>OW121693.1:1200000-1595329 GCA_933228735.2 Amblyteles armatorius
TGCTTGATTAAATCAGCAGCAGTGCGGAGCAGGAATGATATGAGGCTGTTGATGAACGAACATTTTATCGCTTTTGACACGAGTCAAAAAAGGAAAACAGATTTCGCTTCAGCACGAGAGAAGTTCTTATTTCGGTAAGATTTTTTGTCCATTTACAAAATACAATCGCTTCATAAATTTCAGCCCCAAGCACCCACACTATTTAATCAACCGAATCAACATACTTCATTTTCTGGTCGCAACTCATGGTTCGAAGTTCAAAATTCGGTTTAGTCGACAGTGGTTGGGTAAGCCGCTTTCTCGTTCCGTGCACGAACGAGGCATTCCGCGGGCGCACAGTAGGTTCGGGAAAGGAGCTTAGGAGCAGGTGAATCTTCGAACCGGGGGACGGACGGGAGGGAGGATGCCGGCGTTGCGCGCCGGAAATTAATCGGAGTTTACTCCTTGTCTTACACTTGTCGTCGAATTAAGCGCGCGGCTGTATTGTACACTTCTCCCCTTGCGTCGTCGGCGTAGACGTCGACGATGCCGGTACCATCTAGCTCCATGGTTTCTCGCAAGAGATCGGGCGGCGTATAAACCGCCCGACCACACCGGTCGGACAAGCGAACGCGGGCTACGTGGAGCCTTGTCCTTTGCGAAGTTTCGCACAAGTTTGCACCGGTGTGTCTGGCCTCGTTTCCACTGTGGGAATTCTCACGGCAAGAATTCGACTCACGGAAGCAGAACCCGCAAGGCGGTGAGGCGCCATTATGCCAGATGCGGTGAGATGTGTTTGCCTCCGTACTTCGCGGATGGTTTCTGGGCAGGCGTGCGATTGAACGTGGCACCTGTACCGTGCAAGCTGCAATATACCCTTGACTCATCCAACAATTAGGAGACACTGACGAAAGTGGCTCGCAGTTTCCTATGTGTCCGCTAAATTTTGAACCATGAATTCGGAACTCAATCAACCCGAGCCATCTCAAGGATTAAAGAGTGCAAAGTAATTGGCACATGGCTTCCTGATTTATTTCTACTTTGGGCACAGTTTTCTCTATGAGAAAGTACGTTGATGGATTTTTTGGCTTCCTGATAGGGGAAGCTGTGCGCAAAATTGTAGTAAATGAGAAAGCCATGTGCAAAGTACTCTGCACCTTTTTTTTATAACATTAAAAAATGTCTACATATCATAAAATTAAAACGGTCAGAATGTTGCCCAAAATTTATTGTAGAAAATATAAGGAAGCATAAATCTTTTAAAAATATTAACTTTGTGGCAGATGCAGCCAAGCTTGATCTCCGAATATTTGAGCTGACAGACTGTGGAGCTCTGAATATGTCACTTCCGATTTTAAACTTTGATTTTTTATGTCGTTGCACGATATTTTGTGCAAACGATGAAGTCATAATTTTTATTCCCCTCTTTTTTGTTGTCGTGTGTTTTACCTGAGTACGGCTATAAAGATATATCGTTAATGTTCAAGTTTTACTAGAGAGAAAATAGTGAGAGGTGGCTTTATAGCAGGCACAACATGCGACGCGCGTTTACAACTCGGGTTATTGTCGTGGGAGAAATAATTCTGAAAAGTGTCACGGAAACGCTCTTGAAGACTGCTCGTGTTGCTGGTGGTTGTGCCAGTCGCGCTAGTGCACTCGGTATAAAGAGTGAGAAGGAACTCTCGCATACACACACATACACACACACACTTCAGTGCAATATACGCTATCTGAAAAACTGCCGGTCGACGGCTTACCTAACTCTCGACGGTCATATTTCATCTCTCTTATTTTACCCGCCCGGCGTTATAACCCACCTCCGTTCCTATCCTCTTGTTTCACACATGCATTTATATATCTATAGCGAAAAAACGAAAAGAAAGCTAACGTCCCGGGACATTAGATAACCGCAAAGAGAAGCAAGGCGTTCAGAATCGTCAATGTTCGCTATAAAAAATAAATAAAAATAATAAAATAAAAGAAACCATATTGCTCACCGACGGTCTAATGATACACCGAAAAGGCTGCTTTTATATTTCATTCGATACGACAAGACGACGGTACCTTTTGCATAATGGCCGGATAAACATTGGGATTATGAAATTCTTTATGATAAATGATAAACCCAGAAAAATAATTTATTTGACGGCCACCATTCATTTGGTTTGAGTAAAATATTTATTTGCTTTAAGTAACTATTTGCTTAATGTAAATAAATATTTATTTAAATCAAATAAATGTTTACTTGAACCAAATTTACGGTGGCCATCAAATAAATCGTTTTTCTGGGTGTATTTATTGTTCAACATTCATCTACTTTCAATGTGCGCGGAAAAATGGTTAAACTTGGGATCCATTTACCTTTTTTTTACCAGCGGAAGAGTGTTTGTTCATTGATCCGATTCTGAAGTAGGTTCCTCCTCCTGCAAAAAAAAACTGCATGATGTTTATTTTTCCAGTATTTTTATTTCAATTTTTTTTCTGTTTGACTGAACTCGCGATGTCTCGATAGCACCGATGTTTGGAGAGTACCGGGGATCCGGGACTATCCTGACGAATCACGCGTACCATGGTCCAAGTACATAAATCGCATCGCATCGATGCTACTGGCACGGGGTTTCGTTCTCCGGGGTATTGGATCCATTTATATGCATGAACCCGGGCAACAGTGGCTCTGGATGTGGGCGACTAGCAATAAACGTTTGCGGTGAACGCTAGTTCTGGAAACCGCTAGAATACCAGAATTATTTGCGCTTTGCTCTGACGGCCACGGAAAGAGCACGGAAGGACATTGCCGATGCTCGTTACCCGACCCAGAGATTGAAGATAAAAAGTACGGCACGACTTCGAGCGACCGAACAGCAGCGTCGAGAGGAGGCTTTGACGATTTCCGGCAAAAAAAGGCTCGTATTTTTTTACCGATAAAAAAAGATCGTATAAAAAATTCCATTCGATCGACCGTTCGTAATGGTATTGTGTTCGTGTGACAAAATCTCCGGGTCAGAAAATAAAGAATTCTAGACGGTAATTCCATTGTTTTGAAAAATAAAAAGTATCAAAAAATGAATATCGATGAACATTTTTATTCTCACCTAATAAAAATATTCTAAAAAAACACCCAATGTTACAAACGAAGTACACTCTTTCAGCAAATCTATGGCATTTTTAACTTCGTTTTCGTTCCATTCATACCACGCGACCTTATATTCGCCGTTGGGGTGGTGTTTTTTCACCCTTCCACCTCGAGTGTAATGCGAGTGTAATGTGGGTCTCTCGAACGCCGTCGAGATTTGTTAGGCACTGCCGTCAATGAATTATTCACGATAAGTCGCGAAAGATCGATTCGCGAAAGGTGCACGAGCGACGGGGGTGGCAGCAGCAACCCCTCGACAATCCGAAGCCCATTTGCGTGAAAGTTCACGGTCTCTTCGTTACAAAAAGAAAAGAAAAAATTTATCGCCAGTAAACTACGCTCGATATGTATACGATAAAGCGGTGTTTCCGCATGTAAAGCACGTTTTGTTTGCACTCCTCTCGGGACGCTCACTCTCGATCGTATTTCGATTTTACCTCGATCGTTTTCGGTAAAAAGACAAACATCGCCGATCAAAATCGAATGTTCCATCCGGCCTTGTCCGCTCGACACGGAAATTCCTCGACCCAATTCATTAAAACCTGAAGCGTATTTTTTATGAGACAATTAACAACCGAGAAAAGTAATTGCCCGAAATGTAGTTTGAGGAAAAAACCAATAGCAAAAAAAAAAAACAAAAAAAAATTAGTGATAAAGAGCCTCGAGCATACACGGAGGTGGTCGTGTTGAATGTTCGCACCAGAGGCAACGAACGCTCGTCCATCGGAACATAAATTACCGGATGCGGGATGTTGCGTGCCAGTGGAAAGTGTAGTTTCTGCAACGAGTGTAAAACTCCCGACACAGTCCCCGGTAGCACGAAATGTGCGGGCGTGAATGTTCTGTGTGTTCTCTCACTCCCAACCCGGCAGGCCAGCACACCAGGGTGTGAATTCATTTCGTGTTTTTGGACTACGTTGCAAATAATTTTTTATCCCACTGTACGGCCCTTCGACGGGCGAGGGAGAATTTAATGCGCTGTAAAGCCGAACTCGTACAGAGAAATAAGCAGTGAATTACCATTTAAACGATGATAAATAATGTCAGTTTACAACGGTAACTCAGAGCTTTTTGCCGCACAATCCGATCGTCACTGGCGCTTCCAGTAAGATTTTCAGAATTCTTTTCAACGACTTTTTCCTTATTTTATTGTGTGCAATACACCGGGGTTTTAATATACCGAGCTTTGGCAGTCTCTGCACAGCTATTCTGTTTCTTGCCTTCCGTCTATTTTTTTGAATTTTTGCCCCCCCCGCTTGTATCCCGGGTGTGGCTGGCTAGTGGTAACAGCGGTCACGGTACGATATATTTTCCCGCTCGAAGCCCGTTCGCGAGATGAGATCTTTTTCCGGTTTCTTATCTCTTCTGTTTCCCTTCGTGTTCTTCCCCATCTTTCGCCAACGCTGGACCGCGTCGTTTCGCCGCGAAGAGGGACGCGACCTTTTTGTATCGAAACTACCCTTTTCAGGGAACGACGGAACATCGTTACCCTCAGATGGCGAGCCAAGTTTATTATTGTGGCTCGCGAAACGCTGACATGGTGCTTTCGACATCTGCCGCGAGTTCCATCATTTTTTTCACCGACCAACGGAATTATGACCAAAACAGCATTTCTAGTCGCCTTCGAATAACAGCGATGTGTATCGTCGTGTTTTTTTTTATGCATCTCAGATATCGTGGAATTCCCCGGAGTTCCGAAGTCCCTTGGTCCAGGCCCGCGTCCCTCATTGCCGAGCCTTTAGCGAGAAACTGGGCACGGCCATTGTTCCGGCACGCGAAAAGGCGAGCCTTTTCCGCTGCACTGTTGCAAAGAACCACGAGGTATTATCTCGAAATAAAAGCCCGAGCCTCCCGGTTCCATTTTGGTCGGAGGTCAAACAGGGAGTCAAAAAAAGAAAGGATTTCGGGCTCGAGGATTGCCCGGGTCGTGGGTAGCGAAGATTTAGCCGTTCGTCCAAAGACCGAATCAAGCTTTTTTTCCCTCCTCGTCACCGTTTGGCTTCGTTCGATTGGACTTGTTATCCGAACGGATTGGGCAGCGTGTTGAAACAGCGGAGAAAAAGGAAGAGCCCCGGTGTATGGCTAATCGATTGAATGACTCGACCAGCCCCCGGAAGGATTGCTCATCACCGCTTTCCTCCGAATACCTTCCGTCCACACAAACGTGCACGTATGTCGTACGGATACGTGCGTAGATTCGACCGTCGACAAGAAATGAAAATAACGAGACGGGAAAGTCCCGCTGATGGCGACCGGTGGTTTATTGGATTTCGATTTTGACCGCGCGCGACCGTTTTACCCTCTTCGCCGCACGAATGAATTTACCGCTCTTGTTCCGTCCCACTGTTCATTCGCCGGTACGACTCTCAGCCGAGCCGGAATTGTGTCGATTTCTGTGAAGCAACGTTTTGACCAGTAAATGTTCGACGACTGTCGAACAACGGTTTGTACGAGCGTTTCGGGTTCATTAAACTGACCGTCCAACACCGTCGACTCCCCAAACAATCGAGGAATCTACTCCGAAACAGTTGTCGCACCTCATCGTATTCGCATCTGATAAGGAAACAATGTAATCGATCTGGGATGGAACTTTTTATAGTGTACCGTGAAAAAAATTTGGAGCAGCAGTCCGTCTCGCCCCGCTCACCGGTACTACAAGACAGTTTTCGATTAGCGAAACTCACTGGAAACGAAACTCTACCCCTCGTCCGAACTGTCTTGTGAAATTTCCCCGCCCAAGTGCCTCCCGACGGAACGAGTGGCGGATCCGAGGAACCTCCTAGGACTTCCGGTTTCTCGTTCTCCGGTCTACGTCATAGTCCGCAATCTACTCGCCGTATATTTCTGCCTCCCGTTCTCCTTTTGTCCCTTCTCCGTTCAAATTTTCGTTCAGCCGTACCGCCGACAGGCGAGCTCCGAACAAAAGACAAGAAAGAAAAAGTAGGCAACACTCGAAGCCGCTCCTTGCTGCTATCGTAGTTGTCGTCCTTGTTCCAGCTCGAGCCGGTGATGCCTCTTCCGCTTCGAAACCGTGACAGTCACCTTTTTCTCTCGCCGGCTTCCTCCGTCTGCGCCATTCCCGCCGCGCCACCGTTTCTATCTACTACCAGTTCCATTTCTCCTCGGAGCGGATCCTGGGACGTGGAGGTCCTGCGGAATCTGTGTGCATTCGATACAGCTTCAACGAGCCCCGAACACCTTCTCACCGACGCCTTTCGTCGGTCTGTTCTCCAGCAATCTCGCAGTTTGCTCCGTGCATCGCGCTTCGTCCGGTCGTGTCTCGTCGCCCTCTCCGGCTCTTCTTCCTCGCGTACCTGACTATCATCTTTATCACCTTGCCCTCCATTTTTCTCTCTCCGATATTTTTTTTTCTCTTCTCTCAATCACTCTTTTTTCCTCCACCTCGTCGCCGCTCTCGGCTTTTCCGTCCGGTTTGGCTTATTGAACAGCACGAAGCCCGCTGGGCACTCGTTACCGCTTTTCCTGCCCCAACCCCCGACCCGCTTATGCAATCACGATTGAATCACCGGTTCTTTGCGAACCCTCGCTCGAGCTGTACAGCCGATAATGGAAGGGTTTACCGCCTCGTACAAAATCAAGAGGGTCATCGATCCGATACCATCCAACCGCCTTCGATAACCCTGATGGCCATCGCCATTGGAGAACTGTGGTTTTCCCGAGCTCTTGGCGAATGCGGGCGCTTCCAGTGTCATCCAAAGTCTATCGTGCAGCTGCAATTGGGTCAACGATCGCTTCGACCGCCACACTTCTTAAGAGACCCGAGCCCGGTGCTTGTTTTCGAAGAACATCCTTTCGGCATCCCGATTCGATCCCGTTCCGATCACTTTCGACGTTGCTGGACTGGTTTTTATGCTGCTCTTGTACCATTGAATGTTGGATCGGACAAAATCCCTCACCACATCACGTGCCAAGCATTACTAGGAAGACTCCAATAGTCCGGTCCGGTTTGGTCGGGCAGAACTGTAGCAATACCGTTCTCAGCGAAATTTGGTGGCGAGATTCTGGTGGATCCTCAGCGTTGAGATACGAGTATTCGCCAAAATGAACCTTCAGTCCTGATTTCCGACCGCCGCATGAATCGGACAACAGCTCAATGTTTCAGCACATTCCCACCGGTTAACCGTTAACATATCTTGGTGCAGCGGTAGTTCTTCACTTCTGCGGCCGAGATCGGAGAGTGGTGTGAATGGCTCGCGGTCAGGTAATGCTCGCGAGAATGGAAAGCTCGTGGAAGCGGAAGGTCGGGCGATAAATTTCGTTGAATTTCTGACGTTGCCACGAGTCTGCGTTACTTATACGGGCGATATCATAACCGAGAGCGAAAGGGGCCAGAAGTGAGATAGACGCGGCGAAGGAAAGAGAGAAGGCGAGAGCCGGACGAAGATGCGAGAAGGGAGAATACGGTTTCGGAAACGCTGCCGTGACGGGGTACTGGATATCTGTACGTATGATAACTGCGCGCGAGGGTGCTTTCACGTCGTAACGAATGTGAGAGCTGATAAAGGTGTTCCGGCTAGGATGTTATATGCGCCACCCGAACGTGCTAAATTCGAGTGTCGACCGGACAGCGGGAGAGAAGAGAGCAGGGCAACGCTTTGCAGCCAAATACACTGAGTGCGGGTTGATAAGGAGTACGGTAATTAATCAAATTAGTTTCGGCGTTTATCGTCTATCAACCGCGGCATTGTCAAACTTCCTTATCGTTGTGTGTTCAGCAATGTAATGACCAGATACGTTGCGGCCGAAGGAGACGATACGCGCCCAATAAATCAGTCGTGTCGGACGTATCGACGGTGCAGCAGACAATAGTTATTTGTATGGCAAGGCCGTAGAACAGGAATTCTTGACGAGTGCGCTATTCGGACGAGTCAGGACTAATTCTACGCCCATGCCTTTCACATGTTTCCTAACAAATTCGCGAAAACCGCGCTATTCGTTTTTGGAAAGTGTGCGCAGAAAGTCACTTTCTCGCACTAGTGAGACAAAAAATACCATATTTAGTTTGTACGCATGCGCAATACTTTCCTCGCGGAAAGTGGAATTTTACGTGCATGCGATAGGAAAAAGTTTATTTTTCCCTGCATCGGTCGATCGCACGAGAAATTTTATTCTTCAGCTAATTAGCTGGAGCATCGAATTTAGTAGCTCAATGATTCAGTAATCCAGTAACGATTACCTATCGTATATCTTTCCTATATGCATTTTATATATAGGCTGGGTAATCGATGCTCCGATCGTCTGAATTTCTTTCTGCGGCGATTCGATAATCGAAGGAGAAAAAAAGGCTGTCTTCACCGGGTTAATGAAGCGCCTATGCAGAAAAATTTAATTGCGATAACTGCCGCGCAATCACTGTAATACAAGGTCATTAGAGCCAAGGAGACGGGGAATAAAAAAATGATGTTTTAACCGAGAATATGTTGTTCCTTCTTTGCTGCCTCGGGATCGATTCGTTTCCTCGCCCCGTTTCGATTAACGTTACCCTCGACGGCTCCCGTTAATCCGGTCTACGTATAAAGTTGACTTTGTGGCCTCGGCTCACAAGAAGCATGTAATAATCGGTGGCTCGTTAAATTGGCGTAAAGAGTTCCTTTGATCTGCACGGGAATTTTCAGCGAAGAAAGGCAAAGGGGGGAATGCATAGCGATGGCTTACGAGGGAGTTCGTCCTTGGCAAATACGTTTTTCCTACCTCATTCCCCGGCGTATTTTTCTCGGCTCTGGCGAATTCCCTTTCCTTTGCCATAAATTAGATGAATTTTTTGTACAGCACATATATAGCCATAATAAATATCTGATATCCTTGGGGTGTGCCGGGCAAGCCGTTGGCATGCACGCACGCATTAAACATTTTTTTACGAGCCTTTCGTATCGTTGATTTATGACGAAAGTTGCGAACTCTCATTTCCTCGTTCGAACCCTCTTCCCGACCACATATCTCTCGTTCGGCCATTAGATCGACGTGCGAGAAAAGTTTCTTTTTTTTTTCTTTTTCCTATTTTTACCCTCTTACACAAACCCCGAGTGCTGGTACAGCGTGAGGAAACGTGGGGGAGAGAGCGGCAGAGATGATGCGCGAAGAGCGCGAACGTTAATTGCTTTTACCGAGTATAACGCCAGACACGGTAAGAGGAAATACCCACGCGGCGATGGGAGGGAGTCAAGAGCTTTTCTTTTTTTCTACCCTTCGGCGGTGTATCGAGTTTCCGCGTTTTATCAGAGAGAGAACCCGAGGAAAAAAGGCGGAAGGCCGCGGAATAAAAATCTTTCAACGTGGCCGAAACTCGTGTCGAACGAGCCTTTAATGCGATCAACGGAAGTTTCGCGTTTCTTCTCGCATCGTGCGCAAGATGGGAGTTGAGAGGAAATAACGAATGGAGATCGAAAAAAAGGGATCGATTGTTTTCTTTGAATTGGACGTTACCGGCAAAAGTTACCCGACCTGAAGGAGATTTCGGGGGAGCAAAAAAAATCCCTTGATCGAAAAAGCTACGAACTCTCGACTTAATCGAAGCGATCGCCTACCCAATCCCGCTCTCATTGTCTCTAACTTGCCTATCTGTATTCTCGGCTGATACCCTCCTAATTTCACGCGATGAAAAAAGTACCCAGTAAAAATAAAAGTTTGGACAGTTAACAGCGTTTTCTTTCGTCAAAGCTCTACCTTTTGACTTGATAATTTTACCATTTTTTTTTGCGGGCAACGAATGTTTGTTAAAGTAATAATCTTCTCCACCGTGCAAAACACCGTCGTTACTTCAGTAACTCGTTGAGGCATCCACGATAGATAATTAAAACCGATACAGCGCACTTTCGCCGGAGTCTCGTAATAACCCTTCGTTAAGTATTAATCGCTCGGGTCTTTGCGAACTTCGCGAGGACGAGTGTAATTTCTCAAGTTGCCACTTGTGGCGAACCCTCGCCACTTTCCGTCGTCATATCCCTAATATCCTTTCATCATGTCTCTAACGAGGCTCAACGCCGGAACTTTTAATTGCCACATGGAAATGTACCGCGTTACGAAAACGTGTCGTTCCCCGCGAAGTTACCTCAAACTTTCACTCCTGATCACTTCAAAGTGTAATATATATATTTATATATTATACGTGACCTCAATTTCGTTTTATGATTTCGCAGTAAATATTACGATAACAGATATGACGATTTATTGCCACGCATGAATCGGTTCGTAATTATCATCCAATTTCGAAACACAACGAAGAGTATTGACATTAGGATGCAGAACAATGCATTAACTATCAAGGCATAAAACATTATTTTCGTTGAAACAAGAATCATTAGCACGCACACATATTGGTGGATTATGTCGGTGAGCGAACTGCCGAGTCGCACGTTTCCATGCGTCCTATCCCACCCTCTCGTTAACGATCGGATAAAATTAATTACATTTCAAAGTCTCGATAATTGGACTCACGTGGATATGTTATGCAGTATGCATACGTGGATAAATAGCTCATTTGCCACGTACGAGTTTACATACAAGCTGTTATGCATCCAACGAGCTTCGGGACGCCGCGCCTCAATTAAAAGTCCATTCTGAAGGCAGGATGGTAAAAGATCGTTATGTTTCAACTCGGCTTATTAACGAATTTAAAATCATGCGATTCAAGAGAGCAAGATAATTTTTATGCGAGTTTTGCAATGCTAATTTTTCAGATGCTAATTATTTTGGGTAACGAAGACAAACTGTAAATACTCGAAGCGTGCCCTGCAGCACATATTTTTTAATTGATGCATAGCTTGCCAAAAAAAATTCAGGGTGGAGCAAGGAAAACATGAGATTCAGTCCCCAGGTCACAGACGTGCTTCATGTTCAAAAAGAGATAATTTTTCTCAATACCGCGAAATTTATTCCGAATAAAATTTTGTTGATAAAAATATCCCGTTTGAAAAATTCGAGTTGTCCATTTTTGCACCAAGATCACAAAATACTTATGTTGATATTACCGAGAAACTGTGTCTATCATGCGTTACTATTCGTCATCTCCTCTCAGAATGTTTCGGGGATAATTAAAGATATTAAAAAACTAGCGCTTTCATCACCGTGGCAAATATAGCAGATTGGGCTTGAAGGGTTCATCAATCTCACTTCCAATTATGCAATCACGGTCGAAATGAAAATGAAAAAAAAAAAATCTCCTACCATTTTTCAGTTACAGAGGTCTTATTCGAAACCAAGGGGTTGCCCTATATAATAAAAAATCTTTTCCGTCAGTGCATTGCGTGAGGGGAAAATTCGCCGCGCTAGGAAAAAGTACAAGGTATAGTGTGTCGGGGCTCGCTCGAAGATTCATGGAATTTTTCATCAGGCTAGACTGGCTCGTGAATCAAGATATACTGTTTCGCGGATGTAAGCAGCAGGTACATGTACCTGGATCTATCACATATTTCCCTGGTGGATGATCGGGCCGCGTCTTCGGCGAGCGGAGCACGGACATACACATACATATATATATAAAAGGAAGAGAAATGAAAAGTTAACGAATACAGTTTTCCTTTCGTCGAGCTTTATCCTCTCCGTACTTCTCTCCCTGGACGCAATCCATCTCGAGCGTCGCCGGTCGCAGTCCATAGAGAGCCATCTCTTTTTTTCGTGTCGTTCCTACTCTACCTTCGGCCCCTTACCCGTGGGAGCTGCGTTTGGTCGCCGTGCAAAATTTCTCCGCATACATGAACATGCTCGCATGGATAATCGCCAATTCGCGAATCACCGAGCTCCCGACCAAAAAATAAATAAACCTTGCAGTTGGCTGACGCGCCTGTCTCAGGCCGTGGAGAGGACAACAAGAGAATAGGAAATACATTGCGGGGCATCGGAGCTGCCGCCGGAATGGATGGAAGGGTCCCACTGGAAAGGTAGAATGGAAAAAGGCTCTGCGGCTCTTTCTTTCCGTGTACTTCGCCGCACACGCGAGCCCGAGGCCATCTTCATTCGGGAGCGGAGATGCTTGATCAAATATTTATACACCAGCCCCGGTCCATGATTTCGAGATCCAGGGAAGGTTCGCTTCGGAGACTAGACATCGGGACTGTCCCGTTCGCTCCCTCCAAATTTTAGACGTCCGGGGAAATGAAGTAGACACACACACACACACGGGCACAATCGCTTTTCCTTTTCTCCAGGTCAGTCCCAGGACCCTATTTCGCCTCGGCACCACTCCATGCTTTCCTGACGTTTTTGTTTGTTTGTTTCTTCTTTCCGCCCCGAAAGAATTCGTTGACGATTAATAAAGTCGCGGGATTCCGGGGTGGTACGGGAGACGTATTACCCGGGTAATAAAACGCGGCTCAGGTCTGAAAATTGTTGTTTGCCTTACTTCGCGAAAGCCGGCTCGGTGGCGTGTAACGCACGTATGTGGCTCGGCTGTCCGGTACGGCCGAGTAAATGAGCACTTTCATCGAACTAGAATTTCGGTCCCTATATGTCTCTTGAGCCGAGAGGCAGGGGATTGCACGGGGTAAACACAGTGACTTCCGGTCAAGCGAAATCACCAAAGGCCGAAGGTCCTTGCGGCGATGATGATGGTCGACGGTGGTATTCGGGCGGCTCGTATAAGGTACCAACATCGAGCTCCGGTTGACCGAAACTGTGACGATGCCCCGGAGCATTTCCCCAATCACGAGAATCGATTTTCACTCCACCATGCCGCTGATCCTCGGAAGCGGGTTAAAGCCCGAGAGAGACGAAGACGATTTTGCCCACAGGGTAAACATTCTCTTCCTCTTAATAAACTTCCGTTGGCCCGATGCGCTATCTAATATAATATCGAGAGACCCGGAAGAGTCTCGTTAAAAAAAGTTAAATGTAGGCCAACGATTGTCTGTCGGTCGGGAGATGCAATATCTTCGGGTAGGCACGTTTTGAAAAATCGAGGAGCGATGTCGAGATGAGTCGCACGCAGAAACAAAACTATCGAAACTAATTTCGTTGATTTAGCTGGGCCAGAAAAGTTTTTAGAGAGATTTATAGATCCGGTCCATTTTTTAAGGTCTTCACTAAATCTAAATCTAAATCTTCACTCGTTTGGAGATACATTTTTTAGATAACGTATATCGGCACTGTTAATGACGACCCACACTTTCGTGGCTTTTTCAACATTAATTTTGACTCTAACTTTTCCAGTTTTAATAACAATTGATTGTCAATAATATTAGAGGATGAAAAGCTAGTAGTATTTGTTGGTCGACCATATTTTTCCGTAGACTCTGTGAGCGATCCTCTTTGATCTTTTTTATCCGCGGAACAGTTTTAAAGTTATTTTTTCTTCCCATCCTCCTACCATCCTCTTCTGTTCGGTGAAATTTTAAATTAAAAATTCACTCACGAAATAAATTATTCTCGGTGGCTAAAACAACAAGGTACATACGAGCCGACGGTGAAATATATTGTATGCAAAAAAGTAGCACGTGCTTCCCACGATATATTTTGTATGTGAAATTACCATTTCCTCTGTACGACGTTGGGGGGGAGGGGGGGGGGGGGGGGGAGGGGCTACTTCCGCTACACTTTCATTTTCTCCCGACTGGGAGGGCTCGTGTATTATTTTACAACCTTACGGATATCGTTTCATTTCCTCGCGGGCTGATGCAAATGCAGCTCCGGCAATGGCGCCGGTCCAAAGTCTCGTCGAATCGAATATCGGCCGAAACCTATATGGTTTCGCGCATGTTTTGGCACTGTTGTTTCACCGGGCAGCGACGGCAGAGCGGTTTCTCCATGAAAACAACAAACTTCATTAAAAATGATTCAATTACCGCTGCCAGCATCGTCGGGGAGTTCCGCGATTCCCGATGGAGCTCCAATTCAGTAACGTTTTCCGTTAGCGTTCGTTACCGTGGATACCCTGGGCAGCGCCTCGTGGTTCGCCCGTTACAGGCCGAAGGGCAACATCCGAGCCGTGGGTTCATTACGAACCCCGTATCAATGAATCGCGGGAGCGATCGCTCGTTTTGGTATCCACGTGTATCGATTCATTACGGTCGATACGCCCGAACGGTATCCAATTCTAACTGCTGGCTCAAAGCAATGTTGCGAATTACCAACCCTTCGCCGGTGGTCTTTCGCTGAGAGCGAAGGCCCTTGTTTTCATTCGGCAAGAACAACGTTACGGATGTTTGCAATCAATGCTTTTACTGTACCATCGATCGAACCACGCTTTCGCGCCAACGGTGAATTCTTCAGATTTTTTTTTAAACATAAGCTGCAGTAAATTTGTTTTTCAGGTTTTTTTTAAGGCGAAGTGCAACTGCTCGGTCGGTAACAAAAAATGCAATCCGAAATTCTCCAAGACGGTTAATTTGTAGGTAAAAATACGAGAACGGTAAACTATGTGCAGCAACTCTGCAGTTCACTGTTCAAATTATTTTCCCAATAAATAAACGGCTTGGGAGATTTTTGGGTTGCGAAGTTGCGGCTATCTCTCTCGCACTCATAGCGATTACGGTAACACTTCACTTTAAGCGCTTATGAGAAAAAGCAAATTATCAACGTCCGACAGTTACAGGAAGACGCTGACAATTGACCTCCAGCCGAAAAATGTTGAAGGCTCTCGAACAGAGTGGATTCCAGTTTTCCTTACCGACCGAGTCCGTCTCGGGCGGCTCTCGGAGTCATTCGAGTCTACGCTGAAACGAAACGACCGTCTCGAAGTAAAAGTACACCGGTCGCAAAGTGGACAACTCTTCCACGATTATCATTTACCGCCATCGCGTATTGTCGTTGAGCGTTCTCGAGAGAGGACGAAGTTCGCGGGAAAGAGCGTCGGGGGCAGAGCTCGCCACCGTATCGAGATTCAACGACTATTTTCCGCGCGTAAGCCGAGCGACCGTTGCCGTTGTCGTCCGACGTGTCACCCCCTCCCATCCGCCGCCTCGATCGAAATCGATTTATCGTATATTGGCCGGACGCTCGATCGGATATTGGAATACGATCTTCGGATAAATTTACCCGCGTCTCAGATCACCCTTCCTCCAACCCCGGAGCACCTCCGCTCCTCGCTTTCCTGGTGAACGGGGGAAACCGTCGAGCGTCGTAATCCACGAAGGCCCGATTGCTCGAATAACACTCTCGACTCCTTCTCGCGGGCTCCTCCCCCCCCCCCCCCTCCCGCCCCACCCTTCTCGTGAAATCTTCGTAGATCTGAATTAACGGTAAATCTTGACTATCGAGTGGCGCAAGGTGAGGGCCGGGGAGGAGAGCCGTACGAGGTTGGTTGCTTTCCATCGTGATCCAATTTCCATTCCGATCTTTTCACCGAGAGCACGTACGAACCGTCACATTAAGATTGCTACGAGCTTCGGGAGGACGGAATGGCATGAGATATATTGCGCGTCGTGTCGCTCCTTTTCTTATTTATTTATATTTTAATAGTACTCATGTATCTCGCACATGCACTGTTACTTCCCTTTTGTACAGGGATGTGATAATTGAAAAATCGTCTGAAATATCTAACCAAGCCTCAATCTTCATGGAAGTTGCACGGTATGAAGAGAGGTGACCATTCTACTGGTGTAAATTTCGACCCACTATCTCAAACCGTTTATAAATTATAACCGTTTTAAACGATGCGGGTCTCCCACACATGCATGGTGTGACGAATATGCAGCTGACTTTTCTTTGAGACACACGATATTAGTTAGGATTGACAATAGACGGAGGAACGGACGATCGATACGAGATCGATTGTCATGTAAAACAGTCTGGACTGACACGTCTGAACGAACAGACGTGTGACAGCTCGTGCTCGGGATATTTAGATGCGATTGTATTAATAATATCCGCCCCCAAACTAAATACGCGTGTTATTCATTTGCTCGGTCGTTACAATACATTCATCCGGACGCCAGCAAACAATCGCAATCATATTTTAAGTACTCTGACATTAAATGCTCATTTTTTCCGAACATATAGTGTGAGCTTCCTGTACGAGAAACCAAAAAGAATCAAGTTTTCATCTCCGTCATGCCGGCTTCTGTTCAGCAACTTGGATAACCCAGGGTGTCGAGAGTCAGTTACAAATTCGCGAATTTCAAAACTTTTGGCCGTTTCGTCGAGAACTTAGCGACGGTGCGAAACTTCGACAAGGTGAACATTCGGAGACAGCGAGTGTATCGGAAAATTAGGTAGTGGCGTAGTGCACCGTTTCGCACGATGTTCCATCCCGCCTGAATTAAATATCGGATTAAATATATACGAGGGACTTTAGTAGCTGCTGATTATTAAGTAAGTGCCGAGCCGGGGAGGTCGGGTGGCAAGGAGACGCATAATAACAGAGGCGACGAGACACAAAGGCGAAATTTAATTTCGTCGTCAGGAGCGAGTCAAACTTTTGTAGGGTGCCTACTTACATCGAGAGGGTACGCGTCGGTTCGGCGAAGCTTTCCGAGTTAACCTTTGCCGCGCCATCGCGTGCCTCTCAAAGTAACTCGCTAAT
Organism: Amblyteles armatorius; assembly: GCA_933228735.2. Classification (NCBI taxonomy): domain Eukaryota; kingdom Metazoa; phylum Arthropoda; class Insecta; order Hymenoptera; family Ichneumonidae; genus Amblyteles; species Amblyteles armatorius. The sequence goes on from OW121693.1 coordinate 1,216,587, forward strand.
GCTGCACCAGCAAACGTCAACCTTTGACACTCGCGGACTTTTCATCTTTGTGAATTTTACCTTCCCGACATTTTCTGAAGCGTCCCCGCGATTCCTGTCGCCGGTGGTTTTTACCAATCTCAAGTTATTCATAACCGCAAGCGTCTCCCCCGACTTGAGGAAAAGAGAATAACGGATGGATGGTAAGTTTAGATACAACCCTCGGATGCATCGCCATGTGTCAACTATGTTTTCAACGTGCGATAGAACAGCGTTTTACCTACGAAAAGTGAAAGAATATAAAAATACCATCGTCCGTGTCGACTCGCACACGAAATCGCGCGAATGATATTTTTTTATCGTAAAAAAAAAATTGTTTACAAAAATCCTCGTGAAATCGAATGGAATTTTTCCGGGTCAGATTAAACTCCCCCATAGATATGGGTCTTTGGGATTCCATATTGCGACGTATAGGAACGATATACGCTATGTCGCACAATGTAATTTCGCGAATGGGAAAACACGAGAGGATCTACCGCACTGCGCGGGGTGGGGGTACGGTTGTATCGAAGAATATATGGCATAAGCTCGTCTCGTTGTCCTCGTCGGAACGATTTCAGTGGGCAAAGTACACGCCCGGACGAGCTCCAAGCCGTGGTAACGGGTCGGTCCATCTTTCTCTCTCTCGGATAATCGTAATTCGTCCGGCCACTGCAAGGCGGCTCAAGTTCATCCCCGACCCTTCCCAACCCCCTCGCGTTCACTTTCCGCCGGGTTTTAGATTTACCTCGTCGAGTAAATCCTACCTCCAGGTGGATGGCGAGTACACGGCAACCTTGCTTAAATGACTCCACGGAATGTCTGCGAAATTCTATGGAACAACGCAACTGCGAAATTAGTAGTTTATGTAGCGAGCCATTTTATTACGGATTCTTCCGAGTTAACGAGTTTTATCCTAAAAATGCGTTCCTTTTGCAAAGAAATAAATCCATTAATAAATAAATAAATAAATGAATAAATAAATAAAAGTATGTTATAGATTCAACGCAATTTCATAGCGGTAGTTGTTTTATTTATTTTTTTTCCCACCGCTCGTTATTTTCGGAATTCCTCTTGTGGAAGCGACTTTTGCGATCAACAGCAAAAATAAATCTCCACGAATCGCTATGATTTCATGAATGCAAAATCATGACCTGGATATGTCGTGTCAATTGGAATTTCCGATGTCGTGTGAATGGTATATCTTTCTGCGATTCCGAGAGCGGGAAAGGATAGGCAGACTCGACAAGCTCACTGTGCGCCCTTTCGGTTCAAAAAGCTTTTCGAGCTTTGTATCTCTTATTCGATCCACCGAGACGCACCAATATTTTCGCGAAAAACGTAATACGCCTGTTATTGAAAGAAAAAGAAATAAAAAACAGGCACCGCATGATATAGGAAACTTCCGTATGGAGAACGATATTTTAACCGTACAGTTCAACATCGTTTCGTATTTGTACGATATTTTGTTTTTATTAATATTTTTTTGGTCTGGGCCTCTAGAAAAAGCCCGGCGGTAAAACACAAATATTTGCATCGCACACGGTCGGAAAACACCCTTCATTCAATATTTTTCAGGGAAAAATATGTTTCACATTTAATTTTAATTTCAACGAAATTGATAGAGTTAGGAGTTATAGATGGAGGATCGAAATTGTGTGCGCGATACGCGTAATACGACGTGAAAAACACATTCGCTGACCGAACGTGATACAGGGCAATTTGTTTTTTCGCTCATCATCCCATGATTTATCAATGAAAATAAAGAGAAAAAGGAAATTCATTAAAAATTGCACGAGCCTGCCACACCGGGCCGTCGTGTGCAATTTAAAGCTCGATGGTTTTTCGTGGAGATTCGAAATTAATATAACTCGCATGTTCGAATTTCTGTAAATTTGCGAAGCAAAATTTACCATACGAACGAACCGAACCGCGCAGTGGATTTGTATTTAAAACACGGCAACATCTAATTTACATAGTTCGCACGAAGGGTGCCGAGCGTTCGCGGCAATCCCGATCATCCGACGATTTACGAATTGATTGTTATTTTCAATGTGCGCCAGTGTTTGTGTGCCGACTCACGCCCGACGCTGATGAAGCGCTAGGTATGCCGGGATTTAGGAATTGCAAACAGCACGAAGTTTCGGGACAAACATAGCCCCGGATGAGCCCAGTGTGTATCGCACGTACGACTGACGAGACATAGCGCATTAACAGTGGATTATCGCGATCATTGTTACGTGACTAGATTACTCGATACCGATAGAAAATACGCTCGAATATCAGTTCAAACTTGCACAAATTAACGATGTGTGCTCGTATAAGTAGTTTCGTGTGTTCAAATCCACGTGCCTATCGATAACAAATATTAACAATAATAATTACATATAATAATAATTACAATTGTTAATATTACTATCGCCGAATTGCAGCGACAGATACATTGTCGAACCCTCGACATCGAAAGCCGTGTTAAATTGGCAACAGTTAATAAAATTCCGACGCACATTTCGTTTCGTCGGAGTCGAAATGTAGTTTGTATTTCCGTACGATTAAATTACACTCATCAGAATGTCATCGGCTTCCTTTGTGGCTCGATAGCGTTGCAGCGTTCGATTCATCAGCGGACAAACGAGTGTGCGCTTTAATAATTGATTTCGAATATCCTCTCGTTCGTGAATTAATCGAGCTGTTAATTTAACCGAGGCATTCGATAAAATTCGTACGGTTTCGAGTTAGTTCGGCACGAAAGCTTGTACAGTGAGCCCCCTCGACGTATACGACGATGATGCATCACGAATTATTATCGGCGATGGGCAAAGTACGTCGTTTATCTCGTTGAGTGAAAAATTCTTCGGAAATTCCATCGCGTTATGCCAGAATCGTCGCGTGGGGAGAGGAACGGACGGGGTGGTTGGAGGAGGGAGGGGGAACCCTCTTATTTTTTCCCATTTCTCGACGAAAAGTATTTTGTACGGGGTGAGAAAAAGACGACGAGCCCGAACGACGCAGACGTCGTATCTCGGTCATAAGGCGCTTTTATGACGTTCGGGCGAACGTCTCCCGCTCGCCCCGCAATCCCTTGACGTACGTGATCCCAGCGCCTTCATCCGTGCTCGCATCCCCCGGCATAATATGCGGCCATCACTTCGGTGATCGCGAATTGAACGGCGCGAGGTGGCACGCACGAACGACAGCGCCGGGCGTTGCACCCCGGATGCTCCGTACTCGGATGCTGGCTGTGTGTCATATTGCTGTGCAGGCATCCGGCGCTGCACAGCTCGTACATACTGCAAGCCACGTATACGAGGGGGAAAAATAAAAGCTTCCCGAAGTACATCAACGCCGGCGAACTGCGAAGAGGCTGAAGTATTCTTACGAGTGTCTCGTGCGCGTTACACGGAGTAGGCGAAAGAGGGAGGTAAAAGAAGATTGGCGAAGATCATTAATTTGCATTTATGCGCTAGTAAATATTTCTACTGTTGCGGTAGAAATATTTTCATTTCACTGAGTGCGGAAATAGCAGTTTTACGTACGCTTCGCACGCGTAAAACCACAATTTTCAGACCTTTCGAAGTAAACATTTTTACGATAGACGTGCGAAACACTTTTTCTTTACTCGTGCGGTTGAAACACTTGCCTTCGGGTGTTGCTGCAAGCTCACACTCGTCGGAAAATTTTTTTTCGCACTAGTATCGTAAATTACTATTGCAACACATGCATAAAAAGTTCCACTTCTCGTCCCTGTAACGTGTGACGAAAGTGGCGGTTTTTAGTAAGCCGTGCGAGAAAAATACTTTTACGCACGCTTGTGCCACGTTATCGGCATAAAGAGTGGGGGGTTTTTCTACACTTGTTACAAAAAGTAGTATGCGATGCTTGTACGAAAAAACGGACTCACGACAGCAGTTGGGAAATAGGCAACTTTCGCCTTCGGCTCGTGCTACTGTAATACGCGCTTCCGGTTCGTTCGGCAATTTCACCGTCGTCGAAATACCGCTTTCTCGCACTAGTATCGCAAAGAGCTATTTTTTTATGCTTAATGCCACATTTTCCGAGTCGACGGGGCAGCTTCTCTTGAAAATATGTTGTTTAGTCTTATGAGCTAACAATGTTGGGAAAAGATTTTCGAATGTTGTTTTATGATTGCAATAAGTTTTATTATTTTGAAAATTGAAGGAGTAATGTTTGTCGGAAAATATTTTGGACCACCTATCTCGTGTTTTTTTCCTACGTGTTTTTTCTCGTCGAGCGCAAATTCGACAGCAATTACGGTTCAAAGTGGGGCGGACGTTTGCTAATTGAGAAAAACAATTTTGTTTAAATTTCCGGGCGGACCGGTGTCCCTCATAAACAGCTTTCAGCTTCAGCCCCGTGTAAAAGCTAATCTGTGGATGAATGAAAGGACGACAATAGCCATCCATTATTCCGATGGATTTCGTGATGCATCGTTCTCACTGTCCATTAATAACACGCATAATGAATTCACGAAGTCCATTTCACGTTTCGTCCAATCGCGTTGGTCCGTCGTACCGAAATATGCTCTACTCGCCCGGTCGCATCAAATATTCGATGCTGACGAAACCGTCGGCACGTGCACGGTAAGAAAAAAGAGTTCTACACGCTTAGAAATATTACTCCTCCACGAATCGCCGTCATTTTCCTCCTATCAATTTTACAATGGTTTTCTTGTCATTCTACCGTCTTCATAACTAAAAATATTGTAAAGTTAACGAGTACTAAAAAAAATAGTAAAATTACGAAGACAAAAAAAGATGGAAAAATAAGAAGAAAAATTGTAAAATAATCAACAAAATAAAACGTTGGAACGTTCATGGTCGTGAATGGTTGTTCAAATGTAGAAACCCTTTTTTGCCGTGTAGTTGGAAGAACCTCCGACGTTATTTGTATTAAAAAGGGGGGCATTCCGCGCGAGGCCTGTCGAGAGTTTAACGAATATTAAAATCGTCGATATATTATGCGGGAAGGTGAGGCACGACGAACAGGTTGTCGTCGTGGATTCATGCGGTAGCCTCGGCGGGCCGGAAGGCGCCTGATCCATGTACAATATAACTCACCCCGGTAAGGTCGGTATACACCGTCAAATAAAAATTCTTGGTGTACTTTCGCATTGTTCAGCGAGCCTGGTGGTGGCGTACGAGCGACGACTTAATGCGGAAAGTTGGCTGGTACACGGAGAAGTCAATATACGTCTCCCTCGGGTATGCGGCCGCGCGCTTCCTCGCTCCCCGGCAGGAGAGGCGGCGGCAGCGGCGACGGCAGCTCCTTTCGACCAGGAGGATGAGCAGCGGGAGCCCGGCGTCTCTTCGTGAAATTGCTCGTCCACGTTCCTGTCTTCGTCGCCCTGTCTCGGGAGTAGTGAGGACGACGTAGGCGCGCACCGGCGGATACTGACGGAGCGATATAGCCGATGTCTCCAACCCCCACCCCGGAAGCGCCACGGCGACGAGTCCGACTCTCGACCCTGCCAACGTTCCACACGCTTTCACGAATATTTCTCTTTCTATCGCGGAATTTTTGAACTACGTTCTCTTTCAAATTCCTCGCTACAGGAATAAACGAATGTTCCCTTGTTTATTTCATTCCTCGCGAATCGATTCCGCATTCGTGGTATGATTTAAATTTTTCCTCCTTACAACGCACCCAATAATTTTCAGGGCCCGGTGAAGAGCAGCGATCAGATCGATCCCCGCTTCGTGATCGAGGGTCCGAGACGAATGGAGGAATTCTTCAAACGTTGGGTCGATAAAAGTGCGATTTTTAAATAACTTTTAGAAAAGAAGTATCTTGGTATTTCCAGCGGATGACTTTTCTTTTTGGACGAGGTGTTTATCGCGTGCCTCACATAACTCGATTTTCCTTACGAATCGTTTAAGTCGATTCTGTAGCAACGGTGCAGCGCGAAGCCGTTTGCGAGGAGCTCGGTAGGAAAAAAAAACTAATAAAAAGAAAGACAGCTGCGAAATCGTCGACGTAACTTGTTTATCTGTCTCGTTCCTTCGCCGAGCTATTACCCGATAAATGAGAATTTTATTGCAAAACGAAGCTCGGAGCATCCTGTGAAAAACAGAGCATCTCCCCCCCCCCCCCCCCCCCCCCCCCCATCGAGATGGAGATCGGGGAGGCTTCGAGCCTTCTAGGAAAGCCGTATTCCACCGTTTCAAACGGTTCTCCCTGCGTGAAACGAAGTTCCGCGCGGATGTGTATCGCGCGCTCTGCAGTCCTCCATCTCTTCCTTTCTCTTGCTCTCTCCTCACCCGGTTTACATCTATGAGTGGAGTCGAGTAGCTCGCCTCGTACTACAAGGATTACCGAGGCAATACGCGTAAACCAGAAAATTGGTTTTCGCCGATGGAAACGATCTCTCGCTCTCGCGATATTCTGATATGCGAGCGCGCATCGTCAGAACGCCCCCCCCCCCCCCCCCGCCCTCCTCCCTACGGTAATACGACATGATGCGCGATACATTTTATCCGAACAATTTTCACGATGCAACTTCAATTTTTCCTCAACTTGATTCGCGCCCATGAATACACTAACTCACGGGAAGCCAGTGCGAAAATGGAAAGACCAATTTTTTTGTTTATTTTTCTAGCAATTTATATTCAAGACGACGTGCGCGCTTTGTGCGCTTGAGTGTAGGGGACAGCGGGGCAAGATGGAACAGTGGGGCAAAATGGGACAGTGGGGCAGCGATCCATTTTGCCATAATTTTTTGATACTCCATTTTGTCCCGATACATCCAGATGTTCAGTCCCGTTTTGCCCCGCTCACCACCACAGCCACCATCGAAAAGTTGTCGGAAAATTGCGTTCTGCCCCATTGTCCCGTTTCGCCCCACTGTCCCATTTTTGCCCCGCTCCCCCCTACTTAGTTTCTTGTGAATGTTATTGAATTTGAAATTAAATTCTCAACTGAAATTTTTCGCCGGAGCTTACCCGGAATGTGTGTTTTTAATGGTACGACGGAAATGCGCGGAATGAGGTTCGCTCTTGGTGCAAAAATTGAGAATCCGCCGCGGCTATCGAATCGCGCTGGAGTGAAGAGCACCCGAGTTTATTGTAGTAAACCGGGGACCCAATGCGAAAATTGAAATAGCAATTTTTATATTTATTTTTTTGTTAGCCGTTTTTATCCAACACGGCACGCGTTTGCAGTTTGCGTTCGCGCTTTGTGCGCTCGGGCGTACTTAGGTTCTTGTACATTTTATTGAATTCGAAATTAAATTCTCCGTCCGTTTTTTTCACTCGAGCTTCACCGAGAAACGTCTGTGTTTCAGTGGTACGACGGAAACGGGCGCAATGAGATTCGCTCTCGTTGCAAAAATTGAAGATTCGACACGCTATCGAATCGCGCCGAAGTGAAGAGCACCCGCGTTTATTGTGTTAAACCCGGGAGCCAATGCGAAAATCGAAATAGCAATATATATATATATATATATATATATATATATGTATATGTAGCAGTTTGTATCCAGCACGGCAGCGTGCGCGCTTTGTACGCTCGAGGGTAAAATAGAACAGTGTAATTTATTCGTGTACTCAGGCAAACCCCGTAAGGACACCGTGCTTCAAAAATACAACGACGATTAAAAAAAAAAAAAACTACTTGGTTTCTTATAAATTTTGTTGAAGTCGGAATTAAATTCTCCGTCCGTTTTTTCCCGTCGAGCTTACCCAGAATGGGTGTTTTAATGGTACGACGGAAATGTGCGCAATGAAGTACGCTTCCGTTGCAATAATTGAGGATTCGACACGGCTATCGAATGGAGCCGGAGTGAAGAGCACCCGAGTTTATTGTATTAAACCGGAGAGCCACTCGGGCGTCTGACAAAGTGGAACTAAATTCACTACCATTACACCCCTTTGTTTCGTCGCTGTTTTATTAATTCGAAATTAGTCTCTCGCCGTCGAGACTCCCGGGCCAATTCGAACGATTCTCCGTCGCAGAATTCGACGAACGAAATTCAATGGACACCAGCCGGCACCTAATTAACGTTTTTTTTTTGTCCATGCTGGACGCGAAAAAAGCAACCGCAAGTGGCAACACGGTAGAGCAGCAAAAAAAATGTTTCCTTCTAATTAATAGCCCGGAGGGTAATTTTATTTGCTCGTCCCTCGTTCTCTCCCGATCTCCCGTTATATTATTCTCAAAGTATATTGCATGGGAATTCACTCGGGGTGCGCCGGTTGAGCACACGGCCAGAGATAAAGAGAAAGAGAGCGCCGGCGGTGTGTGTGTGTATATATATATATACATATATAGATATATATATATATATATCGCGGTACGTTTTCAACAGGAAAAACATCGTTGCCTCGCTTTCAGTTGGAACTAGAATTTCCCCGTGTAAAAAGGTGTCTCCCACGTGCGCTCGGGCGAGGCAACGAATGGTATTGGAATTCCCGAGAGCTTTGCGCGTGGAAAGCGATTTTTTGTTATTTTTTTATATATTTTTTTTATTTTTATTTTTATTCTTCTCTCGACTCTAGCCAGTTGTACGATAAAATAAGAGAAACACGGAAGAAAGGAAAGAAATATAGGGAAGGGTTGGTGGTTTTTCCTAAATTTTACTCTACCGTACCGGAAGAAACAACAACGCAAAAAAAAAAAATGTTAAAAATGGACTCTCGACGACTCTCAACGTCTCCCATGTAAGACTTTTATTTTTATCCGTTAAAATGGTTAAACCGGAGTGCGCGTTAAATTACTTCGCCGCACAGCGATTTTCTACCCCGCGATCGCTGAACCATTTTCCTTGTACCTATTCACTGTTACTCGCTGCGGCTGGAAACTGGACATTTTTGAACTCTTCTCGCTGTACCGGCCCGCGCCGCACACGCTGGAGAGGAGACAAAAAAAGAACAGTTTTGAGATTATGAGACGCGGAAGGTAGAGATCGTCAACTTCATTCCGTTCATTTATTGTCATTTTTTTTCTCGGAATTTCGGTACGATCGGATGACGCCGAAAAACTGAACGTTAACTACTTCGGTGATGCAGTAGCACGTCCCACAGGTCAATCCGTCATTTTGTCCTATTTGCCAGCCGTCGGAGCGTCGGAAAGCGTCAGACAAAGCTCTCATCGTGCCCGGAAGCGCCGAATCTTGTATTCCATAAAATATAGTTCCAAATAAAAAAAAAACTTCGCCGCGAGTGTCGCTAGTCTGTATAGTCTGTGGAGCATAGAATGGAATAGAATGGTACTTGTTGGTTTTCCCCAGTGGCGCCGTCGGAGCGAAGCCCCGCAGTTTGTTCCCGGGCACGATCCGTCGCGAAGAAAATAGGTGGCTTGAAGGAAAATAGACAGCAAGGAGACAGGGTGATGAAGTGCACAGAGCTGGAAGGGCGGAGACTTGGCTGCCCGGCGGGAGCGCGTATTTCGGGGCAATATAAATTTTCGGCGAGCTTCGGGGAATATGGAACAGACCAGAGACCGGTCATCGTTTAATAACGGCCGGAATAATTGTTTTTAATTTACCAGTGACGTCGAAACGAGGCTTGACTGACCTCTAGCCCCAGTTACGCCTCTCAACTCGGCAAAGATTTTTTCCCGAATAATCCCGAAGAATGGCAAAAATTTGGGGCTCCGCTGTACGTGCCCGGGCAGGGATTTGGAGCGTTATATCAGACCCTAATAAGGCTCTGATAAAACCCTGACAAGGCCCCGATAAAACCCTATTAAGATTCTGATTAAACCGTGATAAGATTCTGATTAAACCGTGATAAGATTCTGATTAAACCGTGATAAGATTCTGATTAAACCGTGATAAGATTCTGATTAAACCGTGATAAGATTCTGATTAAACCGTGATAAGATTCTGATTAAACCGTGATAAGATTCTGATTAAACCGTGATAAGATTCTGATTAAACCGTGATAAGATTCCGATAGAACTCTGATAATGGTTGATAAAATCCTAATAGTGCTGTGATATAACCCCGATAAGGCTCTGATCAAACCCTGATAAGGTTCTCATCAAACCCTGATAAGGTTCTCATAAAACGCTGATATGGTTCTGATAAACTCGGATAAGGTCCTAATAGGGTCTTGTCAGTGTCTTACCAGGCGCCGATGTAATGCCCCGAAACTTCCGTCAGAGTCGTGATCCAAGAGGGTTCCCGAGCCTTCATTCCAGATAATGAATTCGGTAAAATTCGGCTCAGGTACCCCACCTCAGGCGGCACCTAACCACTTTACCGGAATTACCGTTTCCGGTATATTCCTATACATCGAGTGTTCGTCCGTCTCCATTCCACTGTACGCGGCTCTCTTTTGTTCCATCACTTTGCCCGTTCGCGCGCACATACGGGCCACGCCGCGATCGCTCCGATGTATGCAGCCTGCTGCAGATTTGCACTGCTGATGGAGATTCGCCTGTGTGTACGATCGCCGGCTGTTAAATTCGCGCAATTCGGTAGGACGACGGGCAAATCGATAGAAAATCGGTTGGCCTTGCCCCGTTCGTTCAGTAGACTTTGAAGCGTATCGGGGCTCGGTCACTCACTTATTGGCCCGTCGGAAATACCGCGCATCGCCGAATAATCCCCTTCCGAATCGGGCACAGAGAAATTCGTTCCGATGTCGGGATCCTACCGATCGCTCACTTTCATCCAATTATCATCTCTACAAAGGAACATCGATCGTTAGATTTCGCGTCTACGCCCTGCGCCCACTTTGACCCACTTGACGCTATGATCGACGTTTCGAAGCAAATAACTCAAGGCCGTTCGGGCCCTAAAAAAGTGGAACGCGGCGCTTCTCGAAGCGCAGAAATTTATAATTGTGCTCTTTGAAAAAAAAGTAAAAATTCTCACCACACGTCGTGTGAGTTTGATACGAAAATGAGTAAAAAAATAATCCGGGAAAGGATCTTCCGGCGAAAAAAGAGCATCAGACAGATCTTGATTCATTACGGAGACAAACATACATAGGGTTTGCATTCACAGGTCGCGGATATATACTGGGGAGGGTGGTGGGGTGGTTTTTGAGAAAGGCTTGCAGCGAGTCGGTGTGAGAATTGAAGGATGGAGAGGGTGCTCGACGTGAATTTTAATGAACTTCCATTCCTACCTTGTTTTCCAGCGGCGTGAGCCTCTTTCGAGGGTGGTAAAGGAGCTTGGGCGGCGTCGGCGCCCGAGTGAACTGGGCTAACGTCCCGTCGGCGCGGCGTATTCCACCAGAAAGAGGCTGAAGAGGGAAAGGCGGAGGGGCGACGGTGGCGTCGGCAACAGCGGACCGGAACCGGAAATGGCCGTGAGGTGGCTTCTGCTGGCGCTCTTCGCCATCCACGCCACCGCTCTTCCTGATCTCATTAGGATAGGTGAGTATCTCCCAGCGTTCCTTCAACGAGAAAAAGAGTAAGATAGAAGTAGCTGGATATATAACCGGTCGGAGGAAAAGCCGTGCGGGAGCGTCAAGCTCTCTCCGACTATTTGTATCTAGGTCTTTTGCAATTTCCCGAGGTCTATCGGCTTTCACCGAGTACTCAGAAAAATCTAAATCTAAAAAATGCGATTTCACGTTAGAGCAAACTGTTTTCAGTCCATAAAATCAAAGATACAAATGTCCCACTGCACTTGCGCACAAAAAGGTCAGCAGATTCATGTTCAGCGCACAAAAATGCGTCGGAATATGTCGCAGTTAATTTTTTAAACGGAAAAAAACATTTCATACCGACAAAAAAATATTTCATCAAAAATTCCAAGGCTACCCCTTTCCAAGCCATTTTTCATGTTTTTCAACGGCCTCGAACGGCACGATAAAACGATTCTAAAACTTTGTAGAAGGCTCTGTCTTGTGTATTTTTCCCGTAGAATACGATGGGCATCCCGGATTTTTCCTAGCTCCATTATGAGCCGAGATATCGACCTTTAAAAATCACGAAAATTTAGGTTTTCCAAAAATTACTCAAAAATTGAAAAGTCTTTGTTCAACCGATTTTTTTTTATTTCAAGGCTATATTCCACGTATTTTTTTTTCGCTGATCATGAATATTACAATTATCTTACTCCCAACCTAATATTTTCCATTAAGATCCCAACAATACGATTTTTCCTGCATAAAATCGAGACTTTCAATGCCCCACGGTACTTTAGTCCCAAAAAAGGCCAGCGGATTCGTGTTCAGTTATTTAGAAAGCTCCCAACAAACAACGTCACTGAACACAAATTCCTTACGCACGCTATTTCAAAAATAATCTTCTCATTAGAATAATACAAAACAGAGCTGGAAACCCGCCAGCTTAAGTTATTAGTATAATATAATAATCGATTGTATCGTCTCTTCTACAAACAAGGTTCTATTTTATATTTACTAGCGGTAATGTTGGCTCGCGCGCTCGCATGAATTTCGTAAACTTTGCTTTTATCTCCTCTATAAAAAGAATTCTCTAAGCTTCACTGAATGAGGTCTCAGCTAGGGGGAGGAGGAAAACAGCCAAACCAACAAATAAACAAACAAATCCACGGTTTTTAAAAATATATAATATATAAATATAATACAATACGGACTGATGGATCCTCGTCAATGGACCATTAGCCTGGGGGGGGGCATCACACATGTATTGACGAATACCACCAGATCTTGAGTTACTGACGTTAACAAAGTGCTACACGGTTATATAATCATAATTATAATTATTGTCGTACTTATATAACTTATAGATACATACTGCATGTACCCTGCATTGCATCTGACATTGCAGAAACTCGGCACAGGTATTTCTTTGATTACCAGCAGAGTTAATTTCTACAAATTCTAGAGTCAGCAAAGGCTCATCCTCAACCCTTCAATTATACAAATTCGCACGAATTTCCGAGAACATTTCGCCCTCCGGTGACCCCTCGGTTTTGTCTATTGTCTATTATTGTCTCATACGCAGTGCAACGCAGTGAATCAAAGGACACGAAAATTAGTACGATTAAGAGAGTTGCATATTACGCAATACGCAGAACGATCGTGCATGTTACGTTCTCTTCGGCGGGCTTCGCCCTCTGCCACGACGTACCGCGGGCAACCTATATTTGCGTCATATTAACGAAGTTAATATCCTACTAACTGGAGAGTTACGGATCGATAGGAGCGAAGAGCTTTGTCCTCGCAGTTGTCAGCCACTGCGTGACAGTGTGCACTCTACACAATACGCGCACTCCGAACGAAACAAATTGCCCTCGAGACTACCGTTAATTACAATTATTACTAATTATCATTATTAATTATTAATTTTTTTCATTGCGAAGTTGCCCATTAAAATTGAATCGATTTCTCGACGATTCGTAGTCAGCCGACAATTTTGCTTATTTTCATCATCAATTTTTTATCATATCTTTTTTTAGCATATTTTCGAAGCGCGACTTGGAAGAATTAATAAGTGAGTGCAAGCCGTAGAGTTCGATGTTTGAAATACGTGTCACCGGCGTCGGTGCTCCCCGCTGGGAGAATCTATTGAATTATTTTTCGATGTACGAGCATTCAATCAAACGATGGAAGGCATCCGGGTCGCTCGCTACTTTTTTTCTCCCCCTCATCCGACGGAGCTTTTACGGCTCCTATGGATTTTTCCTGGCTTTACCGGGGAGCCGCGCACCATCCGATGCAGCGGGCGGAGGCAACTGCATCAGGCCGGACGGTTTATCGTCCTCCCACGGTGATATCTATCCCCTCCGCGTCGCTGCCTCCCGAGTGCTCGTTACATCCCGTGATCCACTCGCGGAGCGACTTCTCTCCAGATGTAACGAGACACCTCAGCCGCCCCAAAGAACGTAGAAATATTGTGGCAGATAGACATTTAATAACGCAACGGCCGACATTATTATTTTTTTTATTTTCCTTTTTCCCGACTTCCATCGTAGAAAATAGATGTAAATGGAGTTATAAAAATCCGGAAAATGTCAACGTCTATCGGTCACAAAATCGAGGCGCGATGTCTCGATGAACGTGCCCTAGTGGAAGCGACGGACATGAGCAAAAAATTGATCGCTCAAACAAATTTTGCTTCAGTCAGCTGAACGGCTCGGGTCAATGGGTTCGATAAATATGTAGGCTTACGGACAAAATAATTCATTGTCTTTCCAAAACGAGAAAAATCACGAGTCACCCTTTGGTCGACCGATCGATGATCAAGTCTACCAAACCAGTAAATACTATTTTTAATGAATAGATAATTTGACTTGGATTGCTGTTTCAAGGTTGATCATATCGTGTATTTAAATACGCCTTCTTTCATCTAAATAAACATTGGTCAACCTGACCAAATCTCCGGTCAACTAAATGCATTTATTGGAATCAACCGAATGTTTTTCTCAGTGCAGGACTATTATTAGCTGGCACCGCTCCTGTCCGTCATTCACACCAGGGTGCACGAGCCCGTCGTCGTAGTTTAACGATCTAATAAAATTTATCGCCAACAGCCCCGTCGCGTGTGCGCCCGTGCTTGATCGACATTAATGATAATCGCGTTTCCGATTTTCGTCGTTCCCCCCAAGCTTTGCCCTCCTCCCCTCGTCCAGTCGGCTCCGAAATCGTAGAATAACGAATTTTCGCTGAAAACTCACCGATGAATATTCAAGGGACGAATTATCGACGAAGAATAAACCCAAAAAGAACCACGAGAAAATTTAAAAAAAAAAAAAAAAAACGGAAATTAACGTTCATCCGCCTTTCCATATTTTCGCGCCATGCATGCTAAATTCACGTGAGCTTTCTTGCGGCTCTTTATTCCGCCCAATGTAAACGAGAAATTTCCACCGTCAAATCCGAATGCGGTATGGAACGGCTGAAAACCGTCGGGAGAGAAGGCCACAGTGTTTCTTGACTGTAATTGGCAGATAACGGGTGCGCCGTTGGCCAGCGCCGAGAGATGCATAAATCCCTCAGTGACCTCGCTTATAATTCGTGGTCTGGAGGCAACGACGAGCATCAGCGAGGTCTCCCTCTCCGTACGCGGTTGCATCGCGTATCTATCTATATACTTATGCACACATATATATTATACATATATAGACGTATACATGGTACGTCTATATATACTCGAGCCTCGTTCTCGTTCCTGCGCTATGATGAATACCGGGCGAAACTCGATTTACGAGGTAAATTTTCCCATCTGGCCAGTTCGGAGGCGCGCAATCTAGAACGTTTCGGGAGAGAGTCTCTGCCTGCGAGCCGCCGGCGGGGGTAGCGAACGACGACAGAGGGCCTCCTCTTCTATTCCTCTCTACCGCTGTCCGTCCAATAATTGATGCTCTATGACCTGCACAACCGCACACGAGATCCTCAATTTCATGTAACTGCACAACCGTCTCTGCCCGATGCCCCAAAGCGCCAAGGCCTATTGCCACTCGATATTAACGACATACCGCCAAATGTCTAACATCCGAAATATACGAGCCACGAATCGGCTCGCTGAGGATTGCGGCGTTATCTCCTACCGGCGAGCAATCGCCGACCTTTTTAAATTATTTTTATTGCTTCCGATATTTACGGGCTATCCGTAGACTCTCCAAATCTGACACTCATCGGTACGAATCCTGATAATCTAGAAATTTTAAAAAGTTCAATTTTTTTTGTTTGAATTTTTTCAGTATTATAATAATATTTATAGACCCTGCATCGCAATGAATAGTTTCTATGTCTTTGAGGCTTCGGATGCGACACCTTTCTCTCCACGAACAAGCCTTAGGGTCGAATTTTAAGACGTTAGTTTGAACTTAAGATCGCTCTTGGGATCCAACTTAAAATCGATGTTTGGCCTGAACTTCTTTTCCTGCTTAAGATCTATCTCAAGTTCGAACTGAAGTCTGAACCGAGATTCAATAGTAGTCCGAGCTCGATATTAAGCTCGAGGTCAAATTCGAACTTAAGACCGAACCTTAACGCATTTTCGGCATAGAATCTATACGTGGATCCCAAATGCGGTTAACTTTGATGACTTAGCATACTGTCATCAATAAGTGATCTCACGAAATAATTCCTTGAATCCGTTTCTATGGAACAATCGCTAATTGTTCTCCTCAAAAAACATGATCAACGGTTGTAAAGATGGGTGGAAAAAGATACGTGGACATTGATAAGAAGATTTTTTTGTTGATATATTCTTATCTCTTCTCATTAGTTTGAACTTCAGATCGAATTTGAGTTCAGACATAAGTTCGAATTTAAGATCAAACTGAAGTTCGATCTCAAGAGCGATCTCAAGTTTGAAGTACCGTCATAATAGTCGACCCTTAGAACCGTGCAGGAAATCTTTCCTCGAACTCGCAGGACGTCGCCATCGCATCGGTAGTTAAAATCGTCCCGAGCACTGCGGTTCGGCTTCCGCGAGAGTCTGTGTTTTCTTCGCCTGCGACAACACCAGCCGGAAGGGTTGTTTCACGAGAGACATAGGTATACCGAGTGAGCGGGGCGGGAGAAGAAGCGAGGAGTCGCGTTGGCCAAGAGGGCAGAGATGCAAATGCTCCAAGGACGATTTATCCTGGCGGGAAGACGCTTGCCGCATGTACGTGTCGACGACAGGTACCGCGAACGAACCGCACATTGTTACATAGGAGAAGCTCGAGACCTCCCGGGCCAAACCATTCCCCACGTTCCGCCTCGTCTCTCGCCACCCGTTACGGGGAAAGACTATTGAATCAACACGCCGCGAACACGGAACACTCCGTGCGCGTCTTCCGTGTGCGGTGAACTTGCGGGCTTCTTATGTGCGACTCCTCCATGGCTCCTCTCCCTCTGCACTTGTCTCGGTGACTTATCTTCATTCCGGGAGGTCGACGACTCGCCTCGTTGACTTTTATATCTCTCAAACGTTCCGCTGTTTATGCGACGTACAAAAGCTTTACCTAAAACCGTAAAACGTTTCTTTTTTTTTTTTTTTTTTGTGGATAATAAAAATTGAAAATCAGCATTATGAAATTTTCGCGATTTATGATGGGAATTTTGCCCTTGTTTCTGATTTTTCTCTTCGAGGGAGCTCCGTTTGAGAAGCTCAAATGTGGCTCCCTTTGAGATGCAGTTCTGTTTTAGCTCCCGCTAAAAATCGGCAACAATGGTCCCTTTTAATCCGCTTTCATCTGTGCGCTATCGTGTAATATTGCGCCATGGAGTTTTTTTCAGGCGAGGCGAGCTGTCGATAATGCAAAAAAAAAGAATTGTCGCTCGACGCAATTTCCCTCGACTCGGTTACAACGAGACTCGTATTCCTAGCCCGCGCTGACCGGGCATCGAGGGTGCGTATCCGTGCCAATCGATATGCGTGCGATATGCTCGCTCTTCTACCGTAACTGGTAATAACAAATCGTAAAAAGTAAAAACCCGATAACAAATCATGAAAAAAATAAAATAAAAAAATGAATATTCTCGAACGTCATCAGAATATACCGTACATACAGATAGGACCAATTATTGCCATGTTTTAGTAGAAGAAGAGCTGGGCAAAATGGGATAATGGGCCAAAACTCTATTTTCCAATAATTTTTGGATGCCCCATTTTACCCCATCGATACATCCGGATTTTCTGCCGCGTTTTGATCTACACAGTAGAACAAGTTTATACTTTTTACAACGTCCCGAGTAGAAATTTTCACGCGTTCCATCGGGCCCTGATAAAGTCCTGAGAAGGCTTGATAAGGGCCTGACAATGCCTGATAAGGCCTTATCAGGACCCTATCAGGGCCGGATGTAACGCTCGAAAATTTCTATTCAGGGTATTGTCCACGAAACTTCGTATTCCTTTTTTCTGAAATTATTTTGTACTGTGCACTGTCCCATTTTGCCCCGATCTCCCCTACGCGTCTCCACCAGCGACGATTCGCCGTAATATCGAAACACTGCGTCATTTTTCTCCTTGACGTCTCAATGATAAAAATTTAATAATGCAAATCGCAACCTAGCAGTCTCTCTCCCAACTATTTTTCCCTCGGTCCCTGCATCAATATTCCGCCCGGTATGTTTGAACAATTAACGAGCCAAGATTCCGTCGACGATCTCACTCGGTGGAAGTCCCAGATGGTTGCGTCTGCGATATCGAGAAACCGGTGTAGCTTTTACCCGTCAGATACTCCTCGTTTCCGCGTCCCGTCGACGCCGAGGAGCCCGAGAAAGTCCGGGCAAAGAACATCCTCGCTGTCTGACGAGGAAGCGAAGGAGGAGCGAATAAAAAATTAAGCAGTAGGGAAACTAAGTGCGGCAGGACAGGGCGGAGACGAGCTCGTTAAAATACGGACTTTAATATACGGCACACAAGCGCAGCTGCGTGTATACACCAGGTGCAAATAGCTATGTGCGTGCGTGTTTGGGTTTGTACATATATACATGTATACTCGTGATTTCCCAGGTGGGTTGTTTCATCCGTCGGACGACAAGCAGGCGGTGGCTTTCCGGTACGCGGTGGAAAAGATCAACGCGAACAGGGACATACTGCCGAGGTCGAGGCTCAGCGCCCAGATTGAACAGATATCGCCGCAGGACAGCTTTCACGCATCAAAGAGAGGTCAGTGACGACTTTGTTTCGCAAAAAAAAAAAAAAAAGGTTTCATCGACCGATACACGATTCACGGAGCTCGCGCAACGAGAATGGTTCGACAGGAGTATCGCATACCGATCGCTCGTGCGGAGCTGAGGTACGTCATCAGCGCGGAGAGCACGTATCTCAAATGCAGCCGCGGTGATCATGCGAGCGGAGCCTCCGAACCGCCGTCGAAATGCCGACCGAGCCACGTCATTTTCACACACACCGGTGCGACAATGAGCGCGTCTCCAGAGTATCGTATTTTGTCAAATTTCGGACGATATATCGACGTCCTCGCGGTAGGGATTATAATTTTATTGGCGAAAGCTATGGACTCTCGTTTCCACGGTCAATTCGCAATTTTGCACGCCTCTGGGTATTCCGTTTCGTAGATTTCGCGCGAAATATCGACAGCCTCGCGGACGCTTGGGAAAATAATTTAATCACCCAAATCTCCGTGGGTTCGCTTCCCGACCGTCATTTTTCCAATGTCAATGAAAAAAAAAATGTCATTAATTTGCGATTTGCAACTGTTACGCTTTTTCTCTCTATTTTATTTTCGCTGGAGTTCTTGATATTTCGGAATGCAACGGGATTCCTTGCGGATGGGTTATTGGAGAGAATATCTAAAAGCGGTCGCAATGTTCTGCGCGCTATTCAAACTATTCCCGAAGTTACGCGGAGTTTGCGCGAGACCGGTGCGGAAGACACAGGCGGTACGAATAAAAGAATGTTTAAGGGAGAGGGAGTTGAAAGGGAACAGTAGGAACAGCACAGTGTTCACCGGTGGATTCGGCTCCGGCTGCAATGCAGTTCGAAGGCCCCGAAGTAACATCAGGTATATCCGAACTTCCGGTTTGAAATTCACGAGAGCCGAGTGTATAGCTCCGAGGGAGCTTTGTACACCGCTGGCCAACTTTCTTACTCTTCCTTACGTGCATACCACTGCACGTACGAGAGCGGAGACACCTGAGCCCTGCGCCCTGCATGTACGATGCATGAGACAAGATTCCCTCTTATCTTCTTTTTCTTTTATGTGTTTTCGTGTTTCATGTTTTTTTATTTCGTTTTCATTATATCTCCATGAAATTCTTTTTCGGTCTCGGGGCGACGGTCTTTTCTTGAATATCGCGCAAAGTCCCCCTTTTGCGATACGATAAATTGGGATCAAGGCAGGGTTGGGCGAGGGAAAGCAAAGAAGGATTGAGGATGTCGTGAGTTGCAGGTGTGAGGAAAAAAATGGATTTTCCGAATGACCCATTGTTACTGCCCGGTATAACTGGCGTTAAAATATAATATAATGGCGAAAGTTAATATCGCAGTGTCGAGATGAGAGGTTCGAAATGTTTGAGAGTGGGAACCCCGAATTATTGGTCGACGAACCGCGTGACCCCGATATAGGAGAAACCTGGCGAGTTTCCAACGAAATGGAATAAGTGTTCCGCTGCTTTTGCTGGCCGGTTTTATGCTCAATACACTATGTACCATGGTCACTGTATATGAACTATATATACGTCTGTATATGTATATATGGATGAAATGGTTTCGCGGTCGACAAGAGACCGGAGAATCACCCGTTCACCCCGAAATGTTGGCCCGTTAAGTTCGTCCAAGTACCGATCACCCGCTTCGAATAGCTCTTCTTCTTCGACGTACTTGCGAGCCAGCTAAGTAATAAATTTGTTTGTTGGAAAATCGAAACGATGCCGTATCTCGTGGAAGAGCGCGGACGTTACACTACATCATCGACATAATCCCACAATCGTTACAGTTGAAATTGAAATTGCCGAACGATAAACCATTAGGGAGGTTTCCGATTCTGCCGAATGTGCGCGTTCCGAAGAAATAGTGCATACTCGAATGCTTCGCCGTTGATATAATTGCTTTGATGCTAGCAGTTAAATTTAACAGTGAGATAAAGTTCAAAAAACAGAACTAACCGAGTGGATTTACCGAAGACAGATTCATCGTAGAATCAAAGTTTATGGGGCGGAAGATTTTTTGAATTTTTAGCTCTCCCAACTTGACCCCGAAACCAAAGCTGGTGGATGGAAATTTTCTCGCTGCTTTACCGAGAAAAAAAATGGAATACAATTTTCGGCGAGTGTTTGAGAATAACGTGGCGGCGATGAAAATCGACGGGAATTTTCTTTGCCTCGCGACGAAGAGGCCCCTTGAATTTAGTTTTGTTCCGTTCCGTTTTTTTGGCCCGGTTGCTTCCGCACCAGACGATATAAACAGGAAAAGAGAGTGGAAGTTGGCTCGAGCCTTGCGGTCGTTTCCTGCTTTTATGGAGAGAACTCCCGCGGTGTAGAGAAGAGATTCTCCGCTTTTCATCCTTTTCACAGCCAGCGCGTACCACCGATTTTCCCCCGACCTTTTTGTTTACCCTTCGCGTAACTGTCCAGCCACTGTGCGGGACGCTACGGACGTTTTGTTCTCAACGATTTGATATTATGTCACGTATAGTCGATTCACGATCGATGCTGGTCACGAGCTCTCCACGGATCGTAGGTTATATCTTTCTGCACGATAATAATCCCGTTCGACCGCCCGCCTCGGAACCCGCCGCAGTAATATCGTTCGGTCTTCCGTACACGGCAAATAAAGCTCTGTGCATTTAACGAAAGTTTTTTTTCCACAGAGGTACACATTTTTTTTTACTTGTATTATTTTTATTTGCAAACGAACCGTTTTTTAGCTCAAAAGAATTGTTAAATTAAAAGCGAATAAAAAAAAAATTACGGACGACAAATGTTTGTGAAATAAACCTTTTTGACCGTGTATTCACGCTATTTTCGTGTGTCCCTGTATTTAAAACTTTCGCTTGTTCTTTTGTTTTTTTTTGTGCTTCAACTTGCCGCATTTATATCCGGCGTACACCGGTAGCTCTTTCCGCTGTGTTTATTTATTCAAAACTTTATTTAATTTCTCGTCGAGGACCGCGTGTATTTCGCGAGGCGGATCGGCGAGGGTGGCTCGTGGAACTCGAGGGGGGGAGGGGGGGAGGGCAATGCACAAAACTTTGTTCAACTGCCGGTGATGTTGCACCGGCTGGAGCTAGACTCCGTTCTACTCTACCCGATACGGCGCACGAGCTCTCGCGTAACGAGGAGACAAAAGTCCGTGCGGTATTCTGGCCCGGGCTTCTCTCGTATCGCATGCATTCCGAGTTTCCAATTTCGGATATAAGCGCTAATAGGGCGGAGTGGGTTGGAGAGACGCAAAAGGGAGGAATCTCGATAGCGAAGAAACTCGGAATATTCGAAGCACACTGAAAATTTGTGGGTTGTACCGTAAAGTTTTAAGACACCTATTGCACGTTATACCAGCCGAACAAGTGGTAAATTTTCGAAACTGTTTATCCAAAATGTTGCGAACTTAGTAACTGTAACGGAACAATTTGTATCGCCCGATCAAGGAAACTATAGATAACGATGGTTTTTGCAAATACGTAAACTGATAAATACAAACTTCCATGACGATAGATTTTCGTTGAGTTTTTTCAAAGAAGAATCCTTATTTTTCGAACAATTTTGATGTACGGCGGATCGTTTTGTTCCTCAAACGTTGCTCTACGAATTCACCGAGTAGATTTTTTTGAATAGTTTCATGTTCACGGTTCCCAATGTCGGGCTTTCCACAGGTATGCCCCTGCGCAATTAGTTTACGGTAGATGAACCACGTGTAACTGGGCGACATCAAGAGGGCTCACCAGCTGTTTGTCCAACGAAGCACAACGAATACCTCTGATCGTCATGTATACTGGGTTATCTCCGTATCATTCCAGTTGATGTGCCAGAGATAATTGCAGCAGCGGGTGTTTAATGTGGAATCCGTATGGCACGAAACAGAAAATACCAAATCCGCATGCAATGACCAGTGTTCAGTTCCACTACCTTTGCATTACCATTTTAGCGGCCTTGGTCCTGAAAAAGGCCTTCTTCGGATCTTCTCACACTCAGAAAAATAATTTATTTGACGGCCACCGTTTATTTGGCTCAAGTAAAATATTTATTTGATGTAAATAAATATTTATTTCATTTAAGTAACTACTTAGTTGATTAAAATAAATATTTATTTAAATCGAATAAATATTTTACTCGAGCCAAATAAACGGTAGCCGTCAAGTAAATTATTTTTCTGGGTGTAGGGTCTGACGTAACGCTGAAAAGCGTCCACCAGGAAATGATCGACAATCTTCGCGCGACGGAACAATG
This sequence comes from Amblyteles armatorius, assembly GCA_933228735.2. Lineage (NCBI taxonomy): Eukaryota > Metazoa > Arthropoda > Insecta > Hymenoptera > Ichneumonidae > Amblyteles > Amblyteles armatorius. The sequence goes on from OW121693.1 coordinate 1,239,347, forward strand.
ATTGCTTCCGTTTTGCCGGGCAGTGTGCATGCCAAAACAGCATAACAAGGTGTGTTCTGAAACTGGCCTTTTGCAAATCCCATTAAGGTCTGACGTAAGGCTGAAGAGTGGCCACCTGGAAATTATCCAGAGTTCTGACGCGACGGAACAATGATTGGTTCCATTTGGCCGAGCATTGTGCCCGCCAAAACAGCATAATAAGGTGTTGCACCGAACACAATGCCCCTTTGATTCGCGACTTCGAAACAAAGTCTCCAGCAGGCAGCGGGCAGTCCGGCCCGGTTGGCTGGAAGGTTTCCTCGGTATAATCAACATTTCCAAGTTAAACAGTGGGCCGGCGACGGTTGGGCGCGTATCACCCCGCGCCTTCGGGACGGCGTGGAAATGGGAGCGAAGGAGAAAGCGGAAGGGACGAAATCCTTCTCCCGAGCCGGCCCTCGACATCCGGCGGTTCAGGAGGGCAAAACGAGTTTTGGTTGACTCGCGGTTTCGGGCCAGCCGCCGCGGTTCTAACTCGATCCTAAGTAATTTTCCGACGGCGAAATACAGCATGGAAAACCAGCGCCGGGCGTTTTGTGCTTTCTCGTTCGTTTCACTTCGCAGTGGTAAAACCGACGATAGTTGGCGATGGTTGCATTCGGACGGTGGTTCGGCAACTGGAACTAGAGGCGAATTTCTCCTGCAGTAAATTTACATTGTCGTGGGAAAAAAAACCTCGTGAATTTGGTTACCGCGGCGGATACGAAAGTGTGCCATCTTTTTGTTCTATGTTTGCATTAGGCAGAAACACGAGAGTGAATTGAAAAGACAGTGAACTGGGAAGTCGGACTGATTGCAAATTCCTACGGAAGTGCAGCGTAATCACGATCCATATTTTGATCGACCCAGCCTATCGATGCGCCGATTGAGCACAGAGTATAAAAATCTGGAACGTTGCGTCGGATTTTCCTGAAACGAACGACAAACGTTGGCAAGTGGATACGCTCGTGTATGCGCTCAGTCTCATTGATCGTCAAAGACAACAAGCAGGCACCTACAACCAATCCTATCTGAGCGAATATAACCGTAGCTAATTGTCAGCTTGTGCAAATTGCCGAAGGGCTTCCACAACACGAAAACCCCGTTCCGCAGAACGGAAATTACATTGAAAAGTATCGCACATTGATATTTCTCTAATCCTGTTCTCTCCGTCGGATTTCCCTGTGGCGCGCAGTCGCCGTCCAGCTTACCGGCTGCAGCTTTTCCCCCCAATCGGCTTAACCTACATGCGGTTAATGATAATTTTCCATATCGCATCACTTCTAGCCCAAAGCGGCACATGGTCGGTAGAAATGCACGATACGCAAACAACGCGATGCCACAGAAATATATTTAATTACGCGCTTCGGGAGAACAAGTAAAAAAAAAAAGTAAAAAAACAAACACGGAGAACAATGCCGCTCGGTTTATTCTCGTTGGGTCGCTACTTTTTTTGTTGCACAGACTTTTCAATTTCAATGTCCGCGTTGCCCGAGTACTCTAGCAAATAAAACAGTCTTGGGATAATGATAACGAGGGAGGAGAAGTTCCGACCGAGAGAACCGGCGTTGTAACCAGCGTTGGTCGTAGTGTTTTACGTTCGGAGACGTTTATTGTTCCGACTGGAGGGTACTTCGGTATTATGTTTATCACTTCGAGAGGGGGAGGGGGGGTCTTTCCCCCGTTCTTTTCTGCAACAGCGAGCAGCAAATTATTATGTATATGCAAGCGAAATCTTCAATTTCCAGCATCTTATGCATTTGCTCTCGGCGACTTAACCGTCGACTATTGTAGTCGACAAAGCAGTCGTACGCAAAGGGGCAACCGGCGAATAACGGAACCGATCGTCGTCGCTCTTCGTTGTTTGCATAACGAGTCGCGATAAATTAAGTTGTACACACTGCCGACGGGAACCGTCGACCGCTATGAATAATAATCGTTTTTAATCCGAAATCCCGGCGGCTCGAATTGAGTGACAAAGATGCGGGTATGGCTTTTTAACGAGAGGTGCTTGTTCCTTAGCGACGACGCGCTTTCCAGCAACTCTCTCGAATACACAGCGTGACACGGGTTGCACTAATTCGCGCCGGGGCCGACACACACACACACACTTATGAAAAAGTTTCTTTCGCCAATTTTCACGGATGCCGTTGAACCTCTTTTTTCTCACAAACCCGCAGGGTACGTTATAGCAAGAACGAAGAAATTTTCCGAAGCGTCAGGCGATTCGTTTTCACGAGACTTTTTCAATTATTCGTGAGTACGAATAAGAGAAACGGAGTCTTCCCGGGGGGGAGCGCGCCGGCGATGGGTTTTCCCTTCCTATCTCAGCAATAAGGCCGGACTCCTTTTTTTTATCCGCAAAAGTTCCGTAGTACCGAGGCACCTGGCCATGAATAACGCAAATGCTTTTCACGTGTCGACGGAAAGCATTTCGCATTGGCGAGCGGACGTGTAACGATCCGGCGAGAGGCGGGGGGGGGGGGGGGGGGGGGGGGGGGGGCTCTCGCATGCGTGCATATGTATACGGAGGGAAAACACTCGTGGAACGGAGAGTAAAGAGCCTCACCGGGCGCGAATGTGGGCCAGTTCTACAGCTCGTCAGAGCTTTTCTCTCCGGAGCTCCGGAGCTAAACTAGCCTCCCTGTGTTTGTACTCCGCACTCGCTGTTCGCTGATGCCCGAGAGGTTGGACAAAAAACCATTAAACAGACGGGAGGTAACGAAACAACTATGAAACGAAAATTATGCAAAAGGAATCGCATTAAGAAAAATGAAAAGGAAAAACACACAAAGATGCCTGCCTTCTTCGAAGACTTGTCATTATTGTGTTTGCAAACCTTGCAATGAAATTGTAGTAAACTATTTAAGAATACAACGAAATATCATCCAAAAATATCGCAGCAAAAAAAAAAAAAACATACTACAAACACTGAGTATTTTTAGAAGTTGTGAATATCGCAATAGAATTATTACATCGTTGTTTGGACCGTCCATGTAGTAGATGCACGGAGAAAAATTATTATTCGCTCCAAGCAACTGCGTGATTAATTACACAGTAAAAAATAATTTCGTAAAATCTGGATACGAAGTTTCGTAAACATAATGTTGTTAAATAATGGACAAACTCGTTTGTTCAGGCTTGAATATACAAACTGTTTTTCCCGTGTCATCAAGGATGTCATCTTGTACTTTTGATTGTAAAACTAGCAGCCGGTTGGTACGATCCGAAAATTAAAAATTAAAAAAATTGTGGCCGTTTGTGGACAATAAGTTGTTGTAAAAAGAACAAACTTTTTTTACTGTGTACGCTCCAGGTGAGCGAAGCCACGGCTCAGAGCTCGTCGTATTGCTCTCAAGGGACGTCAAGTCGTACATTTAACCCGATAAAAAAAAACTCAAAAGGTACGTGTGGGCGGTTCCTGGTTAATGAAGCTATTGTAACGGTTAATTGGGTTTTTTGTTATTAATTTTTTTTCGAGAAAACTTACGCACAACACGTGGCCCCGCGGGCCCTTTTTCACGAGCTTTGATGCGCATTTACATTGCCGCCATCAGTGTACGAGTCGCCCCATAGTGGTCTCTCGCCAAAGGCACGTCCATCTTTCTCTGTAAATTATATAAAGCCCCAACCAGTTTCGCCTCACGCGAAGCGAGATGTGTGCCGCATAGCGGCGGCGAATGCCCGGGGTTCCCGGGCAATTTTGCTACATGAAATGTGGGGCGGATAAGCTTTAGGCACTACGAGCAACACCGCGATGCCTCCGGAGTCGGGCATCAAAAAATAAACATGTACCTGCTGGACGCATAAAGACTCGCTCTCTCGCCTTGTGCCCCGAGTTTAAAGTTCTTCCACGCTAATTAAGTTCCGCATATATGTTCGTACTCTCGAAATTAGCTCACCACCGGTGTCGACTCTAATTGCTCGTTGGCGAACCGAGCGCGCCAAAATTTATATAAAAATCATCTTTTTCTAACGGAACGGGACTACTCCAAGGAGAATTTGGATACATTTTTAATGACGGGCCTCAAATTGGCTTAAAGTTTGTTACGCCATTCATCCGAACTACGAAGTTCTTTGCGTATCGTGCAACAGCTTTTCAAGATCGCCGGAGCTACAAATATGTGGGCGCAAGTAGTGCAGTCAAGTATGGTCAGACACGGCGCTGGTTTACTCATTTAGATTAGAAATCACATTTTTTCACGGGAATTATTTTAATGAGAATTCAACTGAATTTTTTTTTAATTTGCTGAAGTATTTTATACCATTAATCACAACGGTGAAATTCTCAGTGTCGCTTTGGACCGCTTTTCAAGAGAGTCGGAGCTACAAATATGCCGGCGCAAGTAGTGCAAGCCGAGTGTGGTCAGACGCTGCGCTGGCTCCTTACCTTCACTGCGGATACAGCGATGCAAAGTATCATCTGTCCCTTTCTCGCGGTCCGGGTATTGCTAATGCACCTAATGCAAATCTTATGGGTGAGGGAAGGAACGAGAGATCCGAGCGGCATAATCTTTTGTAAGTAAAATTAAAAATTCATTTGCACTGAATGGATAATGAGAGTTACGTGAGCGGTATTCTCCATTCTATCTGGCGTCGGCGAAGCAGTTACCGCCATGGAGAGTGTACCGTCGTGTACAGCGAGCCGAGTCGGTCGGTGGGATTTTTCGAGTGGAAATTAAAATAAATTTACGATTCCGCACCAAGTTTTGTTCGGATATTCAACGTCGGGCTGAGTCTACCGGCGGTATTCACTCGGTTATACCGGCCGTAATATATATCTCCAGTCGGGACATCGTTTAAGTATCGACCGTGGCGAAAACGGAACAAGGGAAATTTCTTTTTTTCATTCTCTTCGCGTAATTACTTTAGCTCTATTTTCATTTCAGATCCCTTCGAATAATTCTCACCGGTCCCATTGAAAACTTTTTATTATTCCTCGTACAGCGTGGAACGTAATTCGCGGAGAAAAATAATTAATTGCCCCAACCGTCCGCGTGGTCAAATACGCCCCGGGCGATTAATATGGTTCGGCCACACATTAGCCGGCTTCCGACCAATAAATTAATTATCGACCAATTAATTTGTTGACGCTACCGATTTTTCGTTCCGGCGAATGACATGTTTTTTTGTACAACTAATTGAATGGTCGCTAACCAACTAATTCGTTTGGCGAATCCCAACTGAAACGGCTCGAGCGTTTTTTTTACTGCAGAAAATACTATGCAGCCGTCATTTTTCCTAGAATAAAGTTAACATGTTGACTTAATCCTCCGAAATTGGTTGCTCTTTCTCGGTGCTTCGTTAATTAGAAAAGTGATACAGTAACGGAATTCCGTCAGATACCGGAGGTAAAAAAAATCGGTAGAAAGAATTGCGAATAATGAAGATGGTGGTTAATGGAGATGATATTTTTTCGTATAACTCGAGGTTCTCCTTCAGCGAATTCAGTACACAGTGTTACACGAGAAGCGCTTGATTTCAATTTTGCCCGAGGCAACTTCGCCCTACATGTATTGTCTGGCCAGAGGAAGATCGTTGGAACGCACAGCGGCGATATATAATACATACTCCGGGGGGTAATGGAGCCCGCGTTACATTGTCCCGGTGCTGTTGTATTGGTAAGCATCCTTCCGGCCTCGTAAGCGTTGCCCCAAGCTCCATACACCGACCGGTGAAACCTCACCCGCGAACGCCTGAATATTAAGCTAATCAGTTAGTCTGCAGTATGCGCAAACATCCGGTAACCCGTGACCACCTAGGTCAAAGAGATGTTACAGTTAAATCCTGCCCGATTCATACGGTACACAAAAGTTTCTTGACGCTAAATCAGAGCTCGCGCGACTACACGAAATGAACTGACTAAATGAAAAGAATAAGTTAATGCCCAAAGTACCATATTTGCCAGTTTGGTGAAACGACTATTTAAAAGAAATATCTCCTTCCTTTTTTATCTAAAAAATATGCAAAGTGATCCGAATTTATTACAATTTTGCGCATAACTTTCCCTATGAGAAAGTCCATTGATCGATTTTTGGATTCCTCATAGAGGAAGCTATGCGCAAAATTGTAATATAAGGAAGCCATGTGTCAATTACTTTGCACCTTTTTTCGTAACATTGAACAATTTCTAAATCTCATAAAATTTGAAGGATCAAAAAAGCGATAATTTCATCAAAATTTTTTGCTTCCTCATAGAGGAAGCAATTTTTTTTTAGTATTGCGTATTAAATAATCCGTTTCACCTCGGTTTTTCGAAGAAATGTACTATCGTTAATATGTCTCTGTGAGAAGGTTGGATATATCTTTTCTGTCTACCCTCGAATCTCATCGGTCGAACAGGATGGAAGAAACTTCGATTAACGAGCCCCGAGCGAGCACTAATGTAGCCATACAGCCTCGAAATCGTACAAAGGTTCGTTTCAATATTGTACTAAAGCAAAGTTCGACCTGCAACAAGCTCGGCTAGACATAGCTCCGAATTGCAACTGGAAACTTCCCTCATCAAAACTTAATTCCCAATTCATATCCGCGACCCCGGCGTCGGATGGAGAGTTGCCTATATACCGTAATCGGTCCAGTTGAGTAATAACTGCTACGGCAGCGAGAAACGGTTTGAATGCGGCTACTGAGAAAGAGAGAGCCCTGTATGTGTGCCCTGTTCAAAATTTCCCGTCCTCGAATTATCTCGCACGAGCTTCGAGCCCGTACTGCGAAGCATAAAGAGAGCGTCGAAGTGGGCTATCAGAGCGATCGAATTCATTACAGAGAAATAATGACGTCGATTATTATTGAACGAACAATGGAACAAAAAAATAATAATCACTTGGGATTGGAACAAAAGCGGGTGCGCGAGTGCGTCATTCGATAAAGCGACACAAGGCTCGTAACATACGGAACGCGTATTCGCAGTTCTCTCGTCGTCTCTTCGTGAAATTAAAAAGGGAAAAAAGAAAAGAAGGAAACAAAAAACGTTTTTAATCGCGGAGTGTTAATTACGCTCCAGTATCGCTGCTCTTGCAGTCGTTTCTACCGATCCATCGCTAGCGATATTACAGAATTGTAAAAAAAAAAAAACGTGAAAAAAGAAAAAAGCTTCAACTGTAGCGCTTTTGTCAGCGGGATTCGGTTCATCGGAGCTAATGTTATATTCCGCATGCCGATTCCTTGACCATTCAAACAGAAGCGAAGATTTCCATACGAAGCTCATATAAAAGCAGAAAAGAAGAATCGAAAATTAATTAACAAAAAAATCAGAGAAAACGTAAAACTACATGTGAAAAATGTACAGCTAAAAAACGGTATTTTCAGCTCGCACTTGATGAATCCCAAAATGCAGCACAGTTTTTTCCCCAGCGAGTGCAAGTTTTTTTCACGCCCTACCGTCCGACGCTCATTCGTCATTTTGTACCTTTACATTTTACCTCTATTTCTCTACCCCTCGTTATTTACGTATTATGTTACACCTCCATACCATTCCCACTCCCTGGCAAAGTTACACGTGTGCACAGCTCGTTTTTTGCAGCAAAGCGTAGCGCACCTTTTACTGTTCACAATGATATCGATGTGTGAAAAAAATTCCCTCCCGTCTGTTATATCCTGGGCTTTTCTCATTGAAACACGACACATGCGATATAGCGGGGGGGGGGGAGTGAGTGACAATAGAACAAGGTATGCAATCCGAGGTGTTTCCACGTTCGCCGCATCGTTTCTCGCCCACGCGCGAATAAATCAGTGTCAGCTTTTGTAAAATTCCGCGAGACGAACTTCTATTCGGTACCATCTTTTCCAGAGTCGGTCCAGGCGAAGATGGGATAACGAACGAAATAAACGCGGGGGTTTTGGATTTACGCGTACGCTTCGCCGAGAGGAAAGCGAAGAGGGCTTGGAAGAGGGGGGGGGGGGAGGGGGAGGGAGGGTTTGCCATTTTCCCCGTCTATACGCTCGTTGTTAATTTCTCCGGTGGGAATTTTCAGCGTAGGGAGATCCGTGCGAGAAATTTGCATTCTTGTGGGATTTTATATCGTCGGACTCCCCAGGGAGGAGGGGGGGGGGGCAAGAGAGACACATATAACGTGGCCGGAGGGGAAGGTGTGGCGGTCGGCGAGTCCGCAGCTTCCAGCGTAACAGGGGAAAGAGAAGAAGAAAAGAAGAAAAAAATGAAACTGGAGACAGAGGGGGAGAAAGCAAGCCCCGAAGCGGGATTTCATTCGCGGCTTCTATACGCGGTATTCTCTCGGCGACTTCTCCAGCCGTCGCCGCCGTCATTACTACTGCTGCTGGTCCTGGTTACGCGGGCTCTCTCGGTGCATCGATTTTTCATTAAGCTCTCTTCTCTTCTCTCGACGTCTTTTTTTTTCTCCTCTTTTCTTCCCGTCTCTTTCTCCCGTGCCGGTAGGAAATTCCTGCTGCTGCCGCGATTCTACGGCGACGCCGCCCACTGGCACAAAGCTTTGCATATATGCTTATGCGTTGTCACGAGTTGCGTTCATCCCGACTATGGACTGTCCCCGACGTAACGCATTCATGCGCGATACCGTGGACCAGTATGTAATAAAAAAATAAAAATAAAGGATTAAAAAAAAGAAGGGTAGAGGATCGAAGGAACGAGGAGGACCGGGAGTTGAACGTTTCCGCGCCCAGCCAGTCGCGGCATTTGTGCCCGATTGCTTTTATTTAAGATTTTTGTTTCATTTTATTTTTGGGTGGAGGGAGGCGATTTTTTTTTTTTTTTTTGTCGTCGGAGTCGCATCGAAGTTGAGGTAAACGGAGCGTGGGCTTAATTGGATTACACGGAAGTATCTCCGGTTGAATGCCTTAACGACGATTTATTGCTGCGAGATCGGGAATATGGAGTTTCTCGATAGTGCATGGTAATATTCTCGGACGATTCGGCTCGACTCGTGATATTTTACATTCGAACACATTTTTCATTTTCTTTCCTTTTTAGTGTGATCGTACGTTGATTCCGCACGATTGCCGGAAGTGGCATTGCTCGAAATTTGACTTTTTTATTTTTTTTAAGTACTGCGATATTTCGCCGCCAACGTCGAAAAGTGAAATATATCTATCAGAACTCCGCATATCATTATATATGATAATAGATTTCTTGAGAAAGCTCCGGCGTGTCAGAGTTCGAAGTTTTGGACGGGAAAGATAAGCCCCGAGCAATGAGATTCATCGAAAGGAAATCCTTGTTTCGAAAAACTCTCCAATGTATATAGATATATGTACATCGGGTAGAAACGAGAGAAAAGTCTCGAGAGGTTTGAGTACCAAGTTTTTCATAGATATTCACGATATTTTTCTTTCCATCTCGCATCTGTCGTTGATAGGCGTCGGTTAGGGGATGGGGGAGGGGGGGGGGGGGGCTTTTTTATACATAGTTACTAAATGTGACAAGTTGTTTCATTTTTCATATATTTTTTGCGCCTCGCCTCTGCCGGTAAGCACTCCAACTTTTATGTCGCTTTTCCATTACAGTTATTCCGAAAGCGAGCTGCGAGAACTCGCGCGCTTGTGACACGCCCAACTCGCACCCCTCGGCTTTCCCGGTCCTCTCTTCATCCCCGAGCTCCGGACCTGACACATTACGTCTCATTTTCTTTTTTTTTACCTCTTCCTCCACTTTACAGAACTATAATAATAATAACAGTAATAATAATAATAATTTATGGAATGGAATTCGAATTTCCGAATTGCCATAAAAACCAAAATGCTGAAATTATAGCACATACACCGAGAGAAGGAACTAGTAAAAACTACCGATCATCTAAAAAAATGTACCATGGCACATAGGGCATTAGAGAGCCACCTATGGCGGATTTACCAATAATTTTTACCATAAATGAAATTTACCATCTATGAAAAATTCTCATAAATCCGGTACTTCCAACTACAGGTAACTATAGTAGGAAGTATCCCTAGTTTCCTACCACTATGTGCAATGGGAATAGCTCTCAAGCGATATAGTCATATTCATTAGACCCTTCTCTCAGTGTAGAGTCGAAGTTCGGAACATCGAAATCCGTTCCGTATGCTATGAAAACCGGGGGGGGGGTTGCATCTCCGAAAGGGGATTCAGCTTGGGGAGGGGGAGAGGGGCAAACCTCCAAACCAACAAACAAATCCACAATTTTCTATAATATATATAAGATAATAATATTGATGATATCAGTAATGATGATATTATCAACGTTAATAATAATAATAATTTTGATGCACGTACCTTGACAACAAGTGAAAATTCAATGAGTCAACTCGCACAGCGCACGATCGCGCGCCAGGAGTAGATTGCGATGCGGCGAGATCGAGATACGGAGCAGGGGTGAAAGCCCGACGTCAAGGCGGAGTTGTCGGGGCGCGGCCACGAAGCTATTACTCCGCATGACTGATATTCACTAATGCGAATCGTAAGGGCCCTCTCCCGGGTAATTGTTTGAAAGCGAAGGGTTGATCTGTATGTAGGGGCCGTTGAGTTTCGGGCGTAGACGTCGAATAGCGTCGACGCGTATAATGTTTGTCGTCGTGCTCTCGATACAATGCACCGAGGGCGGCTATCGCGCTTCACATTGTCTCGTGCCGGGTCTCGCCGGCCATCAGCTCAACAGCGGCCGCGGCGAATGTACGACGTTGGTTCCGAGGAACGAAGAGATTGCGCCGGATGCGCGCTAACCCTCGCACTGCGTCGCTGGATGACCGGGGGGAAGACCGAGAGCTCGCGATTTCTCGTGGAATTGCATGGACCGGCTATGGGGTAGATACGTGGCCCGTTTCAACGCTCGATTATAGCCAACATTGCTAACCCTGTTTGCCAGGGCGTATAGACTCACGCTCAATTATGCAGCGAGCGTGCAACTGGGGCTACCTGCTCGCGCATTGTCCCGCCGTCGGGGCGGAACGACGCGCGCGACATTCCTTCATACACCTGCTCAGCTTGACTGGCCGGGTCGGGTTTCGGAAAATCTGGAACGACGGGCGAATTCCGCGGACGGCACTGTTCCGCACGTGTTCCGCGTACGGTACGATGTATCGGACATTGATTTTCAATCGAATTTCACACGGACGATTATCCGGCTCGATCGTGACATCGCTCACTTCTATACGATGTCGACCGTGGCTTGAGAAATAACACCCTGCACATTTGTTTATCGGATGAATTACTGAGATTGGGTCTACGTATAAAAATTATTTAATCACAATGATATTTGTCAATTGTGTATTTTTTATCTTTTTTTTTCTTTGAAATGCATCTACTCACAGCCGCTTGTAGAGTCGCTCGCAGTCGATGGATTGAATCAATCGTCTCGTAATTGAATTCAGACCGTTATTGTTATATTAAATAAACTAATTAATTAATTAATCAATTAATTGACACAGGCTCGTACCGTGACAGTACGAGCCTGTGTTCATTAACAGCATGAATGCCGCCGTACCGGAAATTAATTATCAATGAATTTCGTGAGAATAATTATCGGCCGATTGTTGGCATTTAATTTTGATGAAAAAATTGAGGGTATCCACGCTATAATATGCTCGAAATATCGTTCAGAATAACGTAAAATCGAGTGCGTAACATGCATACATACAAGCTGATTGAATTAAATTGAAATCTGCACGAAGAGCCACAGCCGGGCGAATGCGGTGCTCGAAATCGCGTACGGAAAACTTTCGGAACGGGCATACAATTTTAATGAGCGTCCAGTTAATAGTTTTATTTGTATTCAGCGTTAAATCCTTCCAACGCAGCCCCCCCCCTCCCCCCCCCCCCTCCCCACCCATCCGGTGAAGTTTAGCGCGCATTCAATCGTAAATTAGAGAAGTCTCGAGTATCGCGCGTACAATGCGGGAAATTGAGTGTGTCGCTATAGTTTGCACCGTCTAATTGCAATGTTTCACATGTGCGCCGTACGGCGCGTGTCGAGATTGCTGCACAAACCCGTGCGCCGGTCGCTCACAGTATGCGAGGGAGGGAGAGACGATAGGAGACCATTGCCGCATCCAACGTTTACCTCTCGTTGCAGCGTAACGATATTTCATCGCTATACATCTGCTTACACCGTCAGTTTACGTCGCTGCTGTAAATCCCACGGGATTGTAGACGCATTCACTCAATGGCAAAGTAGCGAACGCTCACGGAAGGCCGCCACGCCTTCGCAGCCCGAGGGAGGATTGTGAATACGAAGAACTTTCACGCGAAATTATACGCAAACGCTTCGCGTCGTTGGGAAATAAAACGAACGAAAATGGAAACAAAATTTTTTTGAAGAGGAACGCAGACCGTCACCCAAACCCGTCGGATCGTCAATCTCACGAGCTCGGTGTTTTTTTTTTTTTTTTTTTTTTTTTTTTTTTTTTTTTCTTGTGTTTTTCTCCTTTTTTTACTACACTTTAAAATCCATTTATCCGCCTTCTGCACGGAACATTCATTTTCTTAAAAGGCGTACCGATTTATACACATCTCTCCCGCGTAATTAAACAGATGCCAAAGTAATTTTTATCGAAAAACCGATGCGGCGTCCCGCCCGGAGCGATGGATGTGGCAGATGGGAGTATAAATTTCGAATAATCGTCAGACCGGATGTGTACTACGAACATTAGCGCTACAGCGAGGGGGTCTTAACGTCCATTGAGTTTTGATTTTATTTTTATTTTTTTTAATGATGCAAAACTGGCAACTATGACCAGATCCATGGATCATAGACTCATACAACTATAATCGGGCTAGGCCATATTCTCCATTCTCAGACTGGATGTGTGTTAACGCCAATAGCAACAGTCTTAACGTTCATCTTTTTTTTTTTAATAGGCAAAAACTGGTGAATTTAACCCGATCCACTGATCATTGATTTTTTTGTGACTTTGTTAATTTATAACGGTGGCCAAATTACTGTCGCCGGAAAATGTAATGTACGTATAGTTCTCTTACACTTTTAAGAAGAAGCCTGCCAAATTTTTAATTAATCTAAGCATGCATTTAATTAAAATAAATCGCGAGCGTGTAAAAATTCTTTCTATGCGCCGATGTTGAGGCGCGGACAGTCCCATCCAAAACCGCGCGTCGCAGGTCGCCAACGTAGGTCGCTAACTTCAGCCTCATGATTCGTACAGCTATAATCGGTGTTGTCCATATTGCCCGCTTTCACCCTACGACTGTGTACCGACGACAATTGACCGAACTTTAGTCCGACGAATTGTTGGTGCCGAATTTTCGCTCGTTACCCAATTATTGCCGACTGGCGAATAACAGAGCGGGGTCGAACGATGATGCAACGCGTAGTTCGACGCCGATCAAACGGGCGAATGTTAATCCTCGGTAACGTTCCGCAGCCGAGAAGTCCCGTTGCATGTCAGCTCGTGCGTACAGTCGAGGAAATGAAATAGCGAGCTAAGCCGTCGCAAGCCCCGGACAGAAAGCAATTTCTAACTATCGACAAACGGCTTTGTCTTTGACGGGAGAGGAGGAAAGAGCGAGAGCGGGGGGAAAATTTCCTCTGGCGCGTAATGCGCCGATAATACAAAAGCTTTCAGTAAACCATAGCCTTCCAGGCAGCATTACCGGAATACAGAAAGGATACGGAGCGAAAACGACGATACAGAGGAAACGCGGAAACGCAAACGGTTCCCATTGATCTTTGCGAATAACGTTGTTGAGCCCCCCGCCCCCCTCCCCGCCCCCAAGAGTGCGCCTCCGCGCATAATAGAACTCAGCCATAGCCTCTTCGGTCTACGGGGCCTAGGACAACACTGTTACGGAACACCCTGAGCAAACGTTGCGCTGAACGGTCGTAAACACGGTTTGTAATATTCCCTGTCTCCTGTTCTCCCCAATACCAGACTGCTCTTCGACATGCAACGATGGAATTCGAAATTTATCTAAGCCATGTGCGAATATGGATTCTCGATTACAAATCCCAGATTTCTCATTCCCGATCACGGATCGCGTACAAGAATTATCTGCGACTGAACCCATTTATTCGACGAACCATGGAAAAAAAAGCCTCACCGCAAAATGGAATTCCTACTCTCGTTCATCGTCCATTTTCACTTCCGTACACCGCCGCTGGTCACCGAAAAAAAAATGGATCTCAATTTCGCATGGAAAATAGCGAAGACCGGCCGAGGTCAACGCTGTTCCCTTTTCGGCTGGCCTGTTCTCCATGCGGCGTGTCGAAGCGAGCCCGCGCCTCAGAAATCCGTCCGGCCTAGACGGCATGTAACGCCGACCGAGGACCACCGGCAGTCGTTCACCGAGAGCGCGCGCGGCAAATGTACATTTCGCATACAGCGTACGGGGTGTGTACACGGTAGAGACATACCGGGTTCCGGATAGCCGGAGATGGAGAGCGAGGGAGAGATTCCGCTGGATGTAGCCGGTCGTTCGTCCGATGCGAATACAACCGAGAGCGGCGTCGGTGCCGCTCAGCCATCCGTGCCCGGGGGAGAGAGTGGACATCGACGGGGTATTTGCATACCGCAGATTTAGCCCCTGACCCGTGATCCGATCGACCACCGTTCAAAAACAGGCAACGGGCTCTCTCGTTCGGCCTACATCGAACGATTTCGTCGGTTCGTTTCCCATCCTACGCGTATCGCGTGCACACACGATCGCACGCACGTGTGCAGTCGACACACAGCCGGACACGCGGATACCATCGGTACACCGAGCGTACCCGCCGTTCGTCTACGGTAACACATCGAGCCGCAAGTGGGAACAGTGTCGCATACCGGTTTACACGCTCGATGTCGCCGATCGTTTGCGTTATATCGCGCGTATATCCGTCATTTGTGACCATTCTCCGGAATCACACTTGTGCGAGGAATCAACGATGGATATCGGAAAAAGCCAGCCATCCACCGCTTCGGCCGCGCGTCAGGGATCATTACACGCCTCGTCGAGCACGATTTATCCTGTATCTATATTTATATGGACCGGTTTTGAGCTCGCGGGGTGATTAATATATCGTTTAGATTCGGGCACGAATGAATATTTCGATAGGCATTGAGCCATCCGAGCCATGTGCGCGACTGCGTGTAATTAGCGAGCCGTCGACGAATTGTCAACCGCGTGGCAGGAGGAGGAGGGACGAACATTTGGGGAATCAAATCGAACCTGCTGACGATCGGTTCGATCATTCGATCCGTGAAATGCCGTGTTTTGGGGTCGGTGCTGTTTTCGGGAGAGGGATGAGAGTCGCGGGACAACTTCGGGCGAGCTGAATCGGATAATAGCTTTATCCTGAGGGTGTATTTTGGGGGCTTTCCGTGTTATCGTCTGCTGAGAAGTCTCTCGGTTTGAACATGTAAATGCGGCATTACACAGCGAACCGGATCCTGCAATTGGGGCTTGGGGTTTTGGGTTTCGGCCTCGGGAGTGGCTTAGGCAGCGGTTTAGAGGATATCTTGGTCGGCAACTCTCGCACGGGGAGGAAACTGGGGGAATATAATGAAACAGCGATGAAGGGCCACTTTGACTGCCGGGGATGGAACACGCGTACAATGAGGAAAAAAATGATTGGTATTTTGCTACCACGTTATCAATTCACGATGATTCGGCTAGGAGATTTTAAAATCGGGACCGTCTCTCACGTTCAATAATTATACCTTCTGCTTTGGCAAATGAACTCTTCATCTCGGTAATTCTCCCAATTATGTCCATTCGAAAACAACCGATCAACAAAAACGTCGTCGAGCCGCCAAATGAACAAAAAACGCTTCCGCTCATCTCCGCCTTAACTTCAAGTCCTTGTTTATTAGACAGCAATTGGATCGCCCAAAGTCGCGGTGACTTACGTTCAGGGCTGTTGTCTGTTTGGTACGAACGAAGCGTCGTCTTGTCAAACGATTATTAACTTTCATCGACAGAAAAGGTGTCGGTTCAAAGAAACTTTTTCGTTGTGCCAACCAAACAAAAACCTTGAACATATGTTACCGCCTCTTGGTCGATCCAATCATTCCTTTTTCTCATTGTGCTGTAAAAATGTTGTTGCACGCCGGAGGAAGCAATATCCGGCGGGGCGTTGAATGCGCCGTAGGTAAGGGGATCGTAAAACTGTCGGTTCATCGTGACGTAGACAAATTGTGATGGATCACTGTGCACCGGTCTTCTTATCATTATCCGTATAAGATTTATAAAAATAATTTTAAAAGAAACTATAGAATGAGCATCACCTTGTCGTACGGTTCATCGCCCGTCGATAGTTCGATCCGTCTCGGCGAGCTTCGAAACGGGACGGCGAGTACGAAACAATCTTCCGCGCTTCGTAGGTTTTGTTCTTGGCTCGGGCTCGTCCCGGGAGTCCCATTCTCGGGTACAATACACACCCCCTATATAAGTATATATATCCGCGATCACACCGCGATTTCTATAGACGCGGAGCCACCGCTGTGCGATTGCGAACTTTGTCGGCGAACAACGAAGTACACGTCGGTTCCGGGGTGAGAGACGGAGAGGTATAGGTGGACCAAAGTTTCTCTTCGGCTTTATCGGCGTCTTCGTGAGGAAGGAGAAAACGCGAGAGCGTCCTCCAGCCTGCAGCCGAACGACGACGACGAGCTTCGCTTTATCATCGCGGATTTCAGAAACGATTATTATTCGAACTTCGGTCTCACGTCGACGACGACAACGGCGACGAGGAGGAGAGAGGACGAAACCCGAGGCGGAGGGACGGAGGAGAAATTCGATTATCAATAACGATGGGTTAGGTATAAACTTGAACGGGGAGAAGAGGCGAGCCGAACAGGTTCCTCGACCGGGCCTCAAACAAGCCCTCGCTCTTAGCCTACTTCGGGGCTAGATCAGCGAATTGTTGCAACTCCCCAAGAGTATTATGTTCGTCGATAATTATTATAGGATAAGCTTTTGCCCAACTTCGACAAAGGGCCTTGTTGAGGGAGCATGTACGAGGAGGAAAAAAAAACACTTCGTCAAACAGGATCGTCGCAAAACAGAGAGTCGCAAACAAACCTTTCACTGTCGTGCCGGTAACCATTTTTCTTCTGCAAAATCAACAACAAAAAACGTAACGTTCTCGGCGAACAAGCTTCTGCGAAATGTACAAGTACCTTTTCTCCGTGTACATCCTCCTTCAGGGAGGCCCTTTGTCCAAGTTGGGTGAAAGATTATCCTATAATGATTATCGACAAACTTAATACTCTTGGGGAGTTGCAACAACGCGCCGATCTAGCTCCGAAGTCAGCTGAGAGCGAGGACTTGTTTGAGGGCCGGTGGATTATCCTGTTCGGCTTGTCTCTTCTCCCCGTTGCAGTTTACACCTAACCCGTCGTTACCGTGTACGGAAGATGAAGCGACGCTGCTTGTCTCACGCCAATTTATAAATTATAACAATAGTGACAATAAAAATAACAATAGAATATGAAAAATGAATAATCAGTTTTTTGTGAGACCTTAAATTATGACAAATTCATTGGATAAAGCATTTTGCTTACTTCAGTCGAGAACTTTTCTTCTTATGTCCTTTTTTATCGCAAGGCGAGTGGAAAACTTTTTCATAGACGTCAAAGCGTTGCTTTTCAACGCAGGTCGGCCCTTCGGGGCTTTTTCCGCAGCCGAAAGAAAAACCCGCTGACGTGACGCCTCGTCGTATCTTGGTAGGACGCTTGCACCGTAACATCCACGCTTCATTTCACAGGGTTCCGTGATGTGCCCGACGAACTGTGCGAACCGTTTACTGGGACATTCCCCGCCCTCGATCCCGTCGCGCTTCCCCTTCTTACCCCGGTCGTGACGCGAATTACTCCCGCTGATTGAACGACCCTCGCGACTCGTCTCCTCGTTTAATTCAGTGACGAAACACGCCTCCGGCACACCAATATCATTACGGCTACTTTGCCATTTACTTATTTTTCTTTAATTTTTTTTTTTATTCTCCTCCTCGTTAGATTGAAAATACCATATTACGGATTTTAATGTAGTACTCCTTTCATTAGCCTTCAAAGGCATTTCCAACAACCTCATTAGCGGATTGTCTTGCGCTTCTCAGAAATAAAAAAAAAGCTGTAAAGCAATTTGAATATGGCTTCCTCGTTTCTTACCATTTTGCCCACAGATTTCTATGAGAAAGTTTGCTGATCGGTTTTTGGCTTCCTCGTAGAGAAAGCTATGGGCATGATTGTAAGAAATGAGGAAGCCATGTGCAAATTGCTTTGCAGCTTTGTTCTTAACGTCAAAAAATGTTTACGTCCCATAAAATTGAACCGGTCAAAAGTTATCGCAAAATTTATCGTCGAAAATCCCTGATTAAAATGTGGGTAATTCGTAATTTTGAGACTATGTTTACGTATTTTTTTCCACTGATTACAAACCGCCAAATTGTTTTTCTTCTAAAGCGACATTTGATACGTAAACTTATGTCGGACGAAAAATACGAACTTTCCGAAAAAAACAATAATTTCCAAATCTCATAAAATTTAAATGATTGGATCAATTTTCACCAAATGTAATACCAAACATTGTACAGTGTTTAGTATTATTTAACCTCAACACGTTCACGTTCACATACATCCGGACGCCAGATCAAAATCACATTTCCCGAGGTTTCACACTACTTTAAGTACTGTGACATTAGAAATTTTTTTTTTTTTCTTTAAAACCGTTTTCTCTTAAAGGAAGCAAAATTATCTTGCAAAATTATTCAAGTCTCCGTGTTTATTGTTATCGTAGTCATTATTGTTATAATAATTATCATTATTACACATTGACATCTGCATTTCAGTATTCAAGGCGATGCTTTTGACAAAAAAAAAAGTAAATACCCCACCCCGGTTTTCGATGAGGAGCTTTGCGGTACGCACGTTATTTCGCTTCCCTGGCCCCCCGGTAAGTCGAGCACGGTACCGTGCTGCTACACAGCGTGCGACCATGCGAGTTCGGCGGGAGTGCGAGGTAAAATGGACCAGTGGCCTCGATTCGAGACGAGACTTCTCGTATTCCCCTCGCGACCCGCGAAAATATTGATCTCGATCCCTTTTGCCCCGTGATCTCATTTCGCCCCGTACTCCCCTGTACACACACACTTCCCCGCCAGCAAGAGTTGCGAACAAGATCACGAGGCCGTATCCGTGAGACCGCGGTGTAATATAAATAATAAACTGGTAGCCTCGTAGTCTGACAGCTAAGTAGGAATGAGCCGGAGAACGCGCGCGAGATATTCGCTCTTCCCCCCCCCCCCCCCTATCCGCCGTAGTTCCACCAACCGTAGTTGCAGATTTTCTGGGCCAGCAGTGGCAAAGGAGAAGACACGCCAACGGGAAACGCACAAAACGCTGAGGTGAGCCCGGGAAGGGGCCGACTCCTCGTTACTCCTATTTTCTGCAACGCAACACCACCAAGCCGCAAACCCTCTTCTCTCGGTTGCCCACCCTTCCGTCGGCTTCCGTGCCGGGATGGCAACCGTAGCCATGCCAGAAACGATGATGCTGCTTCTGCCGCTGTCTGCTCCGCACGGACCTGTCCGACTATTTCCTCGAGAACGTCCCGTTTCTTCTCGTTTCCACAATCTTCTTTACCGCGCAGCGGGAACGGCTTATAAGGCGGGACGGCCCGACCGGCAGTGAGATTTCACCCCGCAGCGAATCTGAGCTTCCCGGAGCCGATGCGAGAGGGCCAATCCGGAAATTCGTAACGTCCGTACATCCTGCTCGGCTCCGCGGTACGCCGAACAACACGGCCGGACACTCCACTCTCACCGATAAATTATTGGGAGAATCGATTCCCTCGTAGCGCAGGCTGTGTAAGCCTCGTTTATGTACCACTGGTGTAACGTGGGCACATAGCGAGCAGTTGATAAGCTCTAATGGGAAATAAATCTTTGTCGGATACAATGAGTTTTTTTTATTATTGCTGGAAATTACTCAAGCGGATGATGGCGAAGGGTTTTCTTTTCGACTCTGACGTAATTGCGTTGGAGGTGTTTTATACGCGTTTACTTTGCAAAGTATATACGACAATTAATTTTTTTACTTTATACATTTTTTTTCAGACAGGGAGTGTTAAGCTCGTTAGAGGTGAAATCTTGTCGAGATTTCGGTCGAGGTGGGAACTCACACACGAGGGCAAAGTTTCGGGAGAGGCTCGGAAAGTTCGAGTTCGACAAGGTAAAACTGGCCACTGGCCAAATTTTGACGCCGCATTCGATGCGAATCTACATCGCAAATTTTCGCCGCTTCGCTCCTCAGGGTGTCGAAGACACGGGAGAATTAGAATCGCTGTGTGGGCTCGCTTGGTTCAATTTGCATAGGACGGACGGGAAGTGGCCCGGAGCACCGGCCGATTTTCCCGCGGTGGATTTGAAACGTTTATTAATGGCCTCAACGCTGCGGGGGAGAGGGAGCTACTTTCATGGTTAAACAAAAAAAGGCTTCATTGTATTTAAACGAACAAAAAAATGTGCTCACACATGAATTGCGGTGAAAAAGATTCGTAGATTCGGCAAACGTTTCTGTGTCCACGAGCGAATTCTTTTCATGGTCACTTTACGATCTTTTTTTCTCGTTAAATTTACGAACCCTCTTTACTGTGTATAGTTCAGGTAGTTCAGTAACCGATCATATTTGATAAACGCACAAAACGCTTAAAATTCTCAATTTTTTATTTTTATATAGAACTTGAAATGACGTGTCTGTGTTCATTAATTTATAATGAAAAGCTCGTTGATTAAACTTGCCAATCACGGATGTTAATGACCAATTCGACATAGCAATAAAATTGCCGAACAGTATAATGTTCACCGTGTCCGGACTTGATAACCTCGATTGAAATGGATCAGTTTAATGGGATGGCTGATCGGATTTCGCTTCGCCTAACAGTAATACCGAGGGTCTACCGGTGAAATTTCTGTCAGCAATGAGTGGAAAATCAGGCACCGCTCCGGGGGAGTCCATTAGCAAAGAGCAGTGTGCGCATAAGCATAAGGTATTATTTTCATCCGCTTTTCAGAATCGCGGAGGCTTTTAACGGCCAAGTAATATCGACTTTTAGCATTCGCGATGTCAATGGGTGTGCGATATGATTATAAAAATTTCTTCCCCTTTTTCAATTTGTCCAGACAAACAAAAAATCTACCAACGATTCTCTAGATCCTGCCTTAATTTATTTTAAAAATGATAAAAGAATGTTGCAATTGCTGTTTCGACATCGCCTGCCCATTTTTAATTTTGTTACCTTTTCACAAAAACGTAGATTCCTCCGCGACTAAGCAAAAAAGTTGAACAAAAATGTTCCTAGACATTGAACGTAAAAAAAGTAAATCCATTTTTTTCGCAAAGTTTCGAAGAAATCAAATCCACGCCTTCACGGTCTGGGGATTCGACGCGCCGTGGCGAAAACGCGATTACCTGGCCGTATTTTTCTTAGCGAAGTTGTCGATGCGCGAGTAACGCGGCTGATCCGGGGAAATTCTGAATAAAACATCCTTCGGCATTATATATGTCGGTCAGAAGACTGTACGACCGTGCGAGCTTTTTTTTCCTCTCCCTACTGGCGTGTGAGTCTAAACGGGAGAGAAGGAGGGACGAGAGAACTGAAAATCGCGCGGCGCGAGGGCGGCCCTCGCGGTCCGGCCAGGAAAATGGTCCACTGCCAGAACGGAAGCTCGCTGTGATATACAGCGTTTTATGTCCGTGACAAGAGTGGGTGTCTGCCGTGCGGGAGTTACTCTGGCAGTAAATTTTGCACGGTAGAACTCCGCGAGGAAGGCGAAAGCCACCGAGGGAGAAGGGTACGGAAAGGGTAAAAGAGACCGAGCAAGGGGGACCTAAAAGACGCATGCTCGCGAAAATGAGGTAAAGTACGGGATAGTCGAGGACCGCGGTCATCATTTTCGCCGAAAGTGTTCTCCGGTTAAGCACTCGAGAAACACGTTTCGCAGACCACATTTCCGGTTGTCGCTGCTGCGAGAGACTTCCCCTGTTCTGAAGTTGAAGCTATTTTTTTTTCTGAAAACTTCCGATCTCGTTTAACCCTTTAACGACCAGTGCGCAGATAGTTTCCGACCGAACTTCAATTTTCGGGGATTTACAGGAAACAATTAAATTTAAATCAGTAGAATCTTTTCCGCAAAGACCTGACAATTTCATGAGTGTATTGTGGTAGAAAAAGATAGTTATTCATGACGACTCGAAGGCACGCGAGTCAATTTCAGGGATTTATAGAAAACTATTAAATTTAAATCAGTGGAATCTTCTCCGCAAAGACCTGACAATTTGATGTGTGTATTGTGGTAGAAAAAGATAGCTATTTATGACGACTCGAAGGCACACGAGTCAACGCCACTCACGATTAATGATGCTCTCGACAAGTATGTACGTAGGTTTAGGTAGGTACGTCGATCGCGTCTTTGTGCCATTCACGAACCGGCGTTCTCGTTAAAATATTCCATAAGAATTCATGGTAGTCGCAGGGAGATGGAGAGTCACGGTAGAAGCGGATGTTTTTCTTTTTTTTATTCCATCTCCAGTCAATTTGAGAAATATCGTGAAATATCAACGTCACGCCTTCCAACCTTTTAAGCCAATCGTATTATTTACATAGACCAAAAACTGACAAAACTGTGTGTAAATTTATGAGAAGCATCAAATTATGATAATTTATATGGAAATTAATTACGAATTAAATAATAATAATTAAAAAATACATCGAAAATATTACGCGCTGCTAAAGATAAAAATGGTGTAAAAATTAGCACCGTTGATACCGCGTCTACTCTGCCCGATCGTGTCCCGAGACAATGGAAGGTGTTCGCGTGTTTGTATTTTCTAACTACCCCGAAGTGGCAGGGTTGGCAAGCACTTATCTTAATTATGTCCCATTAACGTCTAGCTCTTGAGTAATCAACGTGCCACGGTCATTTCCGTTTTGCACCGGTAGGACGATTACAATAATTACAAGTTTCATTTGTTGTTGTTCTCTTGTGTGAGTTCCCGACCAGGTATACAGCTACACTGCCGCGGGGGAAGGGGGGGATTAAAACTTGTCGGAAGAAACAGCAGCGTAACGAGACAACTGAGACGATGGACACTTTGATAAGGAAACTGTGAAGATGCTTCGGGGTGCAAAGTAACTGTGAAACTTATTAAAGAGTTCGAGACACCTAAAAACTTTTTAAAACCGAATAGCTGATTACCTGATCTTACAATAATGAGATATTAATCGAGTTGAAAGTATACTACAAAAAGAAGCACATTTTCCTGGCAAACTTCCGTTTCAATTTTAATTTAAAAAAAGTCCGAAACAAATGTGACGAATCGCAACGCATCCCAGACAAGGTGGTACGACTGACACTGCATTAAAATCAATTTTTATTTGGGTAAAAAAGTACAGTTAAAAAAAACTGATTTTTTCCGAAAGCCACAGTTTTCAATAGAGAAGAGGCGAGGTTTTCAGGGTTGAATCCACACAAGGTATTTTGCTGTGAAAGCTCATCAATGAGCATCATTTATGAGCCATTTGGGTAATAGATAGTTAATATTTGAATATGCAACAGGGCTATCCCGTTCGATCGATAAATTTGCGATATTGGCCATATCGTGCTCGTTCGCGTAATCAAACTGTACGAACCACGATCGCCCATCGGCTTCGAAAGTGTCGAAGAATTACTGCCGAAATTATACTAATAACGTTCGACGAGCTCGAGCCCTGTCGATTACGAAACGATTCCAAACGACGCACTTCGTATTTACAGCAAGTGTTCGATAACGATTATCTGTTTAATATAGTTTCGATTGTGAGAGCTTTGACGCCGTGCCGATAATCGATGTGCCGAAATCGTCGATTGTGCCCTGATTAGCAGAGCGTTATTTTTACTCCCGACATCTGGCGAACGGAATTGGTTTAAAATCGACTCGATACCGCCGATCGCGACGCATTCTTGTCTCTCCGCTACCGTGAAAACAAAACAAAAACAGATTCGCTTGAAATTTATATTGCTGCGTTGTCGAACATCGCGTTTTTTTTTAAGCACGAAGCTTCCTAGCATAGTTTAACGCAGTTCCGTACCAGATAGCTCTACATTGAGGCCGCAATATTGGTCGCTCGAGGCGACTAATATTGCGCTCCATTATATCGGTGCTCCAGTTTCACACGGGTGAGAACATAATGGCTGATGGAGAAACAAAGTACACTCTTCCTATTATCTGCATCGAGCTTCGTGAACTAAACGTTATGGCAAATTAGCAACAATTCAGTGCTGCTGATTCAAGTAATTGAATTTAAGTTTTTAGTTAGTTCATCTCACCAACGAAAGTGGCGATCTAAATTGTCGCCGGAAAGTGGCTTGACGATTTCGATAGTTTCGTTACATTCGGATGTTAAAAAAATGTGTTATTGCGGCATTATAATTACATCCAGTGTAGCCTATTAAACTATATCCATTTAAAAAACTTTGCCTCGGTGCAGCGTAAAAGGTCGCCCTTCAATCTCCCCCGGTAAGGAGCGAGGGAGCGGGTCGGTAATTAAAAATCAAATTAAATATTCATTACATGATATTAACGGGTCGACGAGGGATATTGGATTCCACGCTACTCCGATCAATTTTACAGGAATCTTGATTAAATTTTATTTTATTTTCTCGATCCTCCGTTATTATTATTATTATTATTATTATTCGTATTTTAACAACGAGCTGCAATCGCTGATGCATATTGTCATCTTTCGCAGCTAGATCTGCTAGTAGTTTCTTTCATTTATTTTTATACTCATTTATTCGATCGCACTCGATTCTGTCACGCTCCGACGGACCTTCCGACCTCCGTCCAGATCTATTTTTCATTTCGTCGAATCGAGTCGTTTGCGCGGAGCATTTTACCGGCGAAGTGCGCGAGCTTCCGCGCCGAATACAAATCGTGCGTTTTTCGCTCCGGCAGTCGCCCTCCCTCGATAACAGTCCGACTCTCCTGTACCATTTCAGATCGCGCGGCGAAGGGATCTTCCCGTAGAGTTTTACAACTTCGAACGTTTTTCGGCAACGATGCGACTCGAGGATGAAAACGTACCAGACATATATCAGAGCTCTCGTCGTTGAATTGCGTAACACATTGTTCCGACGAAACGACATTGTATTTTTCACCGTTTTCGTCGAAAAATAAAAAATGTATTTCTTTTTCTTATTCTTCTTTCTTCCGACTTTGAATCATGCATTATAACAGCGCTGCTATATTGAGCCGATCAACATGTTACTCGTGTGTTTCAGTATGCCACTTGCTGAGCACCGGTGTGGCAGCGATATTCGGTCCGCAAAGCGCTCACACGGCGTCGCACGTGCAGAGCATCTGCGACACGATGGAGATTCCTCACCTCGAAACACGATGGGACTACAGACTCAGACGTGAAAGTTGTCTCGTCAACCTCTATCCTCACCCGACGACGTTGTCGAAGGTAAGTCGATTCGCACTGGAGCTGCCTCTTTGTCGGGCTTCCGCGATATTAACCCTTTCTCGAGTCTGCCCCCCTCCCCCCTCCCGCCCTTCGTCGCCCTTTCTCCGCTGTGCCTCATCACCGCGAACCATGCGTTCGTATGTGCTTCCGTGTCAGTCCCGCTACACTGTACGGAGTCACAAACGGCTCGCGGAAACTCCGTGAAACAACAGTTTCACCCAGTTGAAGACGCAATTAATATGATACGATTCCGCGCGCGAGGCTGCAGGTTGGAGGCACGCGGGACTAGACATCAAGCACCTTTGCGCTGATGAGCTGAGTGGCAATTAAACTGGGAGAGATCCCGGAGGTAGTGTAGTTTGGAACAACGGCGTGCGTGTTGATGCTGTAAGAATATAACCTCTTCGATGTTCAGTTCGTAACCATTAAAAGACATGATTTGGAATGGTAATTTTTTTTCGTCTTGCCCCGTTTCCGACCCACTGTGATGTGCTGTGAAATTTTG
The DNA here is from genome assembly GCA_933228735.2 of Amblyteles armatorius. Taxonomy (NCBI): domain Eukaryota; kingdom Metazoa; phylum Arthropoda; class Insecta; order Hymenoptera; family Ichneumonidae; genus Amblyteles; species Amblyteles armatorius. The sequence goes on from OW121693.1 coordinate 1,265,260, forward strand.
TATAAACGACTTTGAAAATGCAAGAGTGGTTTGACTAGTGTAAAACGCTTCAACCTCCTGAAACTGGGAGAGATCCCGGAGGTAGTGTAGTTAGGAATAACGTCGAACGTGTTGATGCTCTAAGGATATGATCTCTTTCGTGTTGAGGTTGAAGCCATAAGAGGACACGATTTGAAATGGTAATTTTTTTTTCGTTTTGCCCCGTTTCCGACCCACTGTGATGTACTGTGAAATTTTGTATGAACGACTTTAAAAATGCAACACTCATTTGACTAGTGTAAAACGCTTCAACCTCCTGAAACTGGGAGAGATCCCGGGCGTAGTGTAGTTAGGAATAACGTCGAGCGTGTTGATGCTATAAGGATATGATCTCTTCCGTGTTCAGTTTGAAGCCATAAGAGGACACAGTTTCAAATGGTGATTTTTTTTTTCGTTTTGCCCCGTTCCCGACCCACTGTGATGTACTGTGAAATTTTGTATGAACGACTTTAAAAATGCAACACTCATTTGGCTAGTGTAAAACGCTTCAACCTCCTGAAACTGGGAGAGATGCCGGAGGTAGTGTAGTTAGGAAGAACGTCGAGCGTATTGATGCTATAATAAGGATATGATCTCTTCCGTGTTCACTTTGAAACCCTAAGAGGACACAATTTCAAATGGTGATTTTTTTTCCGTTCTGCCTCTCTTCATCCCTACTGTGATATACTGGCTGTTTTAGCACTGTTACAACCGAGTTGAAGACGCGATTAATACGATACGATTCCTCGCGCTCGGTTGTGGCTTGGAGTGCACGCGGGACTAGATAGCAGTTGCCTTTGCGCTGATGAGCTGAGTGGGAATTAAACTGGGAGGGATCCCGGACGGATTACAGTTGAGAAAGACGTGCGTGATGATGATATGAGCAGGATGTGGTCGGAGCTCTTCCGTGTAAAGTTTGAAGCCATAAAAGGACCCGATTCGAGAATGGTACTTTTCTTTCTTTATTCACTCGTTTTCTCCCTACCGTGATATCTCGGCTGTTTTACCACTGTTACGTTGAACCGGCTATTTTCCTTGGAGCTATTTCTCTCCAGACCTCACTAAACTTGATCTCTGCAGCCCACAAAATTTTTTGTGAAAATAGAAATGGCATTCCGGTCTGTAAGTACAACCCCGTAATGGTTCAAGTTTCTCCAGTAGGAGGGGCCATTCCGGGACACAAACGAGGGCCGCGAGTGTCGTCATATTCTCGTCAAATGCAGCTCGAAGAAGCGCCTTATTCAGGACCATCCAATGTAGGAGTGGCTCATTCTCGTTCCGAGGAACGCACTTCGCTCTCAAAGCCCTCGGCGAAAGTACAACGCGGAACACACTTGGCCGTACTTTATGAGCCCTGTAACGCGTTTCCACTTAGACGTCTGTCCCGTATATTCTCCTCGAGAACTCTTTGTCCCCGCGGCTCTTTACAGATATCCAGCGGAGAACGGGTAAATCCTTACCGGGAGACGAGTTTCTTCACTGATTTCCACTCCTCATCGTAAAACCATCCTTCTCACCGGCTCGCTGGAATTCCTAATCTGCCATTGATCTCCTTCATACCGTGACCCAATTTCTTCTCTCTTTTTCCTTTCGCAAAGTTCAATCGCACGCCGCCCTTGCGATTCGCAAAAAAAAAAATATATATAAGTAAAAAAATATTAAAAGATTTGTGAACCTCCCAGGCGCGAAAGGGCTCGAAACGGAAAGCCAAAGGAATTCGGTGCCGGTTGAGAAACTCTCCTTTTTGTAAAACCTGCGCTGGTTCTTCGTTCCCGGGAATCGGAAATATGCTTTGGGGCTCAATCCGACCCGGAGAGATCAAAGGAATCGTCGGTCTCTGACCATGGCCGTGTAAACCGATCGCTCGTGGCGACGCGCGGTCCTGCACTTGTGCCGGTGGATCATTCGTACTGCGTGTATTCCATCCGACCGTTACGGAAGCTCTCGGAATGGACACCAAACCCGCTGTATCTCTGGTTACGCTGGGCTTCGCTACATCGAACTGCGAAACGGACATGCACGGCCCGTGGTCGCAAGATCGGTACACTCCTCGCCTTAACGTTCATCCAGCGGCCTTTGACTCTTTTTTACCCAAGTTGCATCGCGTCAACGGGAGTTCAAATATTTAATACCTCTTTTCGGGTCGAAACACTCGCCGACCCTTTCGCTACTCTCACTCGACCTCTCCCGCTGCTTTTACTTCGCTTCCTCTACCGGATCCTCTGACTCCCCCCCCTTTGGCTTCCATTTACCTTCTATCTTGTGGGCGAGGACTTCTGATTGCGGAAAGCTCGAAGCCTTCGATCCGGCCAAGCTCTCATCTACCGCGAAACTTTTTATTTTTATTCTGTTTGGTTGCTTTTTCGTGTTTTTTACTTTCGATCCGGCCGGGTCGGTGCACAGCGGAGTGGCAGAAAGCTGCGGGAGTGGAGCGAGCTCGGGAGAGTCCTTCCTACCTGCTAGGCAAATAAGCGGATGGATATGTATTTGTACACGTGTTTACGGAGCTTCGGTCGACGAGGCCTTCGGCAGAGCTCGGCGGCAAGTCGATTAATCAAAAAATCATTTGGATTGCTTGGAGGAGGAAGACGCGGTTGAGGCGGCTTCGACGCACTCGCCCTTTATATGCTCTTTAATTGGACTGTTCGACGAGAACAGGCAAAAAAAATGTTTTATTCATTTTTTTATTGGTGAAAAAGGAATTTGTATAAAAAAATCCAACGCGATTTACTGTTCGCAATTGTTTTATTAACAAAAAGGGAATGGAACACCTGTAATTTTTCTGTATTTAGTTACAAAACCGATATGAACGATTAGTCGCGTGGGATTTTGGATTTTTTTTTTTTTTTTTTACCGACAGATAATAAACGAAACGTGTTTGTTTGTTTGCGTGAATACGTCGAAACCGGAGTTTAATTATTCAAGCGAATCGAGTGGATCGACGATCCGAAAATAATATATCTACCTTTAGTCAGTCAATCCGTGTTACATCCGCGCGTGTGAGAAAGCGTAAATCTGGTCGCTCGAAATATTCGCCGAATGCGCGATTCCCCGATGGACCATATTTTTATTGGTATTTCTGTTTTTCGTAAAAATGGAATTTTTATTTTTCGAGACCTCTCGTTTCCCCAGTATTATTGATGTATAATTAGTCAATCAATTCGTGTTACATCAGCGCGTGTGAGAAAGCGCGAATCTGATCGCTCGAAATATTCGCCCGACGCACGATTCCCCGATGAACCGTATTTTTAATTCGTTTTTTCGTTTCTCATAGAAATTTAATATTTATTTTTAAAAAAAGCCTCTCGTTTTGCCGATAGTTCTCTTCGGTACTCATCGACGCCGCGTGTTATTTGCGAATTAAGGCATCACGAGGCATCCGTCAGGCGCGTGCTAGAATCTTGAACTTCGTCGCTCAGCGCTGAATACCTGGCGCTAACGAAACATCCAAGAATTTCGCTTCGACATTCCGGCGACCGAAGAATTTCGCAGCGGATTCTCTCCTACGCGGTGTTATTATTATTGCGAATTCGATTTGCACGCAGACTTCTGCATATTATTGTAGTATCGCAGTCCGGATTTCAGCGAATTTCCAAGCAATCCCAAGGGATAATGATCGTTATCGATGTTCGTATAAGATATTTGTATAGAATCGTGAGACTCGTTCCCGGCTCTCCCGCCCGCTCCGCCGTCGACTTCCGCCGATAATAACGAACCTCGAACGGACTCGCGAATCCCCGCTCGTCGATTCGCGCTCACGCGTACCGACATCGCAGCTTCTTCCTCCTCTACGTGGCTCGGATACCTCGGCACGTCGCAATCCGTTAAATCAGCCACCGGGTTTCCGCGCGGAATTCAATTTATATCCGAGCGCAGAGAGAAGCTCAAATGCCCCCTCCGCCCCGCCCGGCCGGTTGCATTGCCAACGACCATTCCACCCCAGGACGCCCGGGGTGGAAGGTGTAGGATAGATGTACGTGTAGCTCATCTCGACGAAGAGGAAAAAAAAAAAGAAAAAAAAAATAACAACGCATTTCCCGCGACGTGCTTGTCCTTCAGCGGTGCGACTTTTTTTCTTCTATATTTCTCATAGCTTCGCTCTGGAACTCTGGTGTACTCGTAGGTACAAGCCTCGTTAGCGACGTTTCAGCTGTTATCTTGTAAACAAGCGACGAGATGTTAACTATCTTTGTTCCTAAGTCGGTGAAACTTTGGGAGTAATCTGGGACGCGGCTCGTCGGGGAGTGGGGTAAAATGGAACACTGCATTTGAGTAGATTAAGATTGTTTAACGGTCAGCGGATTTTTTCTTTTTTTTTTAAGGTATTTTTTTTGCTCCACCTGAACTTGCTTCTTTTTATGCTTCTAGAGCCTCGTCGAGGTTGCTGCAGCAATTTTATATGTGAAATGAAGAAATTAAAAAGTTTAAGAAATTTTATGTGTGTTGAAAAAAAATTGTCGCTTATTTTACTAGTGTGAAATACATCGGACCACCTTAACCATTTAAGGCATACATTTTTCCTTACATAGGCACTTGAAATTTTGTATCCACCATATTTCACGCTTCCGTTCCTACTCAACGCGGGTTCGGCTGGAAAAGAAATCGTTATTAATTTTTTTACTGTAGCTTACCATTTCCGGCCGCAAAACAAATTCTCACGTGAGGCGGATGTTAATGCAGGTTCACGCAATAACTTGCTTTCGAACGACGATGTTAGGCATGGTTAAAAAAAAATTAATTATATTTTTCATTACCGACCGTGCTATTTCACGTTGCCTCAAAAGGGACGATATCGTTTTTTAATAATTGTGTTCCAAGCGTACTTCCGTAAAAGTCGATTGGAAGCGAGCGTTTATTATCCCACTTGCTCGCGGTGCTCGTCGTCATTATAGTTAATTTAACGTTATTACTTTTAGCGTCAATCCGTGGGTATGCAGTTTCCCCGTAATTGATTTCCAAAACGTTGCGTTTATTCGAATTCCCCGTCTGGTCCTTCATTCGAATCCACTATCCGACGGAATTGTTTGAATTGATTGGAAATCGATATTCAATAATAGGGTTCGAGTGGGGACGAACCGTTAGTTTCAACGTGAAAGAGACTCGTGTGGCGCTATGTTGAGCGAAAGAGTGGAAATCCTAGCCCAGCGTAGAGACAGAAATATAGAATCGAACGGGTCGGAGGGGAGGAAGTCACGATATTGGAAAAATTCTCGTTCGAGGGGTCACTGGATCGAAGATACGAGTATCGGCCCATCCGCGTATCCGTCCTGCAGTGAATATTTCGGATCGCCACTAAAATTTCGCATATTAGGACGAGGTAATGAAACGGGCATGCGAGTGGTTTTTGGCGCCGGCGAGAGCGATCTCCGGCGTTGTGTAATTTTATATTACAATTTTTATCACCGTGCGACGAACCAATTCACCCGTCTGCACACACCGGGACACGGTCGTCACATCGTTAAAAAAAAAATCGGGAGATCCCCAACGAATTTTATTCTGTTATTGGAGCCTCGCAAAGTTGAAGGCTCGAACGCGCGGAAAAGGCTACTTTCGTGTATAATATGAATATCGGCTCATCCCTGTATCCGTCCTGCAGTGAATATTTCGGATCGCCACAAAAATGTCGTGTATCAGGCCGATGTAATGAAGCAGTCGTGCGAGCGGTTTTCGGCGCCGGCGAGAGCGATTTTCCGCGTTGCGTAATTTTATGTTACCATTTTTATCTCCGTTACGCCGCGACCAATTAATTCGCGCCTCGGCACACGTAGAGACATGGTCTTCACCTCGCTACAGAAAAATCCCAAGAACCCCAACCAATGTCATTCTCTTATTGGAGCCTCGCGACGTTGAACGCTCGAAGGCGCTGAAAAGGCTACTTTCGCGGGGAATCCCCGACGCATTAATACAGCCCAAACTATACATTAACGTGTCGTACGGAAAGTTCTTCCGCGAAAAAGTTTAAAGGTAAATGTGAATAAATGATGAAACAGAGTACAACATTACTTTCTAAGATGCTACGAGGTTTTTTTTAAAGCCGCGAGAAAGATAAAAAATAGGGCAAGTGAAAGAGACGGAGTAACGGGCAGAACGTAGAATTTCTGTTGCCTCTTCCCGTGCAGACGCGATCTGGCAGTGACGAAAAATACATTATTAATGAGTACATTAGCGCCCCGATATAAAGCGAGCGGAAAAGTGGCTGAGTGCAACGCTTACCGAGAACCCCGCCCGCTCATTCTCGTCGTGCACATTTCTGCTACTCTGTCCGGAGAGACCCGACAAGAACTTACATTTCGCATTCTCCGCTACGTCGAAATGTCCTACCGAATACCGTTATCCGCGATACAATGTATCTTTTTTTGTTACCCGTACAAAATTCGCTCTGACGCGTATTGTATATCATCTGCGTACATCTGTAACCGAAAAATAATGCTCTCGGTAAAAAAAAAAAAAGAGCGGAGGCACGATCAGCATCATTCATAAAGAAAAATAAATAAATATATGATTCACGAGATGGCGCGTAAATTCCGAAGGGGTTGAGTCGGCGTCGCGTCGAGGATGAACGCGAGTGCTTCCTCGTATATGTTTGTATATTTATCTACATTTTTTGTTTTGTCTTTTTTTTTCCTCGCCTTCGCGAGGTGTGGGTGCGAAAATCCCCGGCTACATATTCGTTCGAGCGTGTGGCCGGAACAACGGCGAATCTACTCGAAATTTTGCCAGCGCAGGGCCGATGCACCACCGGCGTAACCGTCCACAATCTGAATACGTGGCATGCTGCCAATTCTGATTTTAACGCGTTGTACGGATTGTGAATTAAAGAAAAATACACGCATACGCTCACGAGCATATTTTTGAGCCGTCCTTTCCATCCCCCCCCCCCCCCCCCCTTTGCACGCCTAATGCGTCTCTCTACGAAGCCCTGTTCGGCTTTCGGGCTTCATGCAATATTTTGGGGATTATATGGCGCGCGCCTACTGGCACACGGTTTATTAATGATCGAACGTGTGTCCCGTGTTTACCGTTCCCTCTCGCGCTCTCTCGTTTTCTCCCCGTTCGGCTGAATTTCGAGTACGGCTACGGTCCCAAATGCACTCTGTGCTATAATCTCACTGTAATCTCTCTGTATCCTCTGTGCGAAAAAAAGAAAGATTATCTAGTGACGTTGACATAAAAAAAAATAATACAATCATTTTTTTAGATTAGAAAAATTAACAAGATATAAAAATAATTGCGATAATACAGTAAAAAAAGGTTTACGCGTGTAACAAAAATGTATTATCGATTGTTTTTCCCATCGATGAATCGTATTATCAATTTTAAAAAAATTGTAAAGTTAAGGAAATAAAGTATGGACGCGGAAATATTTGTTTCGTCTGCGAACGTCTTTTTACCGTGCAGGGTTGTACAACGATGAGATAAATTGTTATTAATTCCGGTAAAAAATTTAAAAAATAATATTACTTGTTACGAAAAATTAAATTCAAAAAAAAAATCCCTAACGATAGCTCTGATGGAACGTCAGTGCGATTGTAGCGGAAAAAATGTTTAAAGATTGAAAAGAGGAGGGGGAATAAGAAAAAAAAAAAGCTGAGATTGCCCCGGTAGAACGGCGAAACAGCGGATAAGAATCGTGGCCGCGAGTTCCAGCCCTGAACAAATTGGTACTCGAGCTTCTCGCGGGGTTATGCGCAGCTTTTCTTTGGTTTCTTCGCAACGCTCCTACATATTACAAGGACCACCGTCGTATTATTTACGCCCGAGCGTGGAGGAGAAAAACTTTCTGAACCGTTCCTCGAGTGCAGTCTGCACGGTCCTCTTGGTTGCTTTGCCCGGTACAGCCGACATCCGCAAGACGGTTCGCGGTACCGCAAAGGGGAACAAACGGAAAACTGTAATTGACGACAAACATTCTCGGAACAGAGTTTACCCGCGTTCGCGTCTCCCACCGAGGCGACTGAGAGGCAGTCGCACGCTACTCTTGCCACCGTCTCGGCTCTCCGGCCACACAAGCACAGGCCGAAACTTGTACGATTAGCGTCATAACTTTGAATTGCATTTTTTTTTTCTTCTTTACTTACTTTCAATGACATATCGTTGGCTGAGTCGAGTTAAATAGAACTTACTCGACGGTCCCTTTTTTTCGTACGATTGGCTTTTCTCGCGATAGCGAAAAAGAAACCCTCGAACTCCGAACTAATTAATTGGAAAATTCGTTGTATGAATTTGTATGAAGGGTAACAAAAAAAAAAAATTTTGTATGAAAATTTATACAGGGTATACGAAGTTTTATCCTCGAAGGGAAAGAAAATTGTATGCATAAGCAAAATTTGATGTATAAGTTCGATTTAATAATGCTCGATATATTGAATGGGGATTTCTTATAGCGAAGAACTCAATTTCACCTCATTTTAGGAGACCATATTTTTTAAAGTTAATCTACGAGATCCGGACTCCTTTTCGAGCTGCGCGTCTGAGAAATAATAATAATAATTCCGATTAATTAAATATAAGAAATGACTGATAATACGAATATGCGAAAGCGCTGCATCCCGAACAATGATGAAGTGGCTCACCGATGAAAACGGAAAGAAAAGAAGGTACAAAAAAAAAAGAATTAGAAGAACCGGCTAGGAAGTTCTGCGAATCGGTCTCTCGCGTCGTACAGCGACGAGAAAGAAGCAGCGTTACAGTGAGTAAAGCTCGTACATCAAACTGTCGTGGGAAGCTGCTACCGCGAACCTCTCTCTATTGTTAAGGCAATTTTACAAAAAAAAAAAAAAAAAATCCAATAGCGAAGTGAAGTAATAAGGTGGACGAAGTGTGGAAGACATTTCGCGAATGAAGAGAAAACTCTGGGCATTCTACGTGGCTCGGGTCCCGCGCGTCCCACCATGGACTACTACTTTGCAGCGCAAATTGAGCCGAACAAAAAAAAATACGAAAAGTGGAAAAATCTTGAAGGATAACATGGCAAGGAAGCGGGAAACTGGCGGTAACTTGCCGTCCGAGGATAAACCTGCGACAAAATGAAATTGAGTGGTTCGTGAGTTGCTGGCACGGAGAATGAATGTAAAAATATATATACATATAAAAATGTATAAATAAGATACAGAGTCCTGCACTTTTGAATGTCCGAGCAATCTCTTTTACGGAACATACGCTCAGGGATGAACGAAGCTCGGTGAATGACGACGAGGACGGCGAGCAAACTGGATTGCGTAAGCCCCGTTAGTCAAGCGACGTAATAAATTACGTGCACATCTTTCACACGCACACAGAGCTGTCGTCGTTCGAACTGCTGAAGCTCGAATATATCCTGAATGGCCTGTTCCTCGTGACGAAACGCTCTCGCAATTCCGCTGACTTTACGATGCAAAGAGGTGTTATAGAATTTTTTTATTATTTTTAAAAATCTTTATTAAAAAATGTACACATCGCAGCTAAAGTCTTCCTGCGCGGTCAATTGCTGCGTCGAGTTAACGAGGAGGCGAGGCAGAAGGTAACGGGTGCTCAATGCGTTGGCCGACTCGAGGAGGCAGTCGAGACTGAAAGGCTTCAAGTTTGAGGGGCACGAAAGGTACCCCTTAAGAAAAAAAATCGTCCAAGTATCAGATTGTTAAAAGTACAAACTTCTGTCGAGACCCAAAAAAAAGGAAAGAAATCTACAAAATAAAAGAGCCGACTCTCAATGCCCGAAAAAATTCACCAAAACACCTTACAAAGGAAAGTGATGACCAAACCGAAAAGCTCAAAGTAAATTCACCTCTAAATTCGGCGGTAAAAGTGCTTTTTTTTGTCATTGAGGTTTTTCGAGTAGTGGGCCGGGGGATCGCAAGTTAAACTCTCAGATTGTACTTGGATTAAGGGACGTTGTGTCGCCCATCCAACGAAAGTGCTCTCGAAGAGAGTTTGTCCTCCGGGAAAAAAAAAAAAAATTATGAAAACGAGCCAGGTTTCAGCCTCCAGCCATTTCCGAGTACCGGTTACACATACGACGAATTTCGTGCAAACGTACAGCTTTGCGAAGAACAACGAGCACGGCTCGGAACTAACGTACAGCGATGGGAACGATAAGAGTGATAGAAGCTGCTGGCATAAATGCTGTATGCACTGTATGCCAGCGAATATAGAGATGAGTGAGGGAGTGCGGGAACGAGAGTACGAGGCACACTCAGTCACATACGTGCCTGAAATTGTAACTGTGCAACAATGATAAATTCCGCATCGCTCGCGCTCACGGAGTCCACCCTGCGCAGGTACATATCCGAGCGACTGCACTGCATGCAGACATATATATATATATATATATATATATATATATATATATATATATATATATATGGGGCATTCCACGTCAAATCGGAAGTCGATGTCCCTCACCTCCGTCGATTTTATTCATTATATTGTTACCGCCTAATAAGTTTCTCGGAATATTGATGAGATTTTTTAAACCACCAGTGAAATATATTTATCCCCGAAAAACCGATTCCGAAAATGCCGTTTTAAAAAATCTAAGAAAATTCCGAGACCCTCATTGGTCGGTAACAACATCACACTAAAAAAAAGAACAAGATCGACGGGGGTACAGAAAATGGGCTGCTGATTTGACGCAGAATGCTCCATAAATACATATAACATGTACTCTCATATACATGGATATATATATATATTATATAATGTATATAATATATATATGCATATATGTATAAAACGAGGTTGTGCTTGAATTTCGCCGATACCGTGATAAAGGCAATGGCACTGGAACAGGAGTGAGAGGCCGTGGGAGAACGAGTGACGAAGCGGGAGGTGGAAGAGGGGAGAAACCGGGTTGAAGCTCCGAACTCCGTACCGAGGGAGAGGAGATCTCCTCTCGCCTGCCCGGGCGCGTGCTGGCGCGGTGGAGTCTGAAATATTTCCGCACAATTTACATTGCCCGCAAGGGTGAGTTTCTCCACCTCTCTGCATCCGTTTCTACTTCTCTCTTCTTCTTCTTCATATTCCCCCGTGCTCTATCGCAATTTCCATGCCATCTCCTGCTCTCTCGTTCTCTCCGGTTCGGTTGTAACCCCGCGCTCTCGTCACGTCGTGGGAATACGTAATGCGAGCCAGGCTAAAGGGGGTGGCGGAGCTGGAAGGGACCGACTATAGGCCGACGGTCGGGCTTCCGGTATTTATGAGTCCGAGGCCATCGCCGCTAACCGGTAACACGGTATTCATCCCCTCGCCGGCCTTCCAACCATCGCGCATTCATTAAACGGACATACGTGTTTCGGATTACCCCGTAATGGACCGTGCGAACGTTTCTTACCTATATCACCAGAAATTGTTGAGAACATTTTTGATGATATATATATATATATATATATATATATATATATATATATAACGCATGTTTTTGCTTCCTTATAGAGGAAGCTTTTTTTACCACTACCGGTATTTATGATACCGAGGCCATCGCTGCTAACCGGTAACACGGCTGGACTTCAAACGAACTCGCGCTAATGACCCGGACATACGCTTTTCGAATTACCACGCAATGGACCGTGAGAGCCTTTTTTTACCTATTGCGCTCAACATTTCTGAGCACATTTTTGGAAGATATGCAACTCGGGTATTTTTTTTGTCACTCCCGGTTTCACCCTTTGACGAACGATGTAATTTAATAAATTAAAGATCGAAAACATTTTTGATTCGATAATAAATACTATATATCTATTTTATATGAAAATAAGGCTGAAGGACTTCGATCAACAGCTTATTGGCCCACCCTAAGGTATTGTAATGTATAAAAAAGAACGAAAAAATTCAACTCCAATTGTAGAGGAGGTCAAAAAATTTCTTTTACTACTATACTATTAAATTGAATACAAATACGTATTATGATACTTGCTCCGAGCATTCCCCTCCTCGGTTGTTTCTGTGCTCGCCTGTAACTCGAACGAGTCTATACGTACGGTTATATAATCGCGAAACATTGAAAATAATTACTCTACGCTTTCGCCGAGTACGAAATTCACTCACGACCGAAATTTCACCAGTTCTAAACTCTGTGACGCGAATTGCGATACCAACAGTTCTTCGGTAAGGCAAAAAAAAAACCACCCCTCGTCCGAGGCCGCGGTGCGCTCGAAGCTTTTAGGCATCGAGCGCACCGAGGCTAGTTTAGTCGGAGAGCGACGAAGGGCCTGGCCCGACACAACCGAAAAGCTCGGCAACTCGGTTAGAAGCTTTCCGGGAAAAGCGTATATCAAACGCAAACGGAATTTGCCAGGGCAACCGAGACGGAAAGACCTCGCGCGCCATTTCCCCCTCGGTTGGCCTTGTCGAGACGCCGGAAATTTGTTAATTGAATTTGGCGTTAGGGAACGTTGTTTCCGCCGCGTTTAACTCGCAGGTCGCCGAAAGGCTCGTAAAGTTGACTCGCCGGTGCGCGGGAGTTGCACGCATGTTTGCGAAAAAATATCCGGCGAAGGGGCGGAGGGAAACAAGCGTCGCGCGAGTAGTCGCACTTAGGGCGCGGGACGAGAAACGAGCGGGTGGACCAAAGAGAACGGAAGAGGAGGGACAAAATAAAAGGCGAATTTTCCGTCTGCCAGAGGCAAAGTGAGTCGCGGGCGAGAAAGCTCCGTCGACGAGGCGACATTGAATTGGAATTCAGTGCGGCAGAAATGCGTTCTCCACGTGAGAATCGTTTCATAAAGTATTCCGCGAAAGGGGAACCCTCGTTCTGCACCCCCGTCCTTGCGTGTCGAGGTTACGTAACTGTTATCAAGATGCCTAGAAAATCGTGGAAGTGGAGAAATAAAACAAAATGTAAAATAAAGAGTTTTTTTTTAAACTGAGAATAGAAAAGTGCAAATAACGGGGGTTTCACTTACCTCGCTTGCCCTTGAAAAGTTGTGGGAACGACCTTCGGTTTGTTATTTTTATTGTTATTTTATTGCTTTATTTTTAGAAATTGTTGAATTTCTATTGATGAAATTATTTTATTATATTATTAAAAATGTTTATTGTTGCCGTTTTCAGGCATACGTGGATCTGGTGAAGGCGTGGGGTTGGAAGAGCTTCACGATAATATACGAGAACAACGAGGGACTTGTGAGACTTCAGGAGCTGCTGAAGGCCCACGGCCCGAGCGAGTTTCCGATCGCTGTCAGACAACTGGGCGAGGGGGACGATTATCGGTAAGCATTCAAGAAATTCTTTTATTTTCTTATTTATTTTTTCAAAAAAAAATGTTTGACCGTATTCCTCCCGGTAGTGGTAGTTGAAAGCGTAAACTATGCAGTAGAAAATTCCGACAAGTGAAGTTCGGATAGTTATCGGAGGGTTGTTAAATAATAGATTAGCTTCTCTTGCAATAATGCAAGCTGTAAGCTGGGCTGTTATTCGAGCTCATTGTTCAGTGTTTATAACGGGCTCTCGTTGCGGATAGCGAAGAGGGAAGTAAAGCTGCAAGAGGCTACTGAGTTGGCAACACAATTCCTAGCTTAGGGTAAGGCACCGGTAATTAGACCTCGGACATTTCATCGTACGATACTTGCGCTAAATTCACAAGTGAAACGTTGGAAATCTTACCACGAAAAGATTTTTTTCGTTTCATAAAAAAGACCATGCAAGAGACTATCAACGAACAAATTCAATATTTGAACCAATACTTCAAATTCTCTTCACCGGACGAGCTGCGATAACGAAAAATATGACCAAAAATATTTCCGATGAAAAAAAAAGTTCTTGCACGTGAAATCACAGCGATGCAGTCCGGTTCGAAACGCTACCGAAGAGTGGACGGTTATATCGGTGTAGCGAGATACAGTTATGCGTCCCATCGATTCAATAGACAATACAAGTTTGTACGTCGGTGACGGCGTGATAAACGTTCACGTGCGATAGCCGTTCGCCTCCCACGGAAATATTTGATCTCGAGAGACAATCGAGCCGGGTCTCTGCCCGATATACCGAGGCCGGCCCGAGCGCATTTGTCTCGCATCCTCGGCAGCGGCAAGGGGTCGTCTCGATATTCCAGTTACCGGATGCCCTCCGCCCCCCCCCCCCCCCCACCGCCCCTCACGCTCGCCGCTCCGGCGACGACTCGTCGTGTTATCCCGTCCGACGTGAGAAAGTTACCTGCTTCCTCGTTGGCTTGCATTATTCAGTATGCCTCCACCGGTGGCAGTGACTTATCGGATGAAACGATTGGTATTTGAATAAGTATCGTCTGTGTATACGTATCGCGCCAGATCGCTTCGTCACTGTAACTCCCGCACCGTTCCCTCCCACTGTATTTTCTCTACGTACAGCCGAGCGAAGAACAAAAATAAAACAAACAAGACCGAGGCGAAGACAGTGCACATCTGTACCGTACTCCGAACAGTCGCCGGAATTATTTATCTCGACTCCAATATTTCTTTCCCTTCGCAGCATTTTCGTTGACATTTCTCTTCCATTTCGCGACGTACGTGTACGATGCTCTTCGTTGTTGGTTTTTTTTTTTAAATTTCTTTCTTTACTTTTATCGCAAATATTTCTGGGGAGAATAATTTACCGGACGCGATATCGAGCCAGGAATGCGAAATGTGCCGGACGATTGCGATAGTGCAGCGCAGATTGTTGAGCCGCTGCCGGTCAGACGCCGGATGCTGCACACTGTTTTTGTATCATTTACTATTTCGTAAATGTCACTCTGATCATATTTTTTTAATTTTCTAATTTCTCTGATCTTTTTTTAAATTCCGACCTCTCCCTGATTTCCTTATCCGTTGGAAAAAAAAATGGTTCATGTTTTGAAAAATGCCGATTTTCGCTGACGAGTCGCCGATGAGGAGTGAGAAAAGCTCGAAAAAAACAGGAATATAAAAATAGCCTCGAAGCGACAGAGTCGGTTCGAAAAAGTTCGTTTCCCGGTAATTCCCAAGCATGGGAGGAGAGCAGAGTGGCGAGCTAGGGTGGGGGGGGAGGGAAGCGGTAAAATACGACGGCGCTACCGTAGAGGCTAGGAAGATACAGTTTCGATAGAGTCTCGAGAGTCTTTGGCTTTCGTTCGAGGTACGTAAGAGCGCTGGGAGAACAAGGGAGCTGTAAATGCTTCGCGTCTTGGGCCTCGCAGCCTCTCGCTACAGCCGGGCGGCTTCGAACGGAAGAAAGAAAAGAGGACGATAAGAAGTAGTCTAGCTCGTTTCCACGCCGGGCGGAGTAATCCTCGTCGAGTAGGGGGAATCCACGGGCAACGATGTGACTGTAGTGAACCGACTTGGAAGCCCTCCATTTTCCCTCCGCCTCTTCAAAGGGTTTATGACCCGACGGGAATCGACCCCTCCCCCCCTCTACCATCAAAGCCAGCCTCCTCGAACAACTCTACTTAGAAATTTTTGAGGCGAGGCATCAATACCTGTGCATATCCGTCTCGAGTACGTCTCGCGAATCACAAAACCAATTATATTTCTTTCATTGTTCGTGAACACAATGCATCGGTTTTCGAGTAGCAATGTCCTCAACCGCTGAAACACCACACATGGGTTCTTGGGAGTTGTTTGGAGAATAATATTTTTATTAATACTTCTTTTCGTACTTTTAAAAAATAAATAAATATTATTATTAGCATAATATGCGTTCCAGAAGTTCAAAGTCATTTATCTCGGTAAAGTATTGTTGAAAACATACCGAATAATTGGACGATACAAATTGTAGAGGGAAATCGAAAATGTTAATTTTTTTTAAAACATGAACAAAGGTATTGAATCGAGCGAGTTTAAAATTCGGTGGCTGAGCTTACGTGCAGCTTAATCCTTGCGCCATGAAAAATTTAATGTAGCAGAGAGAGAGAGAGAGAGAGAGAGAGAGAGAGAGAGAGAGAGAGAGAGAGAGACTTGAGCGAGCGCGGATTAGCCGAGTGGATGCAAAAGTTGAACGGAATAGTCGCACCGTTTAACTGAAGCGGGCGATCCAGGGCTCATTCGAGCCAGAGGATTATTAAATGGTCGACCATGCCCGATTATCAATTATGCGCGACGCCGATAATTCTGTGTGTACGAGGATACTCTCGAGCCGAGCTGCGAGCAAGTTCTCGTGTGCAATAAATTATGAAAACCCTTTCAACCCATCAGAATAAACTCGAAACAAATTTTTTTTTTGTTTTTGTATCTTTTTTTTCCATCAAATCCGAAACTAATCCTCTCTGGCCCGGCGGAAGCGTCACGGATTTTATTAATCGCTGAAGAAGTCAACAAAGACACCAGAAAATAAAGCCGAAATGGTATATAGAACAAAAAAAATATAAACCTTTGTCAACTCGCGAAAACAAAAATCTTAATGAAAACAAAATTGTTCCGAAACCAAATTGAATTCCATAGGTCGATCGAAAGTCCATCTTTTATCCTATCGCGTGTAAAACCGGAAGTCGCACGAAAACTTTTAGCGGTGATGCATTCACAGCCCGACCGATAAACTTTTCTTTCAACGTGTACCTGGAGAATCATTTGGCGAAGTTTGCGTTCGGTGTATATAGCGCAGCCCCCCCCCCCCCCCCCGGCCGCTTCTTCCCGCGTGCCCTTGGGGCATGCTTCTACAATTTCTCTAACGTTGACTCCACCGGAGGCCCTTCAGCCAGCGAGAGATCCTTGAACAGAAAATGGTGCCCGGTGCGCGAGGGCTTTCATCTCTGGTAGGATGTAACCTATAAATGCCGGTCGCACAGTCGTGTCGAGTGTCTTCGGCTCGAAAGGGATATATCTTTCCCCCGGGTGACGCTCGAAAGCAGCTTGCATCCGGTCTTTCATTGAAAACGGATATACGTCTCTCGCTTTGCTCTCGATTTCGCGCGAACTCGTATTCAAGCTCGGTAATATCCTGACGTACGAACATCCTTGCGGTACACGAGCTTTACGGTACGCAAAGATATTAATTAATTACGGACCGAACGGGCGCTTTGATCGGCCGAACGCTTTGGTCGTCTTTCGCACACCGAGTGACAAAGTCGGATTATTTATCTTTGACTGCGCGTCTGACGTTGAGATTCTACGGTCGGGAACACCGGTAGTATTGAGAAAGGACAGACGCTCGAACGGCATCGGTTTTCGCTCGAGAAGGTCTTCCTGTCGTATCTGTCCGGCGACAGCTCTTTGAATCTCACACCGTACGATTATTGGTAGCGCTTTCGTGGAACTGCAAAGTTTGTCTCGGATTGACTGTGACCGTTGCGAAGATATTAATTTTCAAATTTGACTCGTGCAAAACAGGGCGTTGTAGATTTTGTGGAATAAATGGAAGGAATTGTATAATTTACAACATCGTGTTGGATTTAAAAAATATTTTTAAGTCCGTGCCATTAAAAAAAAATGGTTATGTAAGTGAAAGCAAACATGGCGTCGCACACGGTGGACCGGGGCGCGAGGCGGTGTATTCGCTAGGCGCTCGACCTACGCGAGCTCATCCGATGAGTGTGCATTGTGTATACACTGGGTAAAGAACTGGTTGTGAAGTCGGGACTGAGCCGGTAGGCGGCGCTGACATGCATGTACGCGGCAATGCACGCTCGGCCGGAAGCTCCGTGCGTCACGCGTATAGCGAATACCACGGAAGATCCTTCGTAACGAGCGCGCGGTCCGATACATTCGACTATCAGATAATTAGACAGATCGGGAGTACTCACCGATTCCACGATTACAATGACGATCGACGTTGAGTCGACGTCGAACAGCGATCGCTTCGAGTAAATGCATCGTCGGCACGCCGCAGCACAAACACCAAATCGTCGACTTGTCACTCACTGAATCTAATCACGCGGCTATCGACCGAACGAGACACTGAATAAAGACTCTCACACTCTCAACTTTTTCCTCGAGCGACTCGGTCGAGTTCTAGCGAAAAAAAACGAAACGTTCACGCGATCGCGATTCGACCAGACGGACTGAGAAACTTTGGACGAAAAAGTATTCTTGCATGAGTACTTAGTCCGGTGCCGACTATAATCTTCGAAAGAGAAGCTGCGCGACAAAGATGCGCGGACGATCGCGTCAACCGGCCGGCCGGCCGGAACAGCTGATGCCTTTAACGCGAGTGTTTCAACACAACTGACTCGACGAAGCTATCATAATCGCATTTTACAAGCGTTGAGATAGATTTAATGATCTCGACACTGTCTCGATGGACATTATCTTACGGTAAAGATTAAATACAATCGACGAGCGATATACCGAGATACACAAATAAAATGTATACAGACGGGACCCGCACTCACCGAGCGCCCGAGGCCAACTGGCTTGCTCGACAGAGACGCTGCGCGACAAGGGTGCGCAGGAGCTCGGCATCAGCTGTTCAGCGGGTATAATGTAAAGTTTCAGCCGACATAATACGACGATCGTACTTTATATTCATTTTGATACATTTTTTACTCTACGAACTTTTATCGACCGATATCTCATGGCAAATAAATACGTTAAATTATCTATATTTCAGTTCTCCGTTCAAGAACTGCAGTATTAAAGAAAAACACAGTGAAACTGAATTGTGTTTGGCTTGACAACATTTGATCCATCTCCGAGTATCTTCTAAACAAAAAAAGGGCAACAGGGAGATTAAATCGTGACGGAAATTCGTACTCCTCGAGCTAATGTTTTTAATACTTTTTTTCGGTCCGCGCTTCAATTATTTCCAAGATCCTCTCCGAGCGAGGAGCTTTGGCCCGAAGTCTCATCTGCAGCTACTTGAATAAATCTCGACGCTTTACGAGAGAACGGAACGGGCAGTGAGCGCAGAGGGAACCCCTGAAATTACTGCTACGAACGTATATACGCGCCTGCACGCTGAATAACGAAGCTACTTCCTACAGCCGCTCGGTATTTCGATTGCAACTTCCGTCTTTTCCCTACAATCGACAAGAAAATAGGTTCTCGCTACTCTCGAACGGATAAGTCGAAACAGTCACATCCTTGAGTCGAATTCAGCCGGATATACGAGACCCCGTTCCGAGACGTACGCCCTTCCAAATTCCAATGCAATTTTACTTAATCCTTCCTGTGCTGAAAAAAAATCTACATGTGAAGAAAAAAGGATTTTCTCTCGACTACAAAGTTAATGGTGAAAAAAACTAACTAAACTAACTAAACTGGTTAATGGTGATTAATGGTGAAAAAAAACTGCCGACACAACGTCCCGACGAGAGGGTTAATGTTGTCTGTAAAATACGGCGTCAAAGAACTCGTGTACGGGCGGGTAGGTCGTGTTCGGTGAGTCACGCCTCCAATCAATTTTCCTCTGTCGACAGGGTGTTAATCCAATATTTTACACAAAAGTTACGCAACCCTGATAACATGCAGGGAAGTACACGGGACGTACGGATATAAACTATTTTGCAGTGTGCACGAGCCGGCGATGGGTGATGGATAAACCGATGGATACATACGGTGCGCATATTGTGAACCGATGTAATATACAACTCGTTACCATGCATGTTCGTTAAGCTCCGGCTTAGGAGCACGAGCGTGATTAAATTGAACGTCTCTCATACGAAAATTGAAAGCTTGCCGAGGCTGGAAGTTAGTTTGGAATATGCCCAGCTAGAATTGGACATGTTTCACAGTTGTTCGATGTTCTATGGAGCGTGCAAAATTTCGGCAAGTAACTTCAACGTCGGATATCCCGGAATGGTTGCGTCAATCACTGGGACGTTTATGCCACATGGTTTGGTGTAACTGGTAGATTGGATCGACAGCCGAGACGACAGTGACGATGGGACTCTGTTGCTTCGGCGGTAACGGTGCCGAATCGATTTCACGCTCCGTCCGGAAACCCCGAACACAACGACTAACCCAAGTCGAGGCTGCGCTCCACCGTTTACAACCTTTTCATGGTCATTTTTTTTTTAAATCAAATTTAAAAAAAGCGATGATGTATAAATGAATACAGCTCGCCGGAATTGAGGAAAAGTATAATAAAACTTCGTCGAGTCTTGAAAGACTGTGAGAATAATGAAAAAAAACGTGAACAACGGAAGCTAAGCTATTAATTGCCATTTGCACGTTCCGTTCGATGTAACGACCGGCTTCGCTCGCTTCCAGAGGCAAAAACGGAAGCGGTAAGAGGCGCGGCCGTTGCGGAAGATGGCGGGACGATAAATTTGTCAAAAGATAAATTTCGTCGAATCGGGAAGAAAATTACCCGGGCATAAATCTCCGCGAGGGCTTACACGATCTGGACGCATTCGCGGCCAATGGAAAGGATAGATGCAAAGGGAAGGAACGGATCGACCATTAATCGATGAACTCACATGCGATATGGAGGGGGCGAACCGAGACGTTGCCCCGCTCCGGCGAACGAAAGTGCCATCTAGCGGCAGTTCCTGAATCACGTTCGTGAGATTCTCTCCTCCCCCCCCCCCCCCTCTCAGCCGTCGCACGAGCTATCGCCTACTGCCGCTATCCCCCCCACTCTCCGTCGCCAGCGCCGTCGACTCCTCAGTCGACTCTTCATCCTTCCACACTAAATCAGCGGGTCCTTCCGCGAAGCTATCAGGAACTCGTTAAAGCGAAATTGGCTGGCAATCAATAGACGTTTGGTGGACCCCTCTCGAACTTCATTCGATTCTCAGCTACGTACGTAGGCGAGACGATCGGCACGAGCTGAGCCTCCGATGGAAGGCTTCGTTACCGCCTCGGAGAGGATCGAGCCCGTTCTATAATTAACGACCTTATATCGAAGGATAGTCGTGCCAGAGGCTGCAGACTTCGACGCCTCCGAACACCAACAAATTTATCCGGAATGAGAAAATAAATCCCTGAGACGAGGAGCCAATTGCAACGGATCGGATCGGATATTGACAAAAAAGATAATTACAAAATAAATAGTATTTCGAACATTTTTTGAATAATTGAAAATTTCTGTTCAACAATTTTTTGAAAAATTTACGATTTTTTTCCGTTCGATGACTCGCTCTCGTGGGCGAGGCCGAATCGAATCCTCGCAATTTCGCAGCGGAGTGTCCGAGCAATTCGGACGGCTCGCGCTATGAAATTCAGTGCGCCGTATCGGACGCGGCGGGCGACCGTTGCGTTCGCTCCTCGCACGCTACCCTCAAAGGCTTTTCATGCATTTCTCAGTGGCACTTCTGGACCTTCCGACACTCTCGGGAAAAAGTTGCGACAACTCCGCTGGGCAAAACGTCACAATTTAATTTCCCTAGTGTTACACGGTTCTTCCCACCCGCCGTGTGCGCGACGTTGTCCTCGCGCCTCCGGACCGTCGTTCTGTATTCACCAATGTTCGCCGGAATTCTGTACGAAGATCGTACACTCGTACCGTGCATCGATGCGGACGGCGGCGTTCGAGGAATAAAATCGGGCGAGGAAGAATTTCGACGGCAACGTCTCGGTAATGTTGCGAAGCTTAGACTGCGAGCTAGGCACGAGAGTCTCTCGTGCTCCGCCGGGAGTGACCGAGAGAGAATCGTACGCCGCCAAGGGCACGTACTTTCCACTCGGTAAACTCGAACGCAGCGAGCTGTCCGACGCGCCAGTAACTCACACCTCCGTTACGCTGTTTCGCCGAGTCTCTCGCTTGCCACAGGCGCCCTCTTCCCGGTACCTCCTGAGATACCACTTTTCATACCGACTGCTATGGGCGCCGTTGTGAAAATATTTTCGCTCCCGAAAACGAAAAAAAATGAAATAACCTACTCCCGAGTCCACATCCCAAGAATTTACGTGCCGCGTACATTTCTCACACGAGTACTTTGCTTCGGTGTTTATGTTTCTCGTGTAATACGTTCTATCGCGAGAGCTCGGCGTCGGGCCAGGTGACGAATCACTTCGTTGAGAAAAATACAAACGATCACGATTTTTAGCAATCTTTTTTAAGGTTTACATTCATTATTTTTGTACTGGACGTTGGTGGTCGGATTTGTGAAGGATTCCGAAGCTTTTATCACGCGAGCAATGGCGAGTGTTTGGATTCAGAGGTGCTATGCATTTTCATTGGCCAGCACGTAGCTTACGCGTGTGTATGTGTACATTTACACACAGCGAGAAGAGATGACATGCAAGAGAGGGGAAGAAAAAGACGAGACTCAATGAGACTCCTTTTTCCTTCATTCCACGAAGGCTTTTCGAGGAGAAGAGGTCCGGATAGAACTAGAGTGAGAAATACGTGTCGGGATGTTGAATAGCGCGATGCGCTGTTCGCCAATGGGAAAAAGACATGGGGTGCGCTACGAGAGAATTGTCGAGAAAGATCGCTCTCCTAGCTCTCGTCTCTCGTTTTCTCCTTCCACTGCGGTGGTCGTCTGTGCGCTTTTATGAACGAGGTGAAAAAAAAACGAAGAAAACCCGGGGCCGCATATTTTTTCGCCATACTACCCCATTCGCATGCGAATCAACATTTATTTTCTAGATTCACGCTCCCGTGGACACTGTCGTCGGCTTGAGTTCGGTATTTTTTCTCTTTGCTTCGTCTTTTTTCAGACTTTTTCTCTACCTTTCTCCACTATATCACAGCTGAGACTGAATGAGTATAAAAAAAATCATAATAACAATTTCTCCACGAAAATAAATGGCTCTCGCAGTCGCGACGAAACAGACTTTTTGCAATGTCTACGGAACGAACGCATTCGAGATGTTACTGCGTTGGAAAAAATAAAATAAACAATGCATCGAAACATATTTTTCATCTGCTTGGATGATAATGATAGATCGTTTTTTTCATATAAAATCCGCGAGCTCAATAGAGAAGAGAGAAAAAAAAGTTTGGCAAATTTTCGCGATGTATTGTTTACGGTGGTGGGTAATCGAGAGAATCTATCGGCGTACTGTGTTATAGAGTATTCGACGCGCTGTATCGACGCGATGATTCGAGAATCCTTTTAGCACATCGGACCATTAGTCACGGGTCAGTTTCATTGATCATTCTGGATGGTCCCGTGACAAGGAAATTTATTGCCCGTACACAGCCCGAAGCGTTGCCGCGCTAGAGCAGTCGATGGTAATGGTGATAGCCGTGGCCATTCGGCCGAGGTACGAGAGTAAACATCCAAAGTCATTCGTCTAGCTGGTGCGAAGCAACGCTTGCCGCGACGTTCAATGTTTTTGGCCGTCTGCATAATCTGCTTCTCCTCTCTCTTCCCCCCCCCCCCCCCCCCCCCCACCGCGCGTCGCTCTCCGCCGGCCGGCAAGGCTTTCTATTCGCGCTGATGGGCGGTCGGCAATGTTTTCAACAACTTTTCAAGAATCTCTGAACGAGAAATACTTTTAAGCTCGGCGTTTTCAACATCCATCTGCTCGGGCTCTCGGAAAATTGCACTCCGGTCCCGCGATTGCGTCTAGCCGTCTTAGCTATAGCGGCGGCAAATCTTAACGAACTCTTCACGCTTCCTCGAAGTAATAACTACAGGGAGTCGAGAGGCTTTCCGAAAGTATCAGCGCGGCTAGTGAAATGCGCGAGGAAGCCCCTCGCTTCTCGTCCTCGCTCTTCGGGTGCTCGAGCTAGAGAGAGAAAACCGAGCGGGCACGTTGGCGTGTTCGAGAAACACTTCGCACGTCGAAGAGAACGAGATTGGTATGGTCGAAAGATGCTCGAAAAATATTCAGCCTTTACCGGGTGCCGAAAGTGTATAAGGAACTTTAGAGGAATACGAGAAAGTACGGAAGAATTTTCGCGTTCTCACTTTGTACGGAAACCGACTGAAAATTATCCTGAGGCTAAAACGATGAAACTTTGCAGGCTTCGATCTCGGATATATGTCTGCGCAAACTGTAATGTATTTAGGTGGGATCCCGAAAAAAATGTTGGTACACTTAGAGTACATTTAATAATAGCTGCACTGTTGCAGTCACATGCTTACTTGCCGATGAAATCGGAAACGGACATCGCTCGTCACGCCCGTGGTTGAATATCAGACTGATCACACACAGTACACAAATTATCTTGGGATTCAACCTATCGCGTATAAAGTTCACGGTTCTCATTGTCTATAAGTGGCGAAATACTGAAAGTGTACACAGCCCGTTATACAATGACGATAAATCACGGTAAATACAGCTTTTTCGTGTCCTCCATGCTGTTACTGCCGCACCGAAAATCAGGGTTGCCACCTGCTGATGGCGAATTGACTTTAACGATTATCGATCGAGATATCGGTCGACAAAAGTTCGAAGAGTAAAATACGATCACCGCAGTTACTTCAGCCGAAACTTAGAATTATGTTGGCTGGCCAGCTGATTACAAACTTCCGCGCAGCCTTGTCGCGCAACGACTCTGTCCGGAACGCCAGTCGTCCTCGGACGCTCGGCGAGCGAAGGTTCGTTCCTCGTCAAATTTGTTGTTTTCTCTCGGTAAATCGTCGACGATCGTTTTTTTTGTCTTCGCCGTCAAATATTATCCATCGAGAAAAGTGTCTAGGTTGTTAGGTCTACCTTAAAGCCTGTGAAGTGCGGTCGTTGTACCTTCGTCGAGTGAGCTGTGATGAAACATTCGGGTTGACTGCATCAGCTGTTCTGGCCGGCCGAACGGTTGATGCGAACGTCCGCGCATCTTTGTCGCGCAGCTTCTCTCTCGAAAGTTCCAGTGGACGCCACGCACTTGTCTTGTGACAATCTTTTTCGTTCGAAATTTGCTCGTCTATCCGGTCAAATCATATTCGTTTGAACGTACTTTTTGCCTACAAAGAGATAGAATTGATCATACGCTGCGGTTCGTCGATAGTGGCTTGATTAAATTCCGTGAGTGACGAGCGATCGGTGCATCGTTCGTCGTTTACATTTCATGGCATTGAAGGATGTACATTCGCCCGATGCAATCATCGTTCGACATCAATCGGCGTCAGGTAAAATAAAATTAGCGTAAGGTATTTTCAGTATTTCTAACAGGATCTCGCTCGGCTTTGTCATGGATACTTTATGGGTCGTCCGGGAATTGTGTTTCCAAAGGCCAGAGGAATCCGAGGAACTCGCATCGAATTTATCGAACCGTATGAAATAAAAAATACAGACAGCAGAATTACAGAATCCAGACAGCGAAAAATATATCTATATAAATTCAACACGTACGGACACAGCGTACCTGTGCGAACCTTAAAGTGTTCGTTTGAACCTTAAGGGGGTCAGATATAAGGTCTGTTCGAAATTCGAGATTTCTAACAGACCGTATGTCTGAACCCCTTAAGATAAAAACAAACAAAAATGTGGTACAAACAGGCGCAAACAATTCTCGATAGAATGACATTGGAAAAAAAACGTAGCTCAAATTCGTATTCCGTCAGTTTCAAAAACCTCTGTATCTTCGAATCCGTTGAGGTACAAACGAAAAAAAGGTGGCACAGACGAGTACACATTAGTACAAACGCATACGATAAAAAAAACGGTTTTTCAAGTCGGGCTCAAGATTCACACAGGTCAACAGCGTAGCGTCGAATAAGAAAAAAAAAATTAACGCGATTGTTAGCGCGTCCACCGTCAATAACGAATTTCGATTGTTCTCCCTGGGCCGTACCGGCGATACCGGTTCGCAGTCGCAATTAATTCGAAGGCTCAACGAATCGTGAGAGATCCTCGGGTCAAACCGATTTAATTAACCTCTCGCGAGCCCCGGGCGACCGGGGTGAGTGTGGCCTAACTGACGTCGGACTCGGTGTCTCTGCTATATGCTGATCACCCACAGCGGGCGTTTGATTGCAACTATATATACCGCCTGTACGTTTCACGCAGAGTTCCCGCATTATCGACGATGCCCCTCCGCGGGCTTTCCGCCTAGGCCCTCCGGAAAGCGTTCATGCCTTTCTAATTGCTGTTCGTTGTCACGAACGAACGGATATCTCGGTTCGCTCTATCTCGTGGCAAATGTAATTAAGCGTGGATCACGCTGCCGCTCTGTGCGAGAATCGATGAACGGTTTAGCAGGAACAGGCGCATGGCGGAAAGATGGCAGATGCGCTCGGAAGGAGGGAGAGAGGGGGGGGGTTCGTTGGTCGCTCGAACGTCCCACAAAGCCCGATATGCCTTTTTGTTTTCACGTAACTTCATTTATAACCTTCGGCTCGGGATTCGTCGCCCGCAAGGTGAATCGATAGGAAATGTGTGTGTATTTTTTTCTTTATCCTACCCACGTTATGCGTCGCGTCGGACAGTGGACATTGGCAAACTGGGCGGTCGAATCGGCGATGTACGAACGATCGGACGGGTTGCGTCAATCGATGTTGACGAACTCGATACTCTGCGTGTGGTCTCGACACAGATTGAAATATGCTTTGATATGTGTACACATATTTTTATACCGTACCGGTATGACACATCGTCGTTTTTATTTCCGATCGTTTTATTTCCACGGATCACCGACGATTTCGAGTTGCATATCATATTTTGCGAATTTGGTCCGGGCACACGCGCGACGTTAGATTAATTGGCGATTTTGTTGGTGTGCGCAGTTTGTTTTTTTTTTTTTTTTTTTTTTTTTTTTTTCACCGCTATACGCAGGAAACTCTGCACTCGACGGATATATCGGGAAAAAGGCCGATTCGAAAAATAGCGCGACAGCGGTTCGCAGACAAGGTATTCCGACGATTGCACTCGAGTTAAAAATTTAATTGGATATACGATTCGGAGCTGTTAAAATGTGGCTTTGTTTTCGTGCCACAGGCAGATGTATGAATATTAAAGGCCATTTGTGACGGCGTGGCACTTACGAAAACGTCGATTTTATTCACCGTTTATTATATAACGAGTCTTTTATTTCGCGTATACGGAGTTCAATTAAAAGTAATCGATGAGTGTTCAATTCGAACGTTACACAAGGTCGTACGGGACTTTTTTTTTGTCGCTGGAATTAAAGGTGACCACGAAATATTTTTTAAATTATTTCAGCGATATTGTCAATCTTTCTGAAAGATAAAAAAATATTACTGCATTTTTTTTTAAATTAGCTTTCACATAAAGAAACATTGGATCACTTTTGCGTCCTTGAAAACTCGGAGAAAGCCCTTGAAAGGTCCTCGAATTTTATTTCGAGCCCGTATTCGAGACATCAAAGTACTTCGAGAACGAATTTTCCCGCGAAACGTATTCTGTAGGAAGTTTCAAAAAATTCAACGAAATTCTGACAAAGTTCCCCCATGACCGGAAAGTTATTCCACACTATCTACAAAGGGCCATCCTAACTCGTACGGTTTGCCGGCTCGACTCCCTCGAAACCGACCTCCGCATGTCTGCGTAGGACAGTGTAACGGAAAAACCTATTTCTTCGTTGCCTCGAAGCAGTCCCGAGCCATTCCCCGAGCGTAATGGTCGCGAACGGTATCGAGGTAAAAGAAACGAAGGCACTGCCAGGATCAAGGGGAACGGAACCCGTGGAAACTGATACACCCGGAATAAGCTCTTCCTCAAAGAAAAATACAATATACCTTCGATGGTCCGTGGACGCGATCTATTGTATCGAAATAACAAAAATAAAAATCGAAAAAAAAATTATTAAAAAATAATAAAACTAAGAATAGGAACGGAGGAATGACATTCTGTTTTTCCATTTCGTACGCAAGCCGCTTTTCCGCGGTCAAGAGCTCGAGAGAAAATAATTTAAAAAATACAATAAACGGAACGGTAGTACAGAGTCGCCGTCACGCGTTGACGCGGGTAACATAAAATACCTTCGGTCCTTTCCCGCTGCGGTCAATTCCGCACGAGCTTTTGCCCAACAACGTGAACCGTGTAACACACGTGGCACGGGAATAAATCCTCTTACCGCGTCCTTTCGGTAATATCATCGGTCCGTAGGCAAGAAGAACAAAGGCCGCGAGTTCGCGGCATGTACTCGGCTGTACGTTACATTTCGGTACGTACCGAGCAGCAAATACCGAGAGCTGAGAGTCTTTACAATAAAATGGAGCTTTACCTCTATGCTTCGAAATAAAGATCTACCGACGAGAATGTTTTAACTAGGAAAAGGCAGGGAGTAAAGAACCATTACGGACAGGTGAACAGTAAGAAAAGGGTTCGGAGTTTCATAGACATTCGTATGAAAATAGGCTTTATCGAAAACATAATATCGATACTTTATCGAAAACAAAATAAAGATTTCACTTTAAAAAAAAATAACACTTTTGTTTCCTCATAGAAGAAGCTTTGGTTTCTTGAAACAACACATTTCGAGATTTTAACGAGAACATTTTCAGATTGTTCTTCAATGATACTCTATATCTAATACGGATTCAATTTTCGGGAAAAAATATAAATAAAAATAAGATTCCTCGCTAGGCATAAAAATCCGCAACCTCGAATCCGCAGCCTACCTTTAATAACACGACGCTAAATAAAATCGTCGCTTCAGTCTCACGAAACTGAATCGAAAATATGTCTTGATTACCGTCGTCGGAGCTTATTAAAAATAACGAAGCGGATCTTGAATTTCGTCGACAAATTTTCGCATGCATCCCCACTGTCCTTTTCATCCGCTTACTTCGGACCCCACTGTTCGGCCTCCTCTACGGACGATGTTTATTTTTACCCGACGAACTTGGCTCGCGACTCTCTGACCGTCTCGTCCTGGCTTACGGAGGCTCCGCGTACACGTCCGTAAAATACACTGAGGCACAACGTTCTCGTGCCAGTGAAGTCGGTACGTTGCATACCGGTTTCCGTCGCGAAACTAAGCCGCACGTTTCTGTAATTTGAATCCTTATGCGGAGAATATTATGACGAGGTCACGAAGCGAGAGACGAGCCGGTTCACGGAATTTTAATGTGACCGCTGCTACCCTCCTGCAATATATAAATATACAAATACATATATATATATACCTTTATTTGAATAAATATATATATATATATATTTTGAGTAACAGAGAATGATAGAAGGATAAAACCAGAGAAAAGGGACAGAGCCGCGAAATTAACTGGCGGCCGCGGCTTCCGGTTTATCGCATCGTCGCGGCCGTGCGCCGGTGCCTTGTTCCATCCGACGGACTCTTTTTATCCGGCTAATAAGTAAGCCTTCCCCCTTGTCCTCCCCCCCCCCCCCCCCCTCAAGTGCCATTCGAGATAATGCCTGGAAGAGAGACCTCTATTCGCAATTAAAAAAAATTACGTCAAGATTTTTTTGTCACTCCACAGTTTATTTGTCAATGTACCATGGCCCCTCCCCCGGTCCTTATTCGCTTGGCACTCGATTCATGCCTCGTCGCCCGCGTGAAGCTTTTTTTAAATATTTTTTTATGTCTGGATTTTTTTATAAGGCTGTGTTACCTTTCATACATTTGTAGACAAATCTATCGACAATATAACAGTTTAATGTACACAGTAAAAAATAGTTTGTACATTTATCATACATTTAAACAAACAAATACTTTTCTCGTTGGCTTTCCAATATTGTTTTTCCGTTGAGAAAAATAATTAAAAAATACGAGAATTAACGAGAAAAATATTTGTTTTTTCAATGGCTGTTAAATGTACAAACAATTTTGAACAGTGTGTGTTAAAGTGTTATATTGTCGACAGATCTATCCGTATTTTTGCCAAACAGTTAGCAAATAAATAAATTGCGGACATTCGCGGTCGAGAAAAATGTTTGTCAAAACGGGCGATCATTCTTTTACCGCTGAACCCAGTTCCAAGTAGATATATCTACTTCTCGATTCTCGTGACAAATTCGCAACTTCCTCAGAAAAAAAATATATATACACATATATATACCAATGATTAACCGTGCAGTCTGTCGGCGTCGAAATCCCTCAAATTTCGCCCGACTGCCAGCGCGGCGACGAGGAGTGGCCGGCGGCAGAGGACCTTCCTCCAGCGACTTCGTGGAATACCTGCTGACACGTATTTTTCATCGAGTACCACGTTCCAACGACCGGGGCTTCAACGGCCCCTCTATATACATCACACGTCTTTTCCTCCCGGCGTTCCTGGCCCGCACCCATACAGAGTTCCCTACCCGTACGATAAAGCTTCCGTTAAAGCCCGTCGTCGCCCTCCACACCAAACGATACATTCTCGCTTGTGAACCTCTTTGCTTTTTTTTTTTAAATTTTTTTCTTTATTCACCCTTCCCGGACGACTCTCGTCGTCTCGAGCGGCACGAGAAAGCAAATAAGTCGCCCTTACCCTCGTGCACGGTACACTTTGCTCCCGCACACCCCCGCCACACTTTACCCGCCTACTCGAGGCGGCTCTCCAGCAAAAACGAGAAAGAATCGTCGACATCCGGCACGGGTATTCTTCTTCGCCGCTCCTCGCCCCACCCGCCCCACTCCCCTTCTCGAAAGACGCGTTGCAGTATTTTTTTAATGCGAACACCGCTTCACCCCCTTCGAGTTTCCCCCGGGAGATCCGGAAATAGCTCTTTCAACCATTCCCAGCCGTTTATTCTACTCGAGGCGCGACGTGCGTCGCCGCACGCCGTAGACAATACCTTCAATCCCCCTTCCCCTCCCTTCCTGTCCCATACACCCTCTCGCGAATTATGGATGGCGTCGGACTTGGTGCTTAATAACACGTCACGATTATGGTTTTATTGCCATCGTAGATCATCCTCATCCGCCTCCTTCGCGGGGGTGAACGCATCGAGTCGGGTCGCCTTCGCTGGCCCAGAGCCGTGCAGGGGGTGTCGCTGCTACAGGCATCCATGTATATATATATATATATATATATATATATATACATTTACTTATACATACAGTCGACGACCGCGTAAGTTGCATGCTCGGCCAAGCCAATCGGGCAGAATCGGATAAGTCACATTCACCACTACCTGCCTTGGCGCCTGCTCAATCTCTTTTTCGGTACACAAACTTGTAGTAGGAACGATTTGATAGGCAGGCGACAAAAATGGAAGGGATATTTCGTTTCCCCGCAGAGCAGGTAGCCGGACTTCCGGAAAAGGCCGATCTAACTTACCCTGGTACTTGACCTAGTGGCATAAAAGAAATAAGGTGGGAAAGGAAGATCCAACTCATCCAGTCGTGCTTTGTCCAACTTATCCGGATAAGTCGGTAAAACTCATCTGGATCGAACTTACGCGGTTGTCTACTGTACATACTGTATGTATGTATACATATTTGCTGTAGGGACGTTCCTAGATATGACGAAACGACCGAAAGCTCGGAGCGTTCGGAGCACCGGCTGTAATTCATCCTTTCGTCACGTCGGGGCTTGGGATTAACGAGGCAGGAAGAGGGTAAGCGAAACGACGAGGAAAGGGGTGACGAAGTATCGAGCTCGTTTCCTCACGCGCAAACGGAGCAGCCGGCTTTTTCCTCTGGGTGCACAGTTGATCGTCCATTTCCCTACCGGTTACACCGGCAAAGTGTTCTCTAATGCGGAACAATGAGACTGTAAAGCTTCTCGTACCGAGATACTCAGCCCAGCCGAGTCCAGCTCCGACTACGACGGAGCCCCTCATTTATATCACTCCAGCTCTCGTCGTGGTGAATACGCTTGCTTCGAATTCGTTTTACATAATTCGAGGCTTCGTCGTCTTTCATCCGTGATAATTGCTGTGTACGCAACAAAGATTCCGGCGATTGTCGTAATTGTCGGAGTAAGTGGCGGTTTCGTTTCAATGACGACGAAAGCTCGCCGGTCTGTCGATCGGAAATGCCTGCAGGCTTGAAGGGGAATCGAGCTCAATTGTATTTTCATTCTTAGCGTCGTGACAGATGGACAACAATAATTGCCTTACTGACTGACAAAATATACAACAATATATATGACATATATATTTTTTTGTGACAAATTTATTTATTATATTTCTTTGAGCGGAGTTACTGCCGTTTGAAAACATACTTTTAAAATGCCACTTTTTTACTGCCTCATAGAGGAAGCTTTTTTAGAATATGGATAGGACAAGAAAATTACGTGTCGAGTGAAGCATTTTTCTTCGTGTTTTTTTTTTGTTCGCTGACAAAACCGACACCTTTTTTGCTACTGCCTTAATATTCGTTACGAAAACCGGTGTCAGAGGCGGAAAATCGATTGTTATTTTTTAAATTAAAAACGCGTATTTATCAGTTCAACCCCCGGCATCGTCGGGAATGGACCTTGTTTATTTTTTTATCTTTTTTTTTCTGTCAGCGAGCATGGTAATGACGGGCACAAAATGTAATTTTTTTTCAGTGATACGCTGTGAACTCACCGTGAAATATGCGAGAGTTTTCTCGGCCAAACGAAGTCTGCAAAGGCGTCCTGTCTATTTTGAAAATCGACACGACGAAAAAATCACCTGTCGTGTGAAGTATTAAAAAAAAAATGTGTTTCGTTCTCACAGACAAATCGGACGCCTGTTTCACCACATCAATGATATCCGTTGTGAAAACCGATGTCAGAGGAAGACAATAAATTGTTATCTTTAATTACAAACGCGTATTTCTCAGTTCGACCACCGGCAACCGTTGGGTATCTCGTTTATTTCTCAATTTTTTTTTCCGTCAGCGAGCATGGAAATGACGAAGCAAAAAACATTGGTTTTATTAAAGAGAGCCGCGGCAGGGTTGCGCGAGAGTTTTCTCGGCCGTTGAACGAACAGGTAGGAATTTTATTCTATTCACCGTGCGGAGTATATTTCCGTAGCAATTAGGATTCAGTGCGTCAAACGAAGCCTGCAAAGGCGAATGATACGTGGGGAACCGGTAGCGGAAACGTCGCGGGTCTCGTAACCGAGGAAACGCGCGTTACGTATCGCTGACCCCGATGGGAGTTCCCGCCTGGAAAGGCGGAGGTAACGAGGATGAGGAAAGGGGAATCGGAGTGGATGGCCCGACGAGGGAGGAAGGATGGATGTACAGCTATACGGAAAACCCACACACACACACACACACATAGGGTGTGCACTAAAGCTGGGTCAGGTAAAGCAGCAGCACCAGCCTATAACTGGGTACCTCGCGGACGATGGGGAAATTAATAACTGAGAGATGCCGAGGACTGTGAAAGCCTCCCCCTCGCTCTTAGGTATAGCGGTGCCATTCGAGCTGATTCTCCTCTTTCGGCTAATGGATTTGTACACATTTACACGCAATTTGCAAGTCAATATTCCGGACCTCGAACACGAACGCTGGATACCCGCGGGCTCGCCCTCTCCGGCTCTCAGGATCCCGACTGTACCGTTACGTCGGCGACAAGAACCCTGTCGCTGCAGCCGCGCACCCCGATTCATGCCAATCGGACCAATTGCGAGAAGACATCCTGGATATCAATAGCGAAACATCCTCGAGCGTCCCGAATTTATCGTCAAACGCGTTATAGCGGACATTATGTATTTATTTATGTATTTAGCAATATCTCTCGTGACATGGCGCGAGAAGTGAAACTTGCCCGGTGGTTTAGTGATTTTATTTTACAGCCAGATGAAAAAATTATTATTTTGGGTCTTTTCTGTTAAAGAATAGATGAAAAATAGTTTTAGGGACCGACAGCGTTAGGCGCGCGGTCGGTGTGTGGCTTCGGCGGTCATCCGAGTCAAGCAGCTTTGCTTGCGTTCAGTACATGGATGGGTAACCGCTTAGCCGCGCACTGGCTTGCACATCGAACGTTGAGCGGGAGATCAGTTTTTCTGAGTCCTTGATGTTGAACATCGGGGAATCAGAAAAATAAATGGCCGTCTGTACCGACACGGGTTTTCCGCAGTTTCCCCGTGTCCTAGGCAAATGCGGTACAGTGTAGCTAAGTCGGCTGCGGACGCACTGGAAGTTAGGTAGCTTAGCGAAGTGCGGGTAGGGAGTGATAGGGGGGGGGGGGGGAGGGAAGGGACGTAAAAACCCAAGTGGGTATACGATGGAACATACAAAAATAAAAAAAATAGTTTTAGGTTATTTCACGATTAGGAAATCACGAGAATGTGATTTTCAGCGATTTCCGACAGAGCGCATATTTGATCACACACATACACATATCCATATCCAGACATTTTATCGAAACGTTATTTTCCGATGTCTTACGATGACATTCCGAACACGTTTTCATAAAAATCTTCAACATTTTTTTTTATGCTAACAAAGCTCCCTCGACGAGGAAGCAAAGTATTGATTTTTGCCAAAGTTTCGGGGGGATTTTTTGCGAAAGTTTGGGTTCCCCGTAGCCATGATTATTGCTAACGAGGTGTAAACGTATCTACGCTCTTCCAGAGTCGATCGAATCTCCGGATCTCGAGTCCACCGTCTCCCCAGGTAATTTTCGCGTTGGAAGCTGCAACGTGTCCCGGTCTCGCACTGCAACGGACGCGGCACCGAAGTTTCAATGTTAATTGAATAGCGGTCGAAGTTCGGACCGCTACGCAACGAGACGCGGGATACCCGCAAGGGGCGACGCAGTGGAAACGGTCCGCAGGCGAGCAGTAGTTACGGTCGGCGTTGGTCAGCCATCGACCCGATGGCCCGGTGGGTATTGAATGCAGGCTTGTTTCATTCGCGAGAGATTCCCGGTTGCCGGTTGTAACAACATGTACGGGACACGTCTGTAAACTTTGTGGCTACCGGTCCACTGGACCGAGTCCGATGCCGGCGGCCCTCTCGTCAACCAATTATTATCGTTCTCCTCTTCTCCAGACGCCCCGGGGCGCCCGGAGGGGGCCGCAGTGACGCTTTCGCTCGCGCTTCGAACCTCTCGCGTCCGTTCGGGTATTTATCTCGGATGAGATAAAGAGGATAGGGAGGATGCCGAAGGTTGAGGGAGTGCTCGTTCGAAGGGAGACGATAGGTAAGAGCGATAGGTCGAGAGATTCGGGCACGAACTCGAGTGCGCCCGCTCCCTCGAACGACACTCCAGAGCGACTCTTACCAAAGCGAGGCTACTCAGCTACTTACGAGCTACTTCGCTCGATAACATAATACGTACATAGTTTCGTACACGAGAGGCGTCGAGAGCTTTCCGAGTCTCGTGCCGATCGCCGAGTACCAGAAGGGCGCGAGTCCCACGGTAAGGTATGCGAGCTACGCCCTTCCGGTTCTCGGGCGTCGAACTGCGGAAAAAATGTCAAACGTTAAACGTTAACTGACAACAGTGATTTTCTTTCGACAATCAATTTTGTTTTTTTTTTTTTTTCGTTACTATTTTGTAATGTTCGATATGCGACATTCTTGTCGGTGAGCAGACGCAGAACGGATGACCTCGGAGCCTCGATATTTTGCAACGCACGGAATCAATATCGCACCGGGCCGTTCCGATTAAACGACGAAAGCCGTGGAAAGGACCGTTTCATTTTGGCAAAATCCTCTCCTTGTTTCCATTACACAAAATTGCACCGCGCACTCATCGTCCCCATATATCGACTGACGCCGAAGAACAAAAAGCGATATATTCGGGTGGCCGAATTGCGAGAACTGGGCACATGCAGAACTACTACACCCCGCCCCCGATGAAAGTAGCTAACTCTACGAGCCATTGAACATCGTGCACTAGCATTGGAACGTTGAATAGAGGTGTACGCGCCATCACTGCCAGTGCCAGCCCCAGTACGTTACCCTGTTAGTCTATCCGGTTGGGAGCTTTTTTTTTACTTTTTTTTTTTATATAGCTTTTTATTTCCTTCGGGTTTCTGCGTCGAGCATCGGTCGATGAGAGTGCGGAACACCGAGCTTGCACTTTTACTATTTCAACAATCCTGCCGTGCCAAATGAAAATAAAAAAATCCCGAAAGCTTTAACAGTCGAACAGTATATGTATATATATTTTTTATGCACGTTCTTTCATCGTTAACCGACGGTGTATCGAGTCGTGGTATGACAAAAAAGAAAGAAGCTTGGAGCACAATTAGAGCATTAAATTTAATTCCTAAATGACCGGTCAGTCAAACTGCTAATCTCTTACGTCCGCGACCGTGCACTTATTCTACTTTCAGGCAAAAATGTACTGAAATGAATTGAATGTTATTTTTTGATTGTAATAATTACAATTATTTGAGATAACAAATAGGAACTCTTAAAATAAATTTAACACTGAAATAAATCTCAATCATACGTAATTCTCTTTTATCAGTAAAATCAATTTTATTGAAATAAATCGCATCATCGTACAACAACAACAAAATTGTGTAGCGATCGTTGGCGATTAATTTTTCCTCGGTGTGCGCACTGATTCTCGATGTCCAAAAATGTTATTTATGATATTTTCATCCTCGCCCGTGCAGCACCGAACTAACGCAATGCCAAAAGCCTACCGGCAAAAGCATTCTCTGCTGATTCCCTCTATTCATTCGTTTCATTCGTATAATCAATTTATCGAGAAAGGAAGAAAAAAAAAAGATCCATCCGAAGTAACAATGGAGACAATCGTTGAGCCGTTCGGCGCGGTGGAACGGGGTAATCCGTGCCATCGATAAAGCGCGCACATACGCTGTCTATCGGGTAAAACTTGGCCGGTACCGCGAGCGGAGAATCTGGTAATCTCGCGATAGTCAATTACCGAGCAGCCTTCGGTCTCGCGGCGCTTCTTTACAACCGATGGGAGGTTTTTCCCATCCTGGCGTGTAAGCTCTTTCAGAGAGCGCATGGATCCGAGATTACAGCGATTTTTCCGAACAACGAATCGTAATCAACGTTGGCGGGAGAAAAGTGTCAATTATCCGCGGGCATCGCGGAGGCGAACGAACCGGACTAGGAGGAAACCCGGGGCGATATAGCTGCGGGCTGCAAGGAACGAGATCGAGCGGCCCCGAAGAGCTGTTTCCGAACACCGTTGTCCGTGAGCGAGGAAGAACGGGCAAGCCCGACGGCGTCGGATATCCGTCACGACTTGAATGATCAACCGTCGGGAGGATATCGAGGGATATCTCGTGCCGGCGTCGACATCGTCATCGTCCCCGTCACGTTTCTCGTTCGCGCGTCGCACGGGCAAAACTCCTTTTCCCCCGTACCGGCGGCAACATTCTTGGTGGAGCGACGAATTCCCGCCCGTAAACCTCTTGGCTCCGTCGACTTACCCCGGCCCCGACGACAAAACGCTTCACCGACTCCGGAGCTCAATCATCGCTGCGCCGTGGCTTAGCGTCGAATAACTCGGGAATATCAAGAAGGGATAATTCAATCCGACACGGTGGGAAACTGTGATTTCTTTATTCTATCTGGTTATAGTGGGGTAGAGCGGGGAATAGTGAGATCTTTTGAGGCCGTTGAGACTGCGAATAATTTCTTCAGGACGGACAAATTAACTTTGGAGAAAAAAAGACCGCGAGAGTGGTGGAGAGGAAAGTTACTCAAAAAAGAGAAAAAGAAAAATCTGCTTTTTGTGCATCCCAGGACATGCGAAACATGTTTCTGGACCATAATTTCAAACTTCATTTTTATTGGATTTAGGATTGCAAGAAGTAGAAAGCTGTACCTGGGCTTGAGCTGGTCGTTTGTGGGCCCAGAAACAAAAATGTCCGATTTTGTCTGCGACATTGCCTCACCAGATTCATCATTTTGTAAGATAAAAAAATCTGTTCTGATACTCTCCACAGATAAGGCGATTCGGGTCTTTCGGTAGTGGGTTAGGATTCGAGCGCGAGTTTTCGTGACGGAAAATTATCAGCGATGTTTGCAACTTACCGGGAGCAAAGTGCGGCGCATCGGATAAATTATGCATGTCTCCGGAGCATGAAATATTCCGGTGGAGGTTGCCACGACAGGGGATCACGCTGGATGGTCGGGTCGGGTGAGTAAATCGAGGAAGAGGCGAGCGTGCTGGCAGCAAGACGAGTCGGTCAGCCCGCGGAGCGCCGCTGCTGGATGAAGCGAATTTTGTTCGGGGATGACGGCGGAGGCTGTGTAGAATTTTCACGAGATGCATAACGAGATTTGCATCAAGGCACGAATCCGATGTAGCGGAGACTTGGGAGGGCGACATGAAATTTTGATCGGTCGTGTACGGTAACTCGAGTACTTTAGGTGTAGCGAATTCTTTCGACGCCCCGGGACGTGTCTCCGGAAGAGGGAGGCGTGTAATTTCGTTTGAATTAAGAGGTGCATAAAGTTCTTCATGCCCGCTGAACTACACAATACCCACTGTACGACCCTCAGATATGTAGGCGAGTATTTCATATTTAAGTTTAATAAACAAACGTGCGACATTGTGTTCGTACATTAAACCTTCCCCACTGGCATCTTATGGCACCGTACAAAATAAGAAATTCTGGTAAAAAGATTCCTTTGATCGTTCAATCGTTTGATTGTTTAATCGTTAAATTGTTCGAACGTTTGATCGTTCGATAGATTGAACGTTCGACAGCTTGGTCGGTCGATCGTTCGATCGTTTGAATAAAACCAAATTAATGTTAATTCAACAAATCTTGTTTCTAGTTGTGCCATAATAGTACTATCGTAGATCTCTGGCATCTCGTCAAGGAGTCTGAGCTCCTATCCCGCAGGCTCCATAATGTCTAAGCCCACACATCCACTTCCGTTCCCAGTGGTGTTCAAACGGTACGTAACCGAACTACCTATGCGGGTGCGAATGTCCGCGAAGTTTGCACCGCAGTGCACAGATAAACCTCTCTCCTGACGTTAATAATCCGAAATCTCCGTAGATAAGAAACGTCGAGTTTGCGGGTACGGTGGAATAACCGCGTGTTGGGGAAAAATAGGTTTTAAACGAGGAATTCGGTGAACCGAGGCGAACGCGTGGTAGAACGGAAGAAGAAGAATAAGAGAAGGAAGTAGTAGAAGACGACGAAGACTCGATAAAACTTGCCGAACGACCCCAGGGAACACTAGTAGGGAGATCTATCTTTCGTTCATTGTTCCAGCGGGATGCGCGACACAAGTTCTTCGTGAAACATGTACCCCTTTATCTGTCCGCCGCTTCCCTCTTTCCATATCTTGCGATCCTCGCTGCTGCCGCACCGCCGCCCTTTTCGTCACTATAACGACCCCGCGGCAGCCGCGGGGCCACAAAAAAACTCGCTCGGTTAGAGATTTTATATGTTTCTCGGAGATTCCGAATCTCCACCGAACGAAAATATACCATCACCTGAGGTTTCCCTGCGCCCTCGACGGTCACGAGGTCTATCGGTGCGCCGAGAAATGAGAATATAAAATAAAATTCGCTACGATGTTTCCAGCGTCCTAGAAAAATAACTTGGTGCGGTTTGGGGCAAAATGGGCTACCCCTCAACCTCTCATCTATGTGTGATCGTTGCAATATTTCTGCAAAATGTCTTGCATACCATTTTGCCCCAAGTTTCGTATGTAATGAGACCGGATAATGACAACCGTTTGTTTTTTTTCTTTCAGGCCTTTACTGAAGCAGATAAAAAATTCGGCCGAGTCTCACATCGTTCTGGATTGCTCGACCGACCGGATTCACAGCGTACTGAAGCAAGCCCAGCAGATCGGTATGATGAGCGACTATCACAGCTACCTCATCACTTCGCTGGTGAATATAATAATTTTTTTTTTTTTAAATAAAAAATGCCTCTCTTCGATTATCTCGCGTGCGCCGTATTTCGATTAATTTGTGCCGCGCACTGATGTTGCCGAAACCGCGTGCATGCGCGGGAATTTCAAACCGCAAGTTATGCACGCCGGCATCGCGATGGTTCGAATAATTTCATCCGCGACCCAGATCCCTCGGATTTCGATTCATCCGATAATAGGTTAGTCCACGTATTTCCGAAGCTTTCGAAATTCCATCTGGGGCTCCCGGAATACTTCGGGGGATCATTACGATATTCCCACGACCGTTCGGATAATTACATCCGACCCTTATGACCGACCCGACGGTTACCCGTTACAGGGCAGCCCGGAATACAACGAGAACCAGGACTATTCGCGGATTCATTAATCCACAATTATTCACTATTATAAATCGAACCTTCGTCACCGATTGATCCCCGATATTTAAACGGGAAATTAATTGGCGACCCAAATCAGACGGGAACAAGTGTTGTTTGGTCCGAAAAATCATCAATTTGTCCGCCGCAATTT
The DNA here is from genome assembly GCA_933228735.2 of Amblyteles armatorius. Classification (NCBI taxonomy): domain Eukaryota; kingdom Metazoa; phylum Arthropoda; class Insecta; order Hymenoptera; family Ichneumonidae; genus Amblyteles; species Amblyteles armatorius. Next base: position 1,305,139 of record OW121693.1, read on the forward strand.
AGTGCACTTCGTTCGAAATCTTATTTATCCCAGATTTAATCTCGTTTCACTGAAACTCTGTATCGAATCAACGAAAATCGGCAATTAGCGGTAATGAGGACGTAGGGTCATCGACGAATTTTCATGAAAAAAAAAAAAAAAATCAACGCAACCATTCGGGTAAACCGGGGGCGGTTGTGTACCGAGCAAAGAACGTGGACATTGAACGGACGAAGCTGAAACATCGAGTGGAAAATGTTCGCTATCGGTATTGGGCAAGCAGGCTTGAAACGTTTCGGCAAACCATCGCTCCCGGCGAGGCCGCACTCCTTATGCCGCAGGTACAACGGCTCCACTCTCGTAACAAATGAAGTCAAGTGGAACCAATTTATTTTCATTTATTTTCGGCTGTGCCAGCCGGAGGGGCGGGCGGGACGGGCGGTGCACATAGTTGAAACGGTCAAAGGCTACGTCCCGCGAAACGAAGTGATCCATCAAGCCCCGACCTTTTCGCGCTCACCTCGACGCAATTTACTCTCGGTACGCGTTTCCGCATAGATCCCTTCCCCACCGACCTCCCCCTGCCGTTTTACTTTCCGCACTCTCGTCCGAATATATATCTCCCTCTCTCTCCGCATGTATGATACATACCGTGTACAACGGAGCAAGCTCCGAGCACTAATGGATCTTTTGCAGCGCTAGTTATTATCGAATTTTATTCACTATGAAAATTCCTCCCTCCCCCCCCCTTTCATTTCAACATTCGAATTTCGTTACGCATGTATTCCCCGCGCTCGTTTGCATACCGCTCGCCATTCACGGCTCGTGAGTTCTCACGGAGTTGAAGGTTTATTAATTATTACTGTTTCCCCGGTCGTGATTCTTTTGTTTGCGTAATCGCTGTTTCTGCACAGGCAATCCTCTTACAATTACTCGCTCGGGCGTTCATCGGGTTATTTTTTTTTTCTGAGCCTCGGGGTATCGAGCAACGTTATGGTGAAGAAGAATTTTTTTGATTGCTTTTTTTTCTTCATTGATTATTTATTTCAATATTCGTAGTGGGAGGTGGGTTATTATTATTTTATAGAGGAACCTCAGAGAAATCGTTGTTTCTCTTCGCCAAGAGTGAATACAAATATCTTTGAAGTCCTTGAATTTTGTTTGTCCGTGGAAATTCCGTAAATTTGTATTAAATTTTTTTTCTAGATTTTTTTAATTTGCGGGCTTCAAGATATAATTATTATCGTTGTACTTCAACGAAAATTGGTGTACATTACCTTGCGCGACAACCTTATTTTAACTCTTAATCACGGAAATCTTACTCCCACATTCTAACCACCTTTTTATCCTTTTTATATTTCCATTTTTTTGTATTTTGTTTTTTTACTTGGGATGAGATGAGATAACGAAGCCCGTTTGTGTTTGGCAATTCGCGAACCTTCGTAGCTTATTAGCATAATTGAATCGTTATAAGCGCCGTCAAGATCGTAGCTAAAGACGCTGCTCTTAAGATTGTCAATGTTTGCTTCGTAAACACGGATGGGAGAACGACGTCGATGAGGCCCGCGTCCAGAAGAAGCGCGGACAGTCCGGGTCATCGCACCCCATTTATACTCGGCGGACTCGCCACCGCGCCGAGCAACCACCAAAGGTCTCTCGCACCCTTGCAGCTTCTTCGGCCATTTCTCCTAGTAGTTCTCCGCAGTTGATGACTCATTCACTCCATCGCTGCTATTCGTGCACACGCATATACCTCGCAGTTCGGCGACAGAGTCGTCGACGATGAAGCTTTTTCCTCGGCCTCGGGACAAACCGTACCGCGATTTATCCGGTGACGTGTAGTTCCCAACTTCTTTCTCTGCCCATTTCCCCCCCCCCCCCCCCCCCCCCATCAGTCCCTCGTGGATCCATCGACGCTCCGAGAGAAAATCCATTTGGCCGGCAAAACTGTAATGAAGAAACTGGACACTCGGCAGGACCTGTTTTGAAACGGGAAAACCTATCGGGGTGTAAAACTCTCGGAGTGGAGCAAAATGGATCTCCATTTTGGAATGAGACTTTTTGCGTTTATGTCCCATGAAAAATTTGTAAAAGCAGTCCCTTTTTCCCTACGGTTCCGTTTTGCCCCGCCCTCTCTGGTATGTCTGACGTTTCTGCTTCTTCGTTCGTCTTCTGTGACATAATGTTGTAACAAATGTTTAACATAAGTCGCCCGAGGCTGACTGTAAAGAAGGTTCTTTAAAAAATGCTAAGGTCCCAAGATCCACGGTTACTGCCAGCTTTGCCATTTCTTCTCTTTGCCGCGGGGAAGCACCAGCACTGCCTTATTGGGATTACTTCTTTCGGCCTCGTCGCTCGAGGGATCATTTTGGAGCATGCAATCTTTTTTTTAATATAGATCCACCTATACCTCCGTCATATTGTAGCGGTCGAGGACTACAATGGCGAACGGCGAACAATGATGCATCGTGCGGCTCCGACGGGAACATATGGAAAGGATTCCTCTTTGCATCCACAATGACCGCAACGTTTCCTACTCCCCGGTTCCTTCTCCTCCACCGTAAAATCTTCATCCTGATCCGCGAATATTCGTCCCTCCTACGAGCCACGTCCACTGTCCATGGAGGAGAATATTTGATAGAGTACTCGTGATATGGGCGCATCTGGACGACAAGGGAAATGTATGTCGTGCATTTATCAAGAATTGAATCCCGTCCAGATTATAAACGAGGGCATCCATTAAGCTGGAACTCACTCCGCGTTTCTGAAGGACAAAATGTACCGTCCGAGGTCTGACCGTGATTTTATATAAGAAATAAAATAAAAAGTTCCTTATTTTTATCCTCTCTGGAGGACACTTTGTCGTTTCCATTGCGAGAGTATCAAATTGTATTCCGTCACGAGTCGAGGAATGTAAGATCGGGATTGTTGTTGTGTTCGAGTTTATCGTAGCGAGCTTCCTACGAGCCACATCCATTGTCCATGGAAGGGAATATTTGAAAGAGAGAAAAACAACAACAAAATTGTAGATACAAATATAAAGTAACATTGAAATTGGCCACAAATTGCACATACTTAAACATACAGAAATTCAATTGCATAAACTAAGAATAAATGAAATAATGATACAAAATCCTAGTGGTAAGATTTTAGATCCAGCAATACATGTGAGGATGGCGGAGACGTGGGCTAACTTATACTAGGACTAAAGTTCGCTTACGCAAGAGACACAATATTCGATAGAGCATTCGCGACATAGGCGCACCTGGACGAGGGAAATGTATGTCGTGCATTTATCAAGAATTGAATCCCGTCCAGATTATAAACGAGGGCATCTATTAAGCTGGAACTCACTCCGCGTTTCTGAAGGACAAAATGTACCGTCCGAGGTCTGACCGTGATTTTATATAAGAAATAAAATAAAAAGTTCCTTATTTTTATCTTCTCTGGAGGACACTTTGTCGTTTCCATTGCGAGAGTATCAAATTGTATTCCGTCACGAGTCGAGGAATGTAAGATCGGGATTGTTGTTGTGTTCGAGTTTATCATAGCGAGCTTCCTACGAGCCACATTCATTGTCCATGGAATTGAATATTTGAAAGAGAGAAAAACAACAACAAAATTGTAGATACAAATATAAAGTAACATTGAAATTGGCCACAAATTGCACATACTTAAACGTACAGAAATTCAATTGCATAAACTAAGAATAAATTAAATAATGATACAAAATCCTAATGGTAAGATTTTAGATCCAGCAATACATGTGAGGATGGCGGAGACGTGGGCTAACTTATACTAGGACTAAAGTTCGCTTACGCAAGAGACACAATATTCGATAGAGCATTCGCGACATGGGCGCATCTGGACGAGGGAAATGTATGTCGGTCATTTATCACAAATTGAATCCTGTTTAGATTATAAACGAGGGCAAATATTAAATCGTAGCTCACTCGGCGTTTCGGAAGCACGAAATGTGCCGTTCGGAGTCCACCCAAGATTTGATACAATCTTCACAAAAAAAAAACATCTTCCTTATTTTCATTTTGCCTGATAGAAACTTCGTCGGTTCAATTGCGCGAGTATTAAATTGTATTCCGTCACGAATCAGGAAACTTAAGATTGGTGCCGTTGTATTCTTCAGAGTTTATCACAGTAACGTTCCAGTCGACGCGATAAACTAAAACGTTCCACCTTGCGATTGTCAAGATTCCGAGCGGAAAGTGCGAACTAGTGAATGAAAATATAAATTTTTATATTCACCGCTGCGAAGACTCCGCTGCACCGCAATGTTTCGAATACTTTGTCATATCCTCGTGAGTCCTCTGTGCGGAAGAAAGAGAAATGTCGGATTCGCGAAGCCTGCAATGTGCGCTTTCCCCGTGCCGTACCAGGAGGAAAATCTTGGGAAAATCATGGCCGAATGTCCGCGAGGCGTTTCTCTTCCGCTAGCTTTATTTTTCATCCGACTTTGTATCGGACGTGGATGAAGTCTTGCGTTGCGCTGTGCAGAGTATACGAGTTGGACACGAGGGGGACGCAGGGAGGGCGCTGGATGTAATAAGGCCGCGGCTAGCCCCGGGCTTCTCGAGAAATCGGTAAATTCCGTTGAACCGGAAGTAACGCGAGCTTCTTTTACATCGAGCAAAAATTAATTGAGAGTAGTAGCAGTAGTCGGTCTCCCTCGGGCTGAACTGGGGCTGACCAGCAGGGAAAGGCCGCTGGCGAATGGATGCCAACGCCTCGGTGCCTCATAAAGTTGTCGGAGGAGAAAAATCTTGTCGGAGCTTCTTTTGTAACAGCACAGAGGAGGGATAGCGTGACGGTTGTTTTCCTTTCGGAAAACACGATAAACGGTCGTCTTCGTGCGTAAATACCGTACAACACCCCCCTAGAGCATTTCCTGGACGGACGAGTATCAACGTGAAGTCTCGTGAATATCCTGTCCGCTCTACAGCCGTCTTTCTTTTGCAGGATCTGAACAGCGTTGACCTGGAAGAATTCAAGTACGGCGGGACCAATATTACTGCCTTCCGATTGGTCGATCCGGAGAAGCCCGAGATTCAGAAGGTCGTTCAAGATTGGATCTACGGCGAGCAGAGATACGGGAGGCAACTCGATATGGGACAGAGCTTCAATAAGGTGACTCGCACATTTTTAAAACAGCTATCATATTGTTTACATTCGATATGAATTTACTCGATTGTTTTTATTAAAAATGTCAGTGCGGTTGAATTAAACAAAGGCAAATTTTTTTCACGAAATTTACTAAAATAGATAGTAAAGGGCTGAAGGACTTAGATCGATGGCCAGTTGGCAATAGCAATAGGAATATGAAATGTTTATAATCTTTTTAGTAGACCAGCATCAATACCGTTTAAAATATTGTCAATAAATACATTTACTACTAAATAGTAAAATAAATAGTAAAATAAATAGTAAAATAAATAGTAAAATAAATAGTAAAATAAATAGTAAAATAAATAGTAAAATAAATAGTAAAATAAATAGTAAAATAAATAGTAAAATAAACAGTAAAATAAATAGTAAAATATAGAGTTAAATAAATAGTCAAATAAACAGTAAGACCAAATCAAAAGTGGCATCCCAGACGCGGTTAACGGACCGGCGATCGTCGATTCCATTCCCGAGGATTGCTCGAGCCACACAACAATGTCTTTTTCCGGCCGTAATTGTGTCAGGAGTACTTCGGGCGAAAAGGGCCTCTTGCCGCGAGCGATAATAGAACCTCTGTCAAGTACTCGTAAACGGAATACGCGAAATGAGGATAGTTCCGCAGAATTTAATACCGACAGTCGCACTCGTTGCGCACACACACGTATTATGTACCGTCGTTATGTGTAACGCAACATAACTACGATACTAATATTGTGCCAAGCCACTTCAGCTGAACGTAAACGCACCAAGATAATTTGCGGAACGGGCAAGAGAAACTGTGGGTGAAACTGCAGGCTTCGGTTAGAGAATACTTCACTGCCTCCACACCAAATCTACATATCTTCTTAACACACCGCGCATTCACGCATGCCTAATAACACGTGAATTATGCAACAAGTTTGACACACATCTCACGACGCGCGCACATCGATACGATGTTTCTTTCTAAATATAACAAATTCACAGCATCCGCGGACTCATAGTTGAAATGACACGAAACATTATTTTTTTTATTTTTTATTTTTTAATGTAATTTGTATAATGGAAATAGGACAGTGTTCCTTCCACTACAAAATACGGTTTACTCGTTTAACAGGCACGCCAGGGGGTATAGAAGAGAGTTTCTGTAGCTCAGCTTGAATGTTAAATGAAGCCGGTGTGCGTACATTCTATAAGTACCGTCGAGTTCTATTCCCTTTTGGCTCTTACTTACCTCACTGCTGAAGAGCGAAGCTGAGGAGAAACTAGCAGAGACACGAGACCCGAGACGCTCTCGGCTGGGCTCCGGTAAATTGCCTCCGCGATTTGATCATACTTGTGCTTTTCGGCGTACAATCCTTTGTTCTCCTTCATGGGGACTTATCGTTCGGGGGAAAAAAAAAAATTCTTCAAGAAAAAAAGGAGTGTAAGTAGCTTAAGCTCACAGTCGCTGGCAATTTACCGTTGATGACCTAAAAACTATATTTCGTCGAGGGATGTAAAATTTGATGAGAACAAATTTGGAAACCAAGCCGGTGAGCTTCTTATCAGTTTTTCAAAAGCATAAGTCTGTTTCTACCAGCCGCGATGGTACCAATAGTCTTATAATGTCCGGGAGACAAGAATTTTGAAAAGAGCGAGTGGCTTAAGGGTCGAATTTAAAGACGTCAGTTTGAACTTAAGATCGCTCTTGAGATCGAGCTTAACTTCGAAGTTTCGTAAGAACTTCATTCAATGCTTGAGATCAATTTTAAGGTCCAATTTAAAAAAGGAACTTAGTTTGAACTGGATTTCATCCTTAAGTTTGATTTTAAGTTCAGACTAAAAACAATGGTACTTGCTTATGTTGAATCAAAAAAAAAAAAAAATGTTAATTAGTCAACCCTGCCATAAACTTGCCCCAACATCTACCTTAAATTTAGCAGTTTTATGGCTCCATGGAATTCTCAAAAATAAAAGTTTGTTTGTCGGTCGTCGTCCAAGTCTATTTAACCTCGCAGTCTCCCAGTAAGTTTCACCAGCAATGTTTACCCAACCGGTTGGAAGCTTTCCGTTTCAAACACCGAAGTTTCCTGCTCGACTCGTGTCCCGCCATTACCGTCCGCGATGTAAGCCTATGAATATAAATGATGCACTCCAAAGTCTACCGGTGTCGAGACTCGAGCAAATACAACCGTCGATTTATCTCGGGTCTCTTTTTTCCCGCCCATAAAATCCCGCCCGGCCCCGTTTCGACGAGGGCAAACGCGAAAGTCGATTAATCGAGCAAATTAAGTGATGCGATTTTCTTAACTGTACGAAATTGAGTTACCGTCCGCGCGTGGCGGAGACAAACGATGTAGCTTCCTGCCCGGTCCGTACAGCATCGGCGGCACCAGCGACGAAGAGTCGAGGACCAGAGAAGTGCGCTGGGTCTCCCCGCTGGTCCTCGGGATCCTTCCACTTCGGACGTTTGTTAATTGCCCGTAGCCGAGATTCAGTTAAGCTCTCGCTGTACAACGGCATGGTATATACATACAGCGCGGATGAAGAAGCGATTAAAAGCGACGAATCCGGTCCGCGAGCTTCGGGCTCTGCATTTCTCTCGCGACCCCCGTCGAGGGCGTCGAACAATTTGTCTTGATCACTTCTTCGATCGTACATTTATCTAAAAATCTCTTCCTCCTCGTCGGGCTCCCCACGAGGTCTTTGTTTGGTCCTCTCGAGCGAGATACAAGACCCGAGATCTTCTTTCGCGAAGCTACTTTTTTCCCTTTTTTTTTTTTTACTCGACCGTTCGCAGGACGATGTCAATTTTCTCGGAATCTCATGCCGCTATTCTACGGGTCGTTCGCCGCTGCGGGTCCGCGACGAAAAATCCACTTTTCCACGGAAAAAGTCGTATAATCCAACTGGTCGCACTTTCCGGGGACGAGGAAGGAAAAAAAATACCATGGAGAAAAAACGAAGATATCTGAAACATCTGGCCGTGCCGATATCGACGCGTGAATGAAAGTTGAGAAATAGCTCGCTTGCCGGGATATCTCGTCGAGAATGGGACTCTAAACGAGCCCGAAAGAGCGAGAAAATTCGAGTTTGTTTCTCGTGTATTATACGCTATATACCTATCGTGTCGTGTAACTCGAAGTTTTCGCAGCACCTGCTTCTCGTTCGGGCTTAGAGAAGCTCTTTTTTTTTAGAGAGAAGCGCTTTTTTTTCAGAGAGAAGCTCTTCTTTTTTTCCACTTCCTCCCGTCTTCTTCTTCTTCAGTCGCTGCCACGGTCCCTCGAACACTGGCGAAAAACGAAGCAAATTGGCCGACGACCCCAACCGCGATTGCCAACCCTCGTTTCGACGGAACTTTTCGCACCAAGTTTCTTCAACGTTTCGCCCCAACGTGCTTTCCCGTCGTACTTGCCGGGATCTCGCGGCAGCTCGAACCATCAAGGCGGAAGCAATAATTGTCTGTATCACTGGGCGCATAACTCTTCGCCCGAGATTCGAAAAACTTCTCTGCTTCGATATTAATCAGACGGCAATTTTCAGGAATCAAAGCGACGATTCATTAAACCAAAATCGCTTACATGATATTTATGTGATTATACAAAGTATTATTATTGTTTATATTATTATGACGATAAATGATTTATATAATTGTAATTAATCCATCGGTCGCGATGCAGTATAAGCCGATTTAATTATTTTCATCGTTTACTAACAAATACCGTAACGAACGATAACGATGCTCCGATAACGAGGCTGCCAATTATTCTTGCAATCATCGACTTCGTGCTCGTGTTTGAATTATGCAATTCTTCCCCTACCAGCTTGGATTATTATTTCCATAAATTCTTTAGTAGAGCCAGAAAAAAACCCTACAACCATTCTGCATTGAAAAAAAATGTACTGAAAACAATCGAACGTACTTTTTTTCATAATCGTCGTGGGAAATCCCTTCGCCGCGAGGATATAATTCATCGAAACGATTGAAAAATTCGAATCAGACGCGATTCCCTTGAACCGACGAATTCGATTTCATTTTCGATAAGTTACATCATCAACCAAACCAAAGAAGCAAAGAAATATGATATGACGATTATCGAAAAAGTAAAACGTTTCTTTGATTTGAGTAATTTTTTATTTTATTTTTTTTCTACGCGATCGAAAGATGGCTTCACCAGGGGGTGAATGAATAACTAACTCGGTGCACTGTACCTCGAGTTTGGTGGCAAAGGTTCGCGAGTTGGATATCTCTCAAGATATTTGGCTTCTTTTTGCGTTTCTATAGAGACCCTGCCCTAGTGATGTATACATATATACATATATACCTCTCCGAGTCGGTAGAATAATTTTTCTCTCGGCCCGCCTTCCCTCTCCATCATTCTTCCCTTTTCTTCAATTCCCCCTTTCGTCATACTACCTTCTCTCCGTGGCTCCAGCGACCGTCTTTTTCCTTCTTTTTTTTTCCGGCCTCCTCGAAAAGCCTAGTGCATTTTCTCTTTTGATCGTTGATCCGTGGATAACCGAGTCCCCCGTACGATAACGTCGACCGGATAGCACGTGTGCTGGATGGTGGCTCGATGGCGAATGGAAAAGTCACACGAGGGAGCGCCTTTCCTGATATCGTCCGTTGAGCACAATCCTCGTGCAATCGTCATTTCGCGACCTCGGAAATCCCGAAACCTCGTGACCACGTGGTCTATCCACCAGAGTCACTTTCCTCACACGGACGTGCTCCCTTTATCATCGTCTTCCCTCACCTTTTGACGTTTCTCGCTTCGGCGGCAAACGTCACAGAGGAATGAGAATAAGATGAAGACGCGGGGCTGAGGAAAAATCTCGGTACGAAAACTCTGATTTTCGCATCGTCTCTCGAGAATTCCTCGTAATTTTTGTTTTCTTCTTATTGTGGAAGATCCCGAGGTGGCGCAAGTCTTCCAAGGAAAAAATTCTCTCACGGACATTCTCTTCGTCGAGCCAAAGTCGTTCGAGAGGATCAAATTATCGATTTATATTTTTCTGATATTCAAGCCCGATTAAAAAATAAGGAGGTCGATCGGAGGAGAACGGGGTAAAACGAATCATTTTTAAAGAATCACCTTTACGCGTAAAAGAGTCTTATCTAGAGTTGAGGAATCTGGTCCATCTTGCCCCACTCCTTTCGGATTCTTCCCTCCCACCCACAAACTTATTGCGCGCAGCCAGAACAGTTTTTTATAAACCTCTCGTAGCCACACCTTCGCCCCCTCACCGGAATCCCCTTTCTGAAATATGAGTGCCCCGCGATAACCCGACGTGCGTGCTCAATCTCAATATGCGCCGAGTTCCGCCAAGAAAACAGATTTTCTCACCTTCCACGCTAAACTCTGGCTCCTCGCTGAACCATCATCCTCTTCTACCTGCAACCGCATATAAACTCGGCTGTGTAAAAAAAAATAATAAAAAACTGAACAAACAGGAATATAAATAAATAAATTTCCACCCCATAATCCAATTTCCCTCGTAATTCAATATGTCTACTTTATTATACCTCGAACAATTCGCCATGGGTTTTCGTGGGTCATAAACGTAACTTCCAACATTGTTTCCCGTAGTCCAACCGTGTGTGTGCTTTAGCGGTACAACCGTGTTTTTCACTTTACCATAGCCGTCCGCCGGCGCGTTAACGCTCTCGGGCCATTAAAGTGTTTATTCACTCGTATATACTCCACTAGCAGTCGCACTTCCGGTGCGACTAGTTCGAGTATAACTCAGCTGGTGTGCGCCACACGACCGCACTGTCGATGAATTCACCCGGCACGTAATACACGCATGTATATGTAAACTCATGCGTGCTGTGCAACACATATATGTTTACATACATGACGCATACGTATACATACGTACATATAGGTATTGTACGCTCAGTTGGAAATATAGGAGTTCGAAGGGCTACCCGAGAGAGCGTGGCCCGTTTGGATAGTGAACGACGATTGTTGGCTACACATCGATTCGAATCGAAGATAATATAAACCAACACACGTACGCAACGTCTCACCCACACCAGGGTGAACGTCGGCCAGGACGTCGATGTTTGCGCCCGGGCGAACGTAGCCGGCATACATTTCGAATTAAACGATGATTTATTTGTGGCTCCGCGTATTATATAGAGGCTCTGTGGTCCAGACGCAGCATTTGCCACCTTCGACATAAACGGCACGGTGCAAATATAAATCGACGATTCATTGAATTTAGGGAAATACATCAACGTCGAATAATACCCCCGGGGGACAGCCGAAGGATGCCCGCATATGTTTCGGGCAGTCACGAACAATACGGGGTAAAGGGGCGAATTCAATAAAGTTGCATCGAAAATTATTGTTGATTTCTAGGAGGGTATTATAATATTAATAATACGCATTGATAACGATAATACCGGTAATACGGTGAAATTAATGGGAGTGAATAATCGAACGGAATTTATAGTGTTATAACTCTGCAGTCGAGAGCTGTGTCGATGCTCGGAATTGCTTGGACTGAGCTGACGATAATAGTTGGGGTTCAGGTGGTAATTTAATGCGAATAAAAAACTGGTGGGCTTCAGGGAAAATCTTATTAGCCCGAAAAATAACCATACGAATAACGGAGTGGATTATAATAATCGACGGCTTTTTAGAGAAGCAAAAAAACACAAGAAGAATTGAGAAACAGGTTTCTGTGCTGTATATTAATATAAAATTTCGTGATATATTTTACAAGTACTGTAGTTCATTTTGTATTGTAAGCTCCAATCCATTTTTTTTTTCTTTCTATTCCGGAATTACTTAGCCGGAGCTGACAATAATAGTTGGGGCTTAGGTGATAATTTAATGTAAAATAAACATTGGTGGGCTTCAGGGAAAATCTGATTAACGAAACAAAACAATACCAAGTGGATGACAATAATCGGCGGCTTTTAAGCAAAACAAAAAAAAAACACAAAAATAATTGAAAAAAACAGTTCTGTGCTGTATATTGAAACGTTTCGATACTCCGTGGGAGCGGAATATCAAACTCACGATTGTTTAGATCGTCTTCTTGCAAATGGTAGGTAAGAGTTCGGTACTGGACCGGCAGGATAAGGTGTGGAGGACGGGATTTCGCGCTACATGAGCCCGATTCGAGGAGGCAGCTGGATTGCTGACCCCTCTATAACGCACTCTCCATAAGGAGGATCGACTCGCAATGAGACGATAGCGTTAGTTAGACGCTTGCGCACATGGCGGAAGGGAACTAGGAAAGTCAAAGGATTTCTTCTGTCTTGCAATTCGGAGACTAAAAGTCAATCCGACGTTCAAGGCCGAATACTATCCTCTGACTGTGAGCCTACTATGCTCAGAGACACGTATGCCGAGTCATACGTGCTTTCGAAGTCTAGAAAATAATATGACGAGGCTCCATTAGGAGTTACCTCGAAGAGGTTGTGGTCAATTCGTGAGGATGAGAAAGGACTTTACATAGCGCCTTTATAGCGACTCAGGGAACACTTCGCTTGCGCGAGAGCTCCGCCGACTCGCTATCTCGCGGAAAGCGGAAAGACCTACTGGGGGGTAGGGCGTCCCGTTACAGGATATTACTATTAATATTAAATTTCGTGTTAAATATTATAAGTACTGTAGTGGATTTTGTATTGTGAACTGTATTTAATTTCAATTTTGTTTTTCATTCTGTTTTCATGCTGCCAATCCTCGACCAGAATAATCTGACGTTCGTGAAGGTGAGTTCATGCGTCACTGTAACGATAACTCCCTGCGGCGGGATCCGCGCATATCGGCGAGCGGCATATTCGTTTCAATTTATCGAAAAAAGAGCAATCGTAAAGCATTTAATCCACGACCGAAATCGGCGAGCGGGGACCGGGAATTTGTAGTATCTATGCTAATGTTTACGATAGTTGCTCGACCGGGAGCAGCGGTTCGAAGTAGATCCTCGCCCTTCTGCCTCGTATACTGCTACTGGATTTTGGACATGAGCCCCGCGAATTGATCGGAATAATTATAGATTATGCTCATTCGATTTCGCTCTCCGACACTATCGGCTTGCATGCGGATGTATGCGCGGTACATACGTGTATCTATTGCATAATACAGGCTCGCATCCGTTGAGCGCGATGGAGCCAGTTCGCACCGCGGATTCCTGGAAGCCTTCATTTTTTTCTTTCTTTTTTATTCATAAATTCGTCCACTTGCTCCACAGTGCACCAAATTCCACATCGTGTATCTGCACACTCGGGAACAAAAATAGCATTTTAATTGGCGTATTTATGTGAAAATATTCCACTCCAAACATATCGCGAGTTCGGCTCGGATTTTAAATAAATACTGCGAAATTCGAGCGTTCGGCGAGTCCGACTCGTATTTCAAATATTTCCTGCCATAGAAATTTTATATAAAAAAATGAGTGTATTCATCCGCTGCTTTTACCTTTACATCGTCGTTTGATGCAAATTTAACGAGGATTCGACTCTGGTCTGATATTTTTTTCTGTACAGACTTTTGCTATTTCAATTTTTGTATTTCGAGCCCAGTACATGAATCCGCTGCATTGAAACTTCACCGAGCGTCCCATCGTAAATCTATAAACTCTTTAAAAAAAGAAGCAAATAAATGAAACAGGTCAGTAGCGAAAAAATGAGAATAGAAGAAAAAGCATAGAACAAAATCCGTCGCGTCGTGAAGAAGTCGATTGGAAAAGCTGATTCCTGTTTACGATGGAGTCTAGTGGGATTTAAACTTAAAACCTCCTTTATACACGCGAACTAGAAGCTTTCCGACAAAGGTTAATGCACCGGCGTAAATTGTATCGATAAGCCTGGATAAAAGCACTGGGGGTAGCTCATCCAGCGTGAAGAATTTACCGTTCACGAGGATAGCATCAGGGCTTCAAAGTGGTTGCGCAAGCTCGGTATACCTTTACGTATACAGCGTAGTTACAGTAATGGGATTTAAGGGGGCAAAATGGAACCCCGGGGCAAAACGGACCACCGTTGCCAATTTTTCGTGGAACATAAAAAGAGCGTAATCTGGAGTGGAGGACACTGATCCGTTTTGCCCCGGTGTCCTCTGTACATACACGAGTCGAGCGAGGAAGGTGTGCGATGCGTACGGCAAACATCGCGTATGCTTTAACATAGTTATCGATGTCGTCGAAGCAATTTCTTACGAAAATATTGCCCTTGAAAGCCTCGCATGCTATACGACGAGAAATAACATCGGAACGCATCTGGGGACTATCCGCTCTACATTCGACGCTTTTATTATCTTCGCAGACCGAAACCGCCCTGATGTACGACGCCGTTCATCTGTTCGCAAAAGCCCTTCACGTTCTCGATACCTCCCAGCTCATGGATATAAAACCGCTATCCTGCGAGTCGACGGACACATGGTCACACGGATATTCGCTTATAAATTACATGAAAATCGTGAGTATACGAAATTAACACAGTGTACACTAGTTTCATTTTTTTCCTTACAATCTTAAGAAATCCAATTTTTTATTAGCTGTTGTTATTATCAAATATATAATATATTTATTCAATCGCCATCAATAAAAATTCTTACCATCCGTCGTCTAGAAATGAGTGAAATAATAACAAAAAAGAGCTGCAGATACAACAATTGTTTCACTTTCAAATATTTCACTACAATTTTCTGCGATTTTACATGTGGCGATTCGTGTATCGTCCGAATAGTTTTAATGGTGTCGAGCAAAGCGTCGTCTAGCTCGTGTCACCGCCCTCCGTGTTGATTTATACGTACACATAACACCGTGCCATCTGTAGTGTAGATTGTACAGAGCATCATGAATAACCAGCAACTCTACGTACGAAATAGAGAAAATCTTGCGGGACTACGATAACGAGGATTTAATCCCTCACGCCTCCGTTTGTATATTCAAGTTAATGAACGATAAACCCCGCGGATCCACGAGAACCTGCGGCATTTATCAGCTCAACAGTTATGACGGAAGGTTAATAAATCTTTTTATCGTTGCAAACTCCCTCGTCCCGTCTCTCAAACCACTGGAGGAATTGCTGGAATAATTTTTATAATGTTATCGCGCTACTCTCCGCCTAGCCGAGAATATTTATTGAGCTTTTTCACGTTTTTATTGCACGTGGGAACGTGCTTGCGCAAGAGGAGCGCTTGCAATTAGCAGGCGGGGAAGAACGAGATATCATCGAACCCATAGGCAGTCCACGTCCTTTTATCCAACTTCGTTCCGATTAAAAATCATTAAATCGAGTGTTCTAAATTTAATTTTTTATTTTCTTTTTCCTTCTAATTGATACCAAATATCGTTTTCTTAATTGCAAAAATCATGTCGGTATTGACGAGCTCTACTTTCATGAGAAACTATGAACGCCAGCAAAGCCATTGTCTTCATTGCGTTTCTCATCGAACCATCAATCAGACTCCATATTTCATTTTTTTTCTCCATAAAGTTATTTTTTTTTTTTGACCCCGCTGACGGAGTGACTTTGAGGTATAGCAATTCCCTAAAGTTTCATTAACCACCGAGATTGAGTCTGAACAGCTAGCACCTGCTCACAAATTTACTTTCATCCCCGATTCATCATTCCGAACAGCCTGTTCCTCCCATCGCTTGATTTCCCTGCCTCACCCTCTTCGCTTTATCTCACCGGTCCCTCAGAAACGTCTGCCTAAGCGATGTATCTTTTTGCGAAGGAACATTCCGTTCCTGCTCATCTGTAAAGAATTTTTTTCCCATCCCCATGGCGGAATAAAAGCAAGGCTGGTCTCGAACTAATTAAAAGAAAACAAAGGTCGTATTTTCGTTGAAATTTTATCTTGATTTTTTACCTCTCTCATCTTTTTACTTCCCCTTTTTTAGCTGTCCATCAAAACATTTTTTAATAGAATCTTCTACAAAGTTGCCTAATTACGATTTTTTTTTGTCGCAGGTCGAGATGACGGGCCTCACGGGAATAATCAAGTTCGACCACCAAGGCTTCAGATCCGATTTCACCCTGGACATAATAGAACTGAACAGCAAGGAGGGATTGAAGAAAATCGGAACGTGGAACAGCACCGAAGGGGTCAATTTTACTCGAAGCTTCGGGGACGTCTACACGCAAATTGTCGAGAGTTTGCAGAACAAGACTTTTATCGTCACCACGATACTGGTGAGACGATGTGCACACATGTAAATAAATACGAGTGTATCATCGAATCGTCACGGCAGAGCCGAGAGGAAAAGTTTCGTCGAGTTTCGTTCTCGCACAGCGTGTCGAGAAATAATCTTTCGTTTATCCCGGGCGTTCCGCGAGCTTCGTCTCGGAGTATCCACTGGCAGCCGGCGTTGTCCATTTTTCAGCTTGATAATCAACCTTACCGCGTTCGAATACATGCCCGAAGCGCTGGAAAGTACGCCGGGAATCTGGTTAGATATTCGCCGAGTAATTTTCATCGCCGGCGCGGCGCGCGGAGAGGGGCGAGCAATTTCGTGCATTCGTTCTCGGGGCGTTTGGAAATAAACCATGTCGAAATCCAACGCGACATAGCTTCGGCGAAAATAACAAAAACTTTTTCATTTCTCTGTACTACCTCGGGCTGAAACTTTTATCTCGAGACTTCCGGTGTGTCTCTCTTCGTATTGTGGACAAAGTTTCGTCCGTTCCGACAGTTCGTTCAACGATACGAAGTCAGAACTTGAATTTTCATCGGTCTTTGTTCGCCGAAGTAATACATCTGCTCCTCGTTCTAATCTCGTTGAGTTAAATTTCATCACGTACATCGTTTATGCGATGCATGAAGGGAGAAAAAAAAACTAAAATGATCTTGCTTAACGAACTCGTCAACTTTTAAGTCTCGTCAGAGGGACAAGCCTTCGTGCATAATAATAACAGGGTAGATATACGCGCGCGGAATGTTTCTCTCTGGGTGCGCCGCGTGTAAACTTTGAATATCTTTCTCTCGTGAAAATTTCGTCCGTTAAAGTGTAATAGCGTTACACCGGTAGGTACGCCGTTGGATGAAGTGTGCCGGATGCGCGCCTCTCGCTCTGCACTTCATTGCATCTCTTCCGCGCGCCGTTTCACCGCCGCGGTAGTTGTCATATATGCTTACCAGCCGCGGGCAGGTTACGGGTACTTTTCGTCGACGCGACAACCACCGGGAGAGAAGCTCCCTAGCGACACGAGTACGAAGTCTACAACACTTTTTTATTTCTTTCTTTGCTGCCTTAACGTTCTTGTCCGGCCAGATTTTTTATGGGTTACTTTTAGACCTAGGGTGTTTAGACCTTTCCAAGTTTTTAATAACTTTTCTGTTTTTATTTAAAGGGCTACCCATCCTTGTACTATCGTATACGAATTTTCATCGATAGATTAATTGTTATAGTGTATTTATTAGTAATATTGTTATTTTTATGAATATTGTGTTTTTTTTTTGCATAATATTATTTTTGTTTCAGAGTGCACCGTACTGCATGAGGAAGGAGTCGACGGTACAGCTACTTGGTAACGCACAGTTCGAGGGCTACAGCGTCGATCTGATTTACGAGATATCGCGCATACTAGGATTTAATTACACGCTTCAAATTGTGCCGGACAATCATTACGGCTCGCTGAACCGCGAGACCAAAGAGTGGGACGGCATGATGAGGGAGCTCCTCGATCAGAAAGCTGATCTCGCCATCGCCGATCTCACCATCACGTACGATCGGGAACAAGCGGTCGATTTTACGATGCCCTTCATGAATCTCGGTGAGTCTATCGTGAAACTGTGGTTGACGTTATTCACATACTTAACATACTGTTCGGCTTCAACCATTTTGTTGAAGCCGAATTAGTTTGAAGCTAATTTATCGATAGCATTAAGGGAGGTTTAATCCAAATTTTAATACTAATTTTCTTTTTTTGTCCACCCAGGTATCAGCATTCTGTACCGAAAGCCGATTAAGAAGCCACCGAATCTCTTCTCCTTCCTAAGCCCTCTTAGTCTCGACGTCTGGATCTACATGGCGACTGCTTATCTCGGCGTATCCGTTCTTCTCTTCATATTAGCCAGGCAAGGAAAAATTTCCAATCTCTCACGCCACTTAGATATTAATTTTTTTCAAGCGTACATTATCAGTTGACCAAGAAATTGGCAGATGAGACCTTCGAGTGTCCCGCAGGAGACTGCCAAGGCTCCACGGAGGACACGAACCAGTAAAAAACAATTTCATTTTTTTACTATCAGCACGAACGAAGCAAATGTTGAAATGCAAACTTGCGTCGATTAGAGGGATAATTTTACCAACCAGATAAAAATTTTGCAACAACCATAAGCTGAGCTCGCATGCACTAACGTATTCAGATAATTGTTACGTTTTAATAACAAACCTTCCGGGCACGAGAGCATAGAAAAATAATTCATACAGGATGCGCCGAAGGTTGGAAAGAAGATCTTTTGTTTCTGCGTTTTCGACACCGTAAAATTTATTTCTCCGATATGTAATAAGCTCGTAGTATGATGAATTTAGATTCACACCGTACGAGTGGTACAATCCGTATCCGTGCAACAAAAATCCCGATCATCTGGAGAATCGTTTCAAGCTGCTCAACTGTCTCTGGTTCACCATTGGCTCTCTGATGCGTCAGGGCTGTGACATTCTGCCGAAGTAAGCTCTCTCCGAAAGAGACTCGAAAAAAAAATGTTTGTTTGTTCATTCATTTAAACGATCGTGAGTTGCTGATCGCGGGTCTTGCGTATGCTCAATTTATTTTGCGTGCTGTTATTATCTCGTAGCTGTTGTCTTCATTCGTGCGTGTCGAACACGCGGTCCTCCTCTCGTCGTCCCTAAACCCGGGGTCTCTCGTGGAGCCGATTGTTCATCGAAAGTCCGCGGTTCCAGGGGGGGGGGGGGGGGGGGGGGGAGGCACACCTGAAACAAAAAAGAAAAGAAGATTAGAATGGAAAAGGAAAAGAAACCCCTTGTTCGAAATAAAATTAACGCTTGCGGCTCTGAGATCTAATCCCGTCCCCTTTTCCTTCACATGTCCGCAGGTTCAGCCCTTACGAGTGGGAGAATCCCCATCCGTGCAACGCCCAGTCCGAGGTCCTCGAGAACGAGTTCACACTACTGAACTCCCTTTGGTTCACCATAGGCTCGCTCATGCAGCAAGGCTCTGATATAGCGCCGAAGTAAGTCATTATTATCACGCAACGAGAGAAGAGGCATTTTTTTCTAATCCGCTGTTAAGGGGCTTCACGAATAAATTAGAATCGCGATACAAAAAAATCCGTTTCACGGAAATTAGGAAATTTATTGATTGAGAAAGAAATTGGCCTCGAGGAAAATTCTACCGACCATTGATCGCTGAAAAATCCAAGTGCTCGTCTGTGGCACCAAATTTTATGTTTATATACTTTCCGGGGGCCAATTTTAATCTCCCCAACCACCGAATAGCCGCAGCGTGGAGAGGAGAAAATAAATATAACCGAGCCAATTTTAAACCCGTGCGGCAGAGATTTATCGCGGCGCTATGGGGACTGTAATTTTTTTTTTGTTCATTTTATTAACAAGAGCAAAAATTAATGAAATAAAGGAAATCCACAATAGTCCGTCGATGCTATATCGTAGGCTTGCTGCAGTAGCCTGCGTTAGTGTCAAACGCGAGTCTGCGCTACTCGTCGCTGCCTGTTAGTTTCCGAGTCGCGATAACAATAACATAAATGGACTATCGAAATTGAATCTATTTTTTTTTACGATTCTCAATACAGTTGACACGAGCGAGCAGCGACGAGAGACAAAAATCCTCATATTTGTCACCTTCGCCCGCGATCCGCGTGTTAGATATGTAGAAAAAAAAACAATTTTTAGCTCAAGCACAGCATCTAGCCGTCTGTTTCTCTGTGTGCCAAAGTAAAAGCGCCAGGTATTGTTTTATTTAATTTCTAGTAAACTATATTTCCCTAACACCAGTTTTATTAATTTTGTCTACTAGTTGTATGTGCACGTGACACTGTAAAATTCACGTAGAGAACATTTTCGTACGTTAGTTAAAAAAAAAAAAAAAAAAAACACTGAAATTCTTTTACTAGCGTTATGGCAGTTACCGAAAGAAAAAAAATCGTACAATCATCGAAATAGAAATCCATTTTGCACCACCGTTCCTATTAACTTTCTCCAGGGCTGTCTCAACGCGCATGGTGGCCGGAATGTGGTGGTTCTTCACTCTCATCATGATATCGTCGTACACTGCCAATCTTGCCGCTTTTCTGACCGTCGAGAGAATGGAATCGCCGATCGAGAGCGCCGAGGATCTCGCTAAGCAGACGAGGATTAAATACGGAGCTCTTGGAGGCGGCAGCACAGCGGCATTTTTTAGGGTGAGTGAAAAAAATCATCATCCAATTTTCAAGTATAAAAGCAAGCGAAACATTTGGTAGACCGCAACGAAAAAAATGCAGAATTTTTCTTCAAGGCCCCACGCGATAAATTTTTGTTTGAATTTTTATAAATAGAATGGTTATAAGATTGCTGGAGAATTCTCCAACAAACTTACAACAGTTCTATTTCATGTTGGATTTTTTAAATTATAATTTATCACACGAGTTACTACTTAATTAATTGTTATTTACTCCAGAGTTATTGGCAACGGAAGGCATTGCTCGGTCTACCAATTGTCGACCCGAGCAATGTGCCCTCGGAGAACCTCGCTCGATGGTGCATTAGTCGGTGGCATTGAAAATTAAGACGGATGAATCCATTTGATTAGCCGAGCAGAGATCACGTCTGCGTGGCATGCAGAGAGAGCCGAGATAGTTTCATCGTATAATATACGTAGACATTTTCCCCGTGGCGGCAGTCTCGTTGAGTAATTAAGTAGTATAAGCTCACTTCCACCGTCTCTCTCATTTACGTAATCAATTTCACGGTGACTCACTCTAGACATTCTGCACCTGGAATTGGCTAGACGACCCTCAAACGCAAGGAGTGATGGCTCTTTTATGTACCTCATCCATCGAAGCATCAAAAAGAATTTAACGAACGTCGTTATAATCTCCCAACTTTTTCACATTGCTCAAGGAACTTGTATAAATCGACAGTCTGTCGGTAGTATTAATAACGCCCCTTCGAAGCTTATCTTAGTTAAAAGAAAATTAAGTATTGCAAATACCAAACATCCCCTCCAATTATTAATTATCGTAGACTTTAAAATTATTCGTTATTGATACCGTTATTTAAATTATACTTTGCAGGACTCGAATTTCTCGACCTACCAGCGTATGTGGTCGTTCATGGAGTCGGCGAAACCGTCGGTATTTACGGAGAGCAACGTCGAGGGTGTCGAACGCGTCGTTAAGGAAAAAGGCAACTACGCCTTTCTCATGGAGTCGACGTCGATCGAATACGTTATCGAGAGAAATTGCGAACTCACCCAAGTCGGGACACTGCTGGATTCTAAGGGATATGGAATAGCGATGCCACCGAGTAAGCGTTTAATCGAGTTTTCACGGTTGTGTAACGTGGAGTATGGATTCCCGTACGTTCACCGTATGCCGACGGTTCGGCATCCTAGTTTCTCCTGGTACCGGTGGAGTATGAACCGGATCGCGCTGCGTTATCTAATATCTCGGGGCATTAACTTCGGGGCTTTCAACCATGTTCCGAGAGAGATGTATAGGCTTAAAGCTAACGAATCTCAAGCTGCGCGGTTTCAAAGTACCCGACGCCAGGGCCTTGTTGTAGTTCGATGCGGGAGTATACAGCCGTAGGCTTGCAGAACCTGATTCGATTTGGAACGGGAGAGAAACGGGACATGTCGCAGACGCACAATGACTCGCCGCTAAATCCCTAGCTCGCTGTTCTACTAATTCCGATTTCCGAGACACTCGCGTATCCCGAAACCTGACCGAATATCAATCCTCCGTTTGCGAAATCTTATCTTACGAAATTTCACAGATTCACCGTACAGAACAGCCATCAGCGGGGCAATTCTGAAACTCCAGGAGGAGGGAAAGCTTCACATACTGAAGACGCGATGGTGGAAGGAGAGACGGGGCGGCGGACGTTGCAGGGTGAGAACAAAAAAATGCTTGCATCTTTCACACTTATATTCAACATTATTATTTATATTCTGTTTTGCTTTTTTTTTTTCTAGTAAAATCATCGCTGCGTAATGAACGACGTAGTATTTTTTTCCAAAGTACATAAAAAAGACACAAGCAATATTGTGTATATTCTGTTTTGCTTTGTTTCTAGTAAAATCGTCGCTTCGCAATGAACGACACAGTATTTTTCCCCAAAGTACACCGAAGTGTTGGATTCTGCGGAGGTAGAGAGCGGGAAAGGTGTTCGGGCCTATGACCTCGGTTTACTAAAATTTTCATAAGTCACGAGTGCTTCGTGGTTGCCAGATCTCGGTAGGTGAGGCTGTGCAGAGGAAAGCTCGGGAAGCGCTTCGCTCGCGAGTCGATAAAGTGCGGCGGATGCCGTGCTGGTTGACGCTGAGCTTTCCGTGCCAGAGGGGGCCGTGGAGGCGGTCGTGGCGTTGTTCCACGCGGGCTACCCGAGGTTTTCTCGCTCGGTGCATGTCTCCCGAATTGGCAAAGTTTACCCTACGTGACCGAGACTCCGGAATAATTCTCGCCGAAAGTCTCGGCGCTTTCTGTAAATTCTATACCGCGCGTACGACACGCGAAAGTAGAAGTAGCGCGGCGGAGAGCCGTAGCGCAACTCCTTATCTTCGCCGAGATAGCTTCTCAGCCCGAAACGGCGCGTCTTCTCTGTATACTGCGCGCAAGAGCCTTTCTCGCATCTCTTACACCCTTGCCGTTCTACTCTCCCGCGTTAAATATACCGAGAACTCCTGACGCGCGTGGAAGTAATTTTCTTCCATCTTCAACATTAAAGCAGAATGATAGTCGGGAGTGGAGAGACAAGAGGGATAAGACACAAAAAGCGCCGGCTGCGCAGCACGAGAGAACGGGCTCTTTATCTGGCGGAGAAAATTGCGTATGACGGAAATGAGTTTTCCAACGGTGTTTTACACGACGGAGGAATATACGCAACGGGAACGCGAGAACGTTGACAAATAATATTTCTTGGCTTTGAATTTCATTCGTTATATACTGGCTGCATTAGATGAGACGAGGGTGTTCTCGTACGCCGTATTTGTCGGAATTTAACCGCCGTCGGTGTATGATGGGAAATATGGTAGCTGCCTTCGGCTTTACAGGGTATTTTTCTTCATTATGTTCAAGCACCGTTAAATTGTGTAGAGTGTATAACAAAAAGTATTCGTGACCCTTTCGTGCTTTATTTTTGTTGCAGGACGACAATCTGAAGAGTGGCTCGACGGCGAACGAGCTAGGTCTGGCCAACGTCGGCGGTGTGTTCGTCGTACTGATGGGCGGAATGGGAGTCGCATGCGTCATAGCGGTGTGCGAGTTCGTGTGGAAGAGCCGAAAGGTCGCCGTCGAGGAACGGGTGAGTGTGGTCAGATAACACGAGGGTGAAACCGGCGGCTGTGTACCCGTCGGTTACGCCGCTCCGCCTTCGCCTTCGAACAACACTCACCTCGATCCCGACGCAATTTATCCCGACATACCCCGGGAATACATCAGCTGATCCTCGCACGACGGTGGAGTTCCTCTTTAACGGTGTCAGCGCGACCCGTTCAAAAGCACTCGGGTGTGATAATCGTTCTCGCCGTATCATCACCATTTTTATTTTTCATATTATTTAGTTTTTTACTTTTTTTCCCATCACGTCTCTGAATCCATAGTTCCCTTTAATGATTTTCGACATAAATTATGAAAGCTGTCCTCGTATCTTTCACACTATGATAAACGCGGCGTTCAATCGTCGCGCCGTTTATCTGCACGATAAAACGTCGTTCTAGGGATATCATTATGTGCCTTCAAGTTTTTTAAGATATAATACATATACAGCACGATACTGTACACTTATATTATGAAACCGCTTATAATACCGCTGAGAAAAAAATATTCTAGGTCAAACATTATCTCGATGTTAAATATATTCCCCCGAGGAGAAGTTTGTACATTTTTATGCCCTGCGTCGCGCAGCGACGATCGCGTTTGCCTATAAAATAAATTTTTGAACTGTCGCGAACGGTATTTTTTTTATCGTAACTACGGTCAATCAATCTCTATACGCTTTATCTAAGCAAATTTATTCCATCAGGGACAAAAAAGATAAAAAGACAACGAACGCTTCTGTTGATATCGAGGGCGAACAGATTCGGTTTCACGGTCTGGGATTTATTATTATTACAATCGATTAAAAAATAAATTAAAAAAGAAATCGGATCAGTCTCTTCTCGAGTAAAATGTTTTTCGGCCCTGCCATATCTCTTCCCCTTTTTCCACTCATCGAAACTACGATATTTTTTTCTCAGTAATCGGTACTTACGTGAGAAGGCGAGGATGTGCGCGATGTCCCCTCGAGCTTTTCAATGAATCACTGCAACGCGTTTTTTTTTTCGCGTATTCAACCTTTCTCCCGTCTCGCGTGATCTCCAAACATCGGACGGTCGTTGATGCGCATTAAATTCGTACCGGCTCCCCACGTTTCGACCAGTTCGACCGGTACTTTGGAAGTGCTCACGGATCACTGGGCAAAGAATCACTCGCGTCGGGTGTTGGTTATCGCCGGTGTGACGAGACCGTGATGGAGGGTTGATTTTTGCATCCCGGGAACGCTTTAAATACTATGCCCGAGCGTCGTACGAGCCACGAGCCTTTTCGATGTCAAACGATTTCGTGCAACAACGAGTAGTAGTGATTCTGCCGGTCGAGTACTCTTTCAAAGCCTCCACCTCTCGGGTACCCAGGAATGTCCACAACACTCTCCAGGAATTTTCAATATCCCCCTGTCGAAGCAGACTTCTTTTTTCCCTCTTTTCACTCCACACTGCCCTCCACCTTTTAGTTGATTTTTTATTTTTTATCATAATTACTTTCTACAAATTCATGCATTTTTTTTTTACATCTTGCTTAACTCGTTTAAGGATGTTAAATCGTCGAGAAACCGTTTGCAAATTGTCTTTGATGGGTTCACGATTTATTTGATAATTACTAACGCATTGTTGAATTTAAATATTAATTTTTCAAACAGAAAGGAATTAACGTTTTTTTGTCGAACAACCCATGACTATAATTTTTATTTTTTTACTTATATTTGCTATAATTTGATGATTAAAAAAATACTATATATTGAAAACCTGCGATTCAGCATCCTCAAAGCGCAATAGTTTTAAAAATTCACCACTGCTTCGCCTCGCTCCATCATTATCGCTTCAGCACTAGTTCAGAGATTAAAGAAAAAGAAAATGTTGATTATCTAAGCTATGAATTGACATCGGGCATCTGTTTCTCGATCTGTTCTAGAAGCAGAAGTCGTCGGGAAAACCGATCTGCGAAGGTTTCACCGATCTTCACTAGCGGTCCTCACTTCACTGAATACCGAGAGCGATTAGAATCGTGTTTAGCACACACACCGTACCATTAATGACTTTTGTTGATACACTCGAACATTCTTTAAAAAAACGACCAACCAGCAAGACGGAACTCCATCTATCTATACGAACAGTGAGAGTGTCGAGATGCAGCTGATGTATAAAAAAAAACAGAACTATGCAATCGAACGTGTCTCTCGTCCCTTCGACATGAAGCAAATTATGCGTTTGTGGTAAAACAAAAAGCTATATATAGTATAAAATTAATAAGATGTAAAGGTTGATCGACGCGACTGCCAATTGCTCATATCAAACTTTCGATTAATCGACGAAAAGTTCGAAGCCCCCCACTCCCCACCCCCGCCCCGAAGTAACTTTGATTTCCACGGAAAACGAAGTACATTAATTCGCGAGTGTTTTTATTTCTGCTTAAAGTTCGATTACGGAAAGACCGCGATGTTGAATCGAGTGAAAGGGACAAACAGAAGAAGAAAAAATTAAATCAACAATCACCGTTTTTTACCAAAGTAGATAGTACAATTGCATTAGAGAGACTTGACGGATAGACATTTTTATTGTAAATATTACGAAGGTTTAGTCGAAAAACTATATTACATTGCAATTGATGCCGCGCGAAGTATGCTCGTGGGTAGTCGATTCCATTTATTATATATACAGTAAATTAAATTCCACTTCGCGAATTTTCCGGCCAACGATTTATCGTCTCAAGTGTACGTTTCACGTCCGCTCGACTGAAAATTTGTTACGTTACGTATACGACTTACTTGTGAGAAGTGAGAAACCGATGGACCCACGAGAGCGGAAATGAGAGAAAGAAAGAAAAAGAAACTTGTCATTCGATACAGCATTCGTTTTCGTGTATGATAAAAAACTTGTATACTATAAGAGCCAATGTGATTGCGTTAAGGTGGTTGGATCGAGGACTTTTTTTCAATTTTCGTTCGCTATGTATCATATAATAAATGTCGCCGCAAAAATTCGTTAATTGTCGCGATTATCGGAGTTTGTCCGAGGCTGCGATTCAAAATTTGTGCATGAAAGTATAAAAATGCGATACGATTAATCAACCACCTTAAACTGATAAACAGAGCGTTAGATGTACAAAAGTTTAAAAAAAGAGCACAGCGTCCGATGCGAACGCTCGGTTCGACAGTTCAGTATGACATTGTTAGTTGTGTCGCAATGTTTCTTGCCTCTCTTGCCGTGGACCCGTAGAAGGTGAGCAAAAATCATTAACACGTTAAAAAAAAATCAGTGTCAAAGTATCTGTAGCATGCTCATCACTGTCCTCGATGCTAGGAGAGCCCACGAAAAATTGGTGTGAAAGTTGCGTCCCCAACAGTTTACTTTATACCGAAGTCTCCGAGATCGCTACAAAAAAAATCTTTTCCAATCGAG
Source organism: Amblyteles armatorius (assembly GCA_933228735.2). Classification (NCBI taxonomy): domain Eukaryota; kingdom Metazoa; phylum Arthropoda; class Insecta; order Hymenoptera; family Ichneumonidae; genus Amblyteles; species Amblyteles armatorius. The sequence goes on from OW121693.1 coordinate 1,332,125, forward strand.
AAGCAAAAGTGACAAGAGTTACAAAAATCAATTTTTCGAAGGCTGCATTTTTCATTGATATGTCGTAAACTTATATTCGCTGTTACTGTTTACAAAAGAAGAAGCAAAGAGTCTACACGAATCTTTGCATCTTCATGGAAACCTTGCGACATCGTCTGATACATTTTTATAAATCAAGTCGACATTCCGTTTTGTGTTGATTAACGTTCCAGAAGACATTGCGAACGGAGATGTCGAGCGAATTGCGATATGCCCTGGACAGCATCGAAGAGGCTGAAAAACCCACGAAACCAATCATCTGTAAACGACAGAAGCAACAATCTAGCGCACTGTCGATCGTTTCGGAGACCGGCGAGGCGCCGGGTTACACGAAATACCGACATTTTATTGGTAAAGCGCCACTCACGTAAGCACGCGTAATTTGTTTTGGCAAAATCAAGATATTGGTGATGTTGAGATATTAAATTTCTGATTTATTTTTCTTTTTTTTTACGAGAGTGCGTGTCGAAGCGAGAGTGTGAATAGTTCGTAAGATCAACGGGACTAGTTGAATGTATATAAATCTCATTACGTTTCAAATTTATAATTATAATAAAATATACATAATGTACATGTATATCACCGTGTTCGTCTAAGTCGTAAGGAATTAAGTCTTTTCCAAAAACTAATCGAGAGCGTGGAAGCGAATATTGTTTTTTGTTTTTGTTTTCATCGCAAAGTTCGCTCGAAGTATCGTCATCGAGATATTGTAACGATACTTGTAGACACTGTACATATAGAGAATATTCATCGTTCGACGAGAGATAGTGGAAGTCAGAATTTATAAACGACAAAGTTTACAGAGTTACGATGTATAGAGAAAGAAAAAAAAGAAACCAATTTCACTCGGGCATCGATTCTTCGACATTGTTTTGTCTGTATGCTAATGTTTTTGTTTAATTGCGTACAAACTCTATGGACCGTACAGTATTAATTGTTTGTCTTCCTGTGGGCGTTGTAGCGAAGAAAAAAAATATGAAAAGAATCGTCTGATTTTTTTTAACACGGCGCCCTCTGACGACATTGCGAAAAATATATGGAACGACTGAAAATAATCGAAAAAATAATGATTTCCGATCGGTGAAGTCACTCGCATAAGAGTTTTTCCATTATTGTTACGAGTTCGAATTCACATGAAAAGTCCAACGTAAGACTGTAACACGCTCGAGCGAAAAAATGAAACACTTTATTTAGTATTAAAAATTACCCATAAAGTCTCACTTGTAAATAAAAATTTGCCATAAGTAATAGACGAGTATGTCGATAACGTCGTTAATCATAATTTTTATTCCTGATGTAATAACGAGCAACGTTTAAAACGTAAATAAACTATTCGTCCGTATGTTCTCAAAAGTTATGTTGCGACGATTCATTGCTTTTGTATCAATAAATCCCTTCGATTCGTCGTAGGAGTTTCGAAAAGGTAAGAACACATTACAGTGAACATTTCTGTTAGTTATTCGTCATACTTAAATGTATTTTTCATCGTTCACCTTAGTACGAAAAAAAGCGTTTGCAACTTTTTATACACTTTAAATGTGCCAGTCTATTTTATTTGAAAGATTGCTCACAGTTTTATAAATTCTGGTGGTCGACACTTAAATAAAAAAATAATATGGAGTTATTTTTTTCCTAACGCATGCACGTAAAATGCGGCTTTCCGTTCCTGTGAAATGAGCGTAAAAGGGTATTTGTTTGCACCACCCGCGAGAAAAATACTGCGCCTGGTTACAAACGCAATGTGGTCTTTTATTTCGCACTAGTACGAAAAAGTGCCTTACCGCGCAATTGTTAGGAAAAGTTATGTGAATGGCAGGGACGTAGAAAGGGGAGTTCTCACTCTCTTTCTACATCCTTGCCATACAAATAACTATTTCAACTAAATAAGCCTAGAGAAAGAAAGCCTTTCCCCTGTTACGCACCGTGCACTAGCGGTGGAACGTAATACAGCGAACAAAGCGTTACTTGAACGTAACTTTCGCAAGAGTCAAAGACGTCTCAACGGTAATGAGCGCGAGGTACTACAATGTTATTTACCATTGCCGTAGCGAAGGGAGTGTCGGGCGGGAGGAAGATGGGGTGGAGTATGATTGCCATACAGCGCGACCGTTGCGAAACACACGACAAAGACTCTTAGTATTCGTCGTATTTCCGCCGTTCTCGGCTGTATTCCAGATTCTTCTGTTGAACCGTCTTGCCTGGCAGACGGAACGCGCTGCCGGCATTTCTCTGAGAGACAAACTTTAACGCATTTCGCAGAATTATAATGAGATTTTATTCAGTCGTACCCGTCCGGACTGTAACTCGTAACGGTTTGCGAGAGTTACGCTGCGCGTACGAAAAGTTCTCCCTGTGCGCGAAAACTTGGTAATAATGGCAAAAAAAAGTGTTCACTAAGGATCTAACACATTTACGAGGACTCCGTGATTAGTGAAGAATAAAAATCTTGCGCGTACAATTGGAGGATCGCACGATCGATTGCTACTTCGGAAGTAAACAAACGAGCGTCCACAACCTCTCGGCGGCAGGCCGTGATGTTTACACTCAACGCCGAACGGAAACATCGCGCGCTACAGCGAGTGCAAACAAACCCGCCTGTGAATATGTTATTTATCCAGTCTCGTTCGGCAGCCGACGTCTTAGGCACAAAGAAACGGAGGTACAAATAAGATTCGCGTTATCGTCTCGATCATTAACGCTTTAGTATATATACATTTTTTAATGGCCGAATAAGCTGAACGACCCAATTACTGACCACCTAAGTTCCGCATGGCATTGAAAATAAAAGATTTTTTAATGTAGCGGAGGTATCGAAATAACTGCTATTACAGAAAAGTTTGGAGTCTCAAATGTTAACTACAATAAATATTATATTATTATTTTTGACAATTTTTTAATAATAAACTCAAAATATGCACACTGTTGTAAATTACCCGATTAGTACAACCTATTTAAAGGTGTAATCATCGACCTATAATATTGTCACATGGCCTATATAGTCACCTACCTAAGGCCTAATGACTAACCTATGCCGCCTTGCATCTATGCCCGATTAGTGACTAAACATGACTCATCAGCGTGCTCATCGCGCTGACTGAAATACGCGGACAGTAATGGGAGCTTACGGCGTCTTTATGGACTAATTCTGAACCACGTGCTTTCTGGCGAAATTGTGAGTTCTCATTGTTTCTGATAAAGAAAACAAACCGCTTAATGAAACTGATATGAACATGGAACATAAAGGATGTACAAAAAAATTTGAGTGTGCCGGACATAAATGGAATTTTCTTTCGTAGATAATATGTTTGGTGGACAGGAATGGGCCACGGTCAATAATTGGGCCGTTCACCTTATGATGCTTTTGTTTCGAAGTGAATTGTGTCAAGTGCTACGTAAAATATATATTTTATTAAAGACCTAAGCAGAGGTTAGCAGATGAAAAGATGAAACGGTTGGCTACGTATTTTCGGTTTCGGTGAGAAATTCGAACAAAATTCAATACGATTTTCTTTACCATAAGATATCATCCACCGAATCATGCTACCTCCATCTGCGCCTAGAGCGTCTCAGAGCTAGAAGGGACAAAGACACAGGCTTTCCGTGCGAAGAACGAAGAGGAAGAAGAAGGTAAATGTGGTGGGGCGAATAACTCGGCGACTGCACTTGATGGCACTTCTGAAACGTCGCGCATCTCAAACGCTCCTCTCGCTCCCCGAGTTCGATAGACGGAATTAGATTTTTTTTTCTTTGAAAAAGTCTCGAGAATTTTTTTTTTTTTACAACTTAATCTGCTGCAGTGGCTCTTTGGCTCGTTCGAATCTATACAGGGTTGCCTAGGTAAGCCAGACTTTAATCTTTCCCCATTGAAGTTCCTCAATTATTTATGATTCTTCTTAACCCGTTTTTCTGCCTCGTTGCTGACTGTAATTTAAATCAATGCTTTTTCGATTAATCAGCTTGACGATTTCTCGTTTTTTTCTGAAAGTTCCGCCACAACTGTCGGCTCGAATGCTCTCGAAAGTTCGCCTCGATTTATCAGCTGCGCCGGAAAACAACGAGTCTCTTACGAAGAACGTGACAGGCGAAGAATGTTTTTGCGACGAAAGAGTTTCAAGGTCAACCGGAAGTTAATTTTCATCGTAAAGTTCGGCGTCGAACGCGATTGGGATTTACTTTTCGAACAATCATTTTCACCGACAGAATATTGTTGTGCACTTTGCATCATCCGTTTTCGAGAAGTAATTACTCAGCTGGGGAGCGAATTTGGCGATTGACCCACGAAATAACTATTTCCGTCGTGAATTCGTAGGACACTTGGAGAAAAATAAAAATTAAAAAAAAATGAAATAAATATCGCGTTTATCGGAAAATTTCGTAGGTCGCATTTCGTAGAAAAGTATGTCACAGTCGAAGTACGTCGGCGTCGCGAAACTGGGCGTCTAAATATATCGGCAACGTTGTGTGCACTCCACCTCTTCGCTACCCCGCCATGTCATCCCGAGTACCAGGCGTACCGAGATTTGATGTGTTAACTGTAGTTTGATTTTCGAGAGGAATAAGTTAGAATTCAATAAACTTTATTTGTTTTTTTTCTCACTTCTCTTCGACCTATAATCGCCTCGAAAATTGGCACTCCGAAGTGGGAAAAAACTCCTCTGCATACCTCACAATCGAATGCAATAAATTTCTTCGAGTTGCATGGTCCGAATGTTTCTTTTCTGGGAAAAAGTCTTCGAAAGAAAAATACCTTTTCTTAGAAGACAATTTTCAGATGTGAGAGCGCCAATACATTTTCTATACGACATCCAACGCAACTCCTGTAAAAATAAAAATCGCGAACAATCAAGTATTCCGGTAAGCGGATTATGTATGGAGTAAAATGTTTGCGTAAAAAGAACGAGACTTCACAGTCGCGAAGTTTCCCTCGAAGTTCAATATTTGCAAAGCGTCGAGAGCGTTCGAGGGAACAAGTTGGAATTCGATAAACATAATATGTTTTTTGTTTGGTTTCTCTTCGACCCTAAATGGCCTCCGAATTAGGCACTCCGAAGATCGAAGAAACGCCTCTGAATTTGATGTTTTTCTGGGAAAAAGTGTTCGGAGGGAAAGCACCTTTTTATGAAATATGCATCTGAAAATGACTATTTTCAGATGCAAGAGCATCGATAAATTTTTTATACGACATCCACTTTAACTCCTGCAAAAGTATAAGTTCCGAACAATCAAGTATTCCGGTAAGCGGATTATAGGCGGAATAAAGTGTTTGCGTCTCGAGTTAAAAAAAAAACGAGACTTCAAGTTCGCGAAGTTTCCCCCGAAGTTCAACGTTTGCAATGCGTCGTGAGCATTTCGAGAGCTCAATTCTCGGAATCGTCAACTCTAATGGCTGCAAGTTTCGCAATAACACCCAGCGCGCCTTAACTGTGTGCCCGGATCATAATTACCAAAAGCTTAACTTCATTCGTTAATTACGCTCATTAATATTTGTAGAATGGTCGTACGATGCTGAAGAAATGTCTCGTAGCCGTTTACTGCACCGTCATAATCGCCCCCTGCGTTCTGGGATTCTCCAGAAGAATAAAATTAGGTGAGCAATGGTTGGACAAAAGCTCGCAAAGTTAATTTCATTGATCGTCCGCGAGCCAGCGAAATGCCTCGGTCGGTAACACAGATCGTCTTCACGGTAACAAAATCGTCATCAGTACGATAAAAAACCGAGTGATTTTTTTAGGAGGCCTCTTCGAGGAAGACGATCCCTTGCAGCAGGCATTCTTAGCTTCGGTAACGGCGGTAAACAAATTGAGGGAAACCGAAGGGGCCGAAGATGAGCCGAATGTACGCTTCGTGGCGGATTCACAATCGATAACGAACGATGCGTTCGAGACATCCGCAAGTGGTAAGCAGTTGAAATATTGTCCTAACGCATGCACGCTAAATCCCGCTTTCCATTCCCGTAAAGTGAGTGCAGAAAGACACTTTTTCGAATCGCTTACGAGTAAAGCATAATCTTTTTTCTCGCACTAGTGCGAGCAAGTGCTTTTCTGCGCACACTTCCCAAAATCACGTTTTTCGTGAATTTGTTAGGAAAAATCACGCGAATGGCAGGGGCGTAGAAAGAGGAGTCCCGACTCGTGTGAAGTTAATTTCACACTCGTCAAATTCTCTACCTTTCTACGTCCTAGGTATACGGACCATTATTGTATGTGGATGTGATTTTGGGACCGATTGTACGATTTCATAGGCACTTTCAGCTTTAATCAAAAACAGTGGCAAGTGGCTCAGTGGTCTAGGGGTATGATTCTCGCTTTGGGTGCGAGAGGTCCCGGGTTCAAATCCCGGCTGAGCCCAATTTTTTTTTTACCCACCGATAAATCATAATCGTCACTGAGGAGATCATCGTGCATTTTATTTCAGCTTGCTCCCTTCTGGAGAAGGGAGTCGTAGCGATCTTTGGACCATCGGACAAAGTCGCCGCCGAACATGTGCAGAGTATGTGCGACTCCGTCGATATGCCGAATCTCGTTGCACGTTGGGATCGAGAGCCCATTAGACTGAAAGCCTTCAACTTTCATCCCCATGCCCCGGTACTACCAATGGTTAGTTTATTATTACTATTATTATTATTATCATTATTATTATTATTATTGTTATTATTATTATTATTATTATTATTATTATTATTATTATTGTTATTATTATTATTATTATTATTATTATTATTATTATTATTATTATTATTATTATTATTATTATTATTATTATTATTATTATTATTATTATTATTAGTATTATTATGTTGACAATAAGCATACAATTCCGTAGGTATATCTTCATCTCGTGAACGAGTTGAATTGGAAAACTTACACGATTCTGTACGATACTTCGGACAGTCTCATGCGCATGAGCGAGTTACTAAAAAAATGGGATCCGAAAGGATATCCGGTGACACTTCGGTATTTAGGAGGTCGAGAAGATTATCGGTTTGTAAATAAATCAGCAGGGACTTATTTCTTATTATAGAATGAAAAATACTGTATTTCTTCTTTCAATTGTCACGGAACGAACAGGGATGTGCTGCTCGAAGTCAAGCAGTCGGAGGAAGAGAACATCGTTATCGATTGTTCGTACGACATTCTTGAGGAGGTTCTGAGGCAATCCCAACAAGTCGGAATATTGTCCGATCGTCATAGAGTCATCGTCACTAACTTGGTGAGTGCTGATACACAAGAAGAAAAAAAAATTGTACATCGTTCGACAGTTTAATTTTATTCCGGAAGTGAAGATATGTCAAAGCGCATCTGGATGTGCAGGATCTTCAAACGATTGATCTCGAGCCCTATCAATATTCCGGAGTGAATTTCACCGGTGTTCGCCTCGTCGACGTCGAAAATTCGGATGTTAAGGATACATACGAAGAGTACTTGTCCGAGATGAATCTCGAGAGCATAACACAGCTGCGCTCCGAGGCGGCTCTCATATACGACGCCGTTCAATTTTTCGCCAGGGCCTTTAAAAGCTTCGAGTACGTAGAGCAGGGCGACGTCAAGGAGTTGTCCTGCGACGGCTCGGACCATTGGGACTTTGGCTCGAGTTTGAGCAACCACATGCGTACCGTGAGTAGAGAATGACGGGCAAAATGGTACCCCGGGACAAGATGAACCATTTTTTTCAATGTTTCGCTGGACATAAAAAAAGAGAGTCTCATCTCTAGCGGAAGGTCCGTTTTGCTCCGCTCTCTCTTGTATATCCGTCGAAGAAATTAGCGAATTAATAAAATTAAGATTTATTTGCGGATGTTGAAATTTTTTTGTAGACCGAAATGAGAGGTTTGACCGGTCTGGTGAAATTTCAAACGGATGGATTTCGGAGTAACTTCGAGCTCGATATAGTTCATCTGAAGCCCGAAGGATTGAAGAAGGTCGGCACATACAACAGCACGAGTGGAATCGAATGGCGAGTCGACACTTCTTCCACAATTTTGGCCGACGACGATGACATGACAAACAAAACTTTCAAAATACTCATAGCACTGGTACGCAGAGAGGATCATGAGAAATCTATTATTCAAAATCTACTTCATAGATCTATCGATGCTTGTGCAAAATATCTTCAGAGTGCTCCGTACAACATGCTGAAGGAATCGTCAACAATGAAAACGGGAAACGACAGGTACGAGGGCTTCGCAATAGAAATGATACAAGAGCTCAGCAAGCTTTTGCATTTCAACTACACCTTCATCGTCACCCCACCGGATTACGGGAGCAAAAGAAAAGATGGAACATGGTCCGGGATGTTGGGTACTATTATGGCAGGGGTGAGTCATTTGAGGGTCCTTTGACACTTGCAACAAAAAAAATTGCTTAACCGAAAGCGGGTGAAAAGAGTATCTTATGTCGACCTCTACTACTACTACTATTGAAATTCATCGTCGACAGTATATGAAAATCAATAATAAATACTGAACAAAGTGTTCATTATTTTATTTTCACTATTTTACAATCCTGGACAAAAGCATCATAATCATACCATCATGTCACTTTAATTAATAAATCGTAATAATCGATTCGAATCGTAACAAATGTCTGACCCCAAGTGATGCTGCTACCTCTTACAGCTTTCTAGAATTCGCTAGCGAGTTTCGTCGGTGAGTCAGAGCTCCACCGTGTCGCCTCAGCCGATATACCCGCGATGCTTCGCAACGCGATATTTTCGCACGGAATTTTTTTCACGCTACATTATTGTCGTCAAAAAGGAATCGGCACCTTGACATACCAAATTTAATTTCACAGGAAGCAGATCTCGCGATAACGGATCTGACGATAACAGCAGAGCGTGAAAGCGCCGTGGACTTTACAATGCCATTCATGAATCTTGGTAAAAAAAACACACACACGCAATTCGTAACTCGTCACTGATTTTTTCTCAAAATATTACGTAAGATTTTTCGTTCGTTTTTCAGGCATAAGTATACTTTACAGGAAACCGACGAAAGCGCCACCGAGCCTGTTCTCGTTTCTCGCCCCGTTCTCGATTCAAGTCTGGGTCTATCTGATGGGTTCCTACGTCTTGGTATCTCTGTTGCTATTCGTCGTCGGTAGAATGTGTCCGGCCGAATGGAACAATCCTTATCCATGTATCGAGGAACCCGAGCAACTCGAGAATCAATTTACTCTAAAGAACTCGCTGTGGTTCACTATCGGTGCTATAATGCAGCAAGGTTCCGAAATCGCGCCTATGTAAGCTCTCTTCACACTCGCTTGTTTAACTCTAGATTGTTAATTTTTCCTCGCATCCGGGTAACAAGAATTTAAATGAAAATAATTAATTATTTCTCTCGGTGGGAAACTGGCGGTTTTTGAGAGCGCTTCGCGTGCGAAAACCCCCATTTTCAAACCTTGTGAAATAAAATTTTATTCGATATTCGTGCGAAAAACGTTTTCTGAACTCGTGTGATTGCAACGCTCGCCTTCGGCCCGTGCTGCAAACTCACACTCGTAAGAAAAAGTTTTTTCGCACTCGTATCGAAATGTACTATATTAACATCAACACTGGAGTACATATTAATGCACCGATGTATTTCGCAAACGTTTATATATTTATCATTGTAAATACAGTGGAATGTCGACGAGAATGCTGGGTGCCTCCTGGTGGTTCTTCTGTCTGATCATAGTATCATCGTACACGGCGAATCTTGCGGCTTTCCTAGTCGTTGAAACGATCGTCAGGCCGATAAAGTCCGCGGAGGATCTTGCCGCGTTGGATGGCAAGATAAAGTACGGCGCGAAGAAAGGTGGTTCAACTTTCAACTTCTTCAGAGTAAGCGCAAACAATACCCGAACGATATCAATTTGCGTAGGCGTTGTTTTTTTGTAAATAGAAACTACGAGCGCCTCAACATTTCAGGATGCAAATTACTCGACCTACACGAGAATGTACCAGTACATGGAGGACAACGCGCTCGACGTTTTGACGGAGAGCAACGACGAAGGAAAGGACAAAGTCCTCGATATAAATCAAAATTACGCATTTCTCTCAGAATCGACATCGATTCAGTACATACAGCAGCGAGAGTGCAACCTCACGCAAATTGGCGGTCTTCTGGACGCTAAAGGTTACGGGATCGCTATGCGAAAAAGTGAGCACTCAAAGAGGTCACTCGCAGATCCGACACCACATTAGAGTCAGGTTCCACTAATACTACAAGATCGATCGACGAAACGACTTTTCAGATTACAAGTACAGAAATAAATTCAATACCGCTACGCTCCACCTTCAAGAGACCGGTGTCCTATCGGCATTGCAGAAGAAATGGTGGGAGGAGAAGCGCGGAGGAGGAAAGTGTAACGTGAGTGACAACATTTTTATATTTTATATTTTACATGTTTATATTCAATATTATACTATATTATATTATTTTTATTATTATATTTATTGTATATTTTATATTTTATATGTTCAGGAGGAAGGTGGAACGGCCGCAGCTTCGGAATTGACGTTGGAACACGTGGGTGGAGTCTTCCTGGTACTCGGAATCGGCATCGGTCTTTCTATACCATTCACCTTCTGGGAGTCCATCTGGGAAATTGCTTGCATCTCTCGCAAGGAACATGTCAGTAAAAAAAAATTAACATATCTCATCAACTCACTGTGAGTACGACAAAAATCGTCTTTCAATCTCAACGGAACGATTTTGATCCAGGTACCCTTCAAAGATGAATTTATGGCAGAAATGAAGTTCGTTATGAAGTGCAAAGGGAGCGAGAAACCGGCGAGGAAACGTAAATCATCATCGCACGATACGGAGCCAAGCACGAGAGGCAGTACACCGCCTTACGGTTTCGTGCCTACAGTTGTGACGACGGCTGCGGAGGACAAATAACACTCGCAGTGGCACGGACAGCCTTTATATTCGGTCGGATTCTTCGACACTCTAAATTTAAACCATTCATTAACGTAGATACACGCGTAAGATTCAATTGAGCGGGAATAAAACATATGAACGAAGCTGATCAATGACACCTTGGTTGAATCAACATTTTTATCAATAAATCGCGAAAGCTCGAGCGCGGCAGATCATCTTACGAAATATTCGCTCGCGGTATAGGTAAGCTCCGGCACTCAGTTTTTCTGGCTCTCGGTAGCGAAATATAGAACCGTCTTCGAACGAAAAATAAAATAAAAATAAAACACTGCGAAGAACGACGACTATGAAAAAAGAAAAGGATGGTCGTGGAGGGGTAAAGAACTCGGCGACGGCAGCCCGTGCACTTCTAGAACGACGCGCGTCGGGAACGCTGCTCTCGCTCTCGAGATCGTTTTCGTTAAAATTCCAGAGGATGCGTGAACGCTTTTAATCTTAGTTTCGGAGTGAATTTTTGGATATTTTTAAAAATCGTTGATGAACTGGGTAAGCCAGGATTTCATCTTATCACATTAGTGTTCTATTTTTTTTTGTTTCTTAATTCACTTTGCGGCTTGAAGAAAAAATAACCAATCACATCGTGATCATTAGTGTTTCGTTTACTATTTTTATTATCGAGCGCAGCTTTGTTTAAAGTCTGGAAATGTTTTCAAGGTTTGGCTATTTTTTGTTGTCGTCTATGAACATGTGACATGTGCCACGTTTTTATCAGCTTGGATCGAAGAGATTGTTTCGGAATTGATTGAGACTCTCAAAGCGCATGATTATCGAAAAATTCTGTTAGTTCGTGACATCGTTAAAAATGAAGTAATGCTCACATCACGTTGGGTGATCTAAAAATATCAGCATCTTTATGCGCTTCCTGTGTTTTCTCTCCTCCACACCATGTCACATCGAGCGCGCGAGAGTAGGAATGAGAACAAACACGCTGTTTCAACTGCAGGCACGAGGCTGTAAAGTTTCTCCGAAGGAAAGATTCAACAAACAAAAATTTATTACCCTCCGAGAATTGTTTGTACTTTCTCATCTACAATAAACGAATTGCAGCATATTCGTATTTATGTGATCGTTAAGAAGATTTCGACGCTCTCCCATTCGAAGAAATACTCCGGGATATTTTCGAAGTTATTTCTGGAATTATTCCTTCGATTTATATCCCCTCTACGAACGTGCCGGTCGCTTTTTCTTCAGAATCCCCGAATCGGCCTCAGCCGCTGAAAAAATAAATTACCAACAAAAATGTATAGATTTAGAATCGGAATTTTTCCGAATTTTTAAAAACATTTAAAAACAAAAGGGCAACTCGAATATATAGATTTAGAGAATGTGTAGACTTAGAATCGTCATTTTTCCGAGTTTTTAATAATATTTAAAAACAAAAGGGCAACTCGAACGTGTAGAACCATTATAGAATATACATCAAATTCTGAAACGTGCACGGTGCAGTCAATGAAGCACGCCGTTGAAAGCCAGCTGCTCCGCAACGCACATATAAATGTTTACGCCTCGAGAGCGAGACTTGGAAATCGTAGAGTATCTCTGTCGAATGTTTATACACAAAGTCAAACTTTTAAGTACATCCGGAGTCGCTGACTGTACAATGGCCCGTACTCTTGCAATAATGCTTTCACTCCTCAACTGCACGTACACAATAACAATAATATGATATGCCAAGAATCGTATTCATAATAATTATTTTTAGAATGATCATAAGATGCCGAAGAAATGTCTTCTCGTCTTGTGCTATGTCTCGGTATTTTTACCGGGCATTCTTGGATTCTCGAAAACAATCACTTTGGGTAAGTGACACACAAATTCCTTTAAAATTATTTTCACTCGATGGTCCGTACGATAAAAAAATTATAATTTCAGGAGGACTGTTCGAAGAAGATGACCCGTCTCATGAGGCGTTCGTTCTGTCGGTCAATGCAGTCAACTTTATGAGACGCACAACCGACGAGTTGGCGAAGGTGTTTTTTGTTCAAGACTCTCACGTTGTCACGAAAGACGTATTCGACATTAAGCTAGGAGGTGAGTTGTCGAAAATATAGATTTAAAAATTAATTGTTTAAGGTAAAAAAAAATACGAATAAATTCACGAAATATGTACATCAAATTGGACAAAATTAATAGCTTTTGAATGCAAAGAGCGGTTCTATCGGAGAAACAGAAATATGACTCAATAGACTGTTGCGCATTAATTTTAGCTTGTTCTCTCCTTGGAAACGGAGTAGCTGCCATTTTCGGACCGTCCGACAAACTATTGGCCGAACACGTGCAGAGCATATGCGACTCTGTGGATATGCCGAATGTCGTTGCACGTTGGGATGTCAATCCGATGAGAATGAAAGCATTCAATTTGTATCCGCATGTCGAGGAACTCGCGACAGTGAGTTACAACCGAATGCACTAAAAAGTGCTTCCGAAAAAGATGAAACTTATTTTTTTTCTACAATAAACATACCATTTTTCAGCTATTCCTGCGCCTGGTGAAGGAATTTAACTGGAAATCGTACACAATATTGTACGACAACTCGGACAATCTTGTTCTGGCGAACAAGATGCTCAAGAGATGGGATCCGAAAGGATACCCGGTGACGATTCGGTATTTAGGCAAGGGACCAAATTATCGGTACGGACTTCAAACAGTACTCGTAAAATCCTATCAAAATTAAAAAATCAATTAAATTTCTAGGAGCGGCAGAATAATTTGAAAACCCTCGCCAGACTCGAAAACAAATTGTTTTCTATTTCTGGCATTTAATAAATATTCTGAGACATTCTAAAGATATTTGTATATTTTTGCTCCTTGCTCAGGGACATATTGACGGAGGTAAAGCAATCGAAGGACACGAATATCGTCATAGATTGCTCGTACGATATTCTCGAGGATGTTCTGATCCAGTCCCAGCAAGTTGGTCTGTTCAATGACAATTACGAAGTCATCGTCACCAATTTGGCAAGTGATCGAAGAGAAATTTTCACCGTCAATCTCTTTAGGATTTTCATCGTCGCGAGTGAAGACTCACTTGCGGAACTTGGTTTAATTGCATCGTTTTAAAATTGTACAGGATCTCCACACTCTCGACTTGGAACCCTATCAATATTCCGGCGTGAATTTCACGGGCGTACGTCTCGTGGATGTAGAAAATCCAGATGCTCAGAGAACGTTCGACGATTACTTGTACGAGATGGAGAATGTCGAGAGCCTCGGACAGTTGCGCGTTGAGCCGGCTCTTATGTACGACTCGGTGCAATTGTTCGCCAGAGCTTTCAAGCGTTTTCAGGATGCTGTAAAGGGCAACGTCAAATCGCTGGCCTGCGACGGCAAAGACAATTGGGAGCTCGGTGAAAGTTTGAGGAACTACATGCGTACCGTGAGTAACGCTTTCGAAGCGTCGACAATGCTCGATCCGAAATCAATACTATAAGGGCAAAAGTGGCGAATATCCTGGATAAAAAACTTTCGAGCGTTACATTGGGGACTGGCGAGGCCCGGATTATTCTGTCTCGGAGCTTGTTGTATAACGCTCGAAAATTGCTATCATTGTGGTGGTTCATATTTCCCACACGGGCTCATGTGGGCTCGTGCGCTTCGGGCGCTCACATGGATCGCATGGTTTATAGCATGTGGAAATCCATTCCATATGGAATGGAATTTCGACCTCCATTCCATACGCTATGTAAACCGTACTTACGACATTATAGCATATGGAATGGAACTCGAATTCGCAAAAGCCATTCCTTATGCTATGAACACGGGGAGGAGGTCAGCTTGACCGAAACGTGGTTCAAGGGGAGAATTAAGGCAAACAACCAAACTAAGAATGAAATACACAATTTGCCAAACAAATATAAGATTACATTTTTGCAGACCGAAGTGAGGGGATTGACAGGCCTGGTGAAGCTCGACTCGAGTGGATTCCGTAGCGACTTTAATCTCGATATCCTGCAGCTGAATTCCAATGGATTGAAGACGATCGGTACATACAATGGGACCTCTGGAATCAAGTGGAAAGTCGACGAGAGCGCGATAGCGTCGTCCATCGACGACAGTTTATTTAACAAAACGTTTAAAGTCCTGATTGCACTGGTAGGCTGGTCCGAGTTCCAGTAAAGTAAAAATAAAAATAAAAATAAAAAACAACTGTGTCAACTCAAAGTAAATTATTCGACAGAATGACCCGTACAACATGCTGAAAGAATCCGCGGCGATGAAAACCGGAAACGATCGATACGAAGGATTTGCCATAGAGATAATTCAAGAACTTAGCAAAGCCCTGCGCTTCAATTACACCTTCATCGAAACCGATCTCGACTACGGAAGCAAGGGGCCGGATGGAAAATGGACCGGGATGCTGGGTCGGATCATGAACCAGGTGAGTTTAATAACGCGATGGATTCAAGGTCAATATTGTTACGGCAAATCATGTCGGCAATTTTTTAATTTTTTATTATTTTCAAATCCCGTTCTTAAGGCTTCAGCTGTTTGTAAACCATCTAGCCACTATTTTCATTAACTTTTTCTAATTCCTCACTTGTAAAGTATGCAGCTGCAATTACTGCCCCCCCCCCCCCCCCCCCCCCCCCCCCAATACTGTATCGCATTTGCACGAGGGCGGAGGGAAACTGCAGAAAAGCTGCGCCAATACAGCCGGTCATTCCAACTAAGTTTTGATCTTCGCATTCGAACACCAACAATTCTTTCGAATATGTGAACCCAAACGATGCTGCTATCTCTCGTGATTCTTTAGAATTCACTCCCTAGTTTTACCGGTAAGGTAGCGTTCTGCTGTTCCACCGGATGGTACTTGCCTGAGATCGCGATATTCTTAGGGCCGTTAAAAAAACGACACTGGAAGCTTGATGTTGGTTTTATTTAATTATATAGATTAGATTAGATTTATTCATATAACAGTTTTTATTTAATTCCTCAGGAAGCGGATCTCGCTATAACGGATTTAACGATCACGGCAGAGAGGGAAAGTGTCGTGGACTTTACACTGCCATTTATGAATCTCGGTAAACAAATGCACTCTATTATTTTTAGTTTTTTTTTGCACTTATATTCACGCAAGCAATATGAGTTTTCAGGAATAGCGATACTGTACAGAACACCAACGAGAGCACCGCCGAGTCTTTTCAGTTTTCTCTCGCCGTTCTCGTCCGAAATCTGGCTTTACCTCGGTGGCTCCTACATCTTCGTCTCGCTGTGCCTCTTCGTTATAGGCAGAATGTGCCCGGCTGAGTGGAACAATCCTTATCCATGCATAGAGGAACCGGAAGAGCTAGAGAATCAATTCACGTTAAAAAACGCGCTTTGGTTCACTCTCGGTTCTATAATGCAGCAGGGTTCCGAAATCGCCCCTATGTGAGTCCTTCCACTCCAACTCTTATCAGTGTTTTTTAAATTAATTTAAAAGAACAACAATAATGCCTAAAATTAAAAACAATATAACATTTCAAATGCAGAGCACTGTCGACGAGAATGTTGGCTGCCGCATGGTGGTTTTTCTGTCTGATAATAGTCGCGCTGTACACCGCCAATCTGGCGGCATTTCTGGTGTTCGACACACCGGTGAAACCGATTAAGTCGGCCGAGGATCTTGCCGCACTGAATGGTGCCATCAAGTACGGCGCGAAAAGAGGTGGTTCGACTTTTAACTTCTTCAAAGTAAGTTCAATAAATTAATCTCTAATTAATTGTCGATTTAGCAGATATATAGGAGTGTAGAAGAAGATAACACATTCGCAAGTATTACGACACATCTGAGTATTCCGTTCATGAAAAAGAATTTATTTAAAAAAATGTGATTAACTTTACGAGTATATTCGGTTATTGTGGTAGCAGCTTTGAAAGACCGAATTCGATAGACATCGTTCCCCGTTTAACAGTCGATCTATGTGTTCCCGAACGATTTCTCAGTGTAGCGCTTCAGTGTTTAGTTGACGAATTGCTTGATTATCACGCTCGTATTACCTCCTCTGCAAACCCTTCATGAATTTAGCTCGAATTACCTACTTTGCGATCCCTCCATAAATGTAGATTGAAACTGTGGCTAACGATCGATCTGTGTACAATTTTTTTATTTTTTACTTTTTATCTTCGTAATAATTCCCCCTTCCAGTCATAGCACGCAACAACAGAGAAGGCTGAAAAAGCATATTTCTAATTGAAACTTTGAAAGAATTACGCCCTATCACAGGTATCGAATTACGAGCCGTACGCCAAGATGTACCAGTATATGGTCGACAACGAGAAGGACGTTATGACCGACAGCAACGAGGAGGGAACTAAAAAAGTACTGGATCCGAATCAAAATTACGCTTTTCTCATGGAATCATCGTCGATAGAGTACATCGAACAGAGACAATGCAAATTGAGCAAAATCGGTAATCTGTTGGACGCCAAAGGCTACGGAATTGCGATGCAGAAAAGTACGTGCGAGTAGTTTCAAAAAAAGTATAAGCCCATCGACTTTTTAAATTTCGTCGAACGTACCTTCCAAAAAAATACGTCCAAGCTGTTGTCATATATCAAAAGTTAAATTTCAAAAATAAATGCTTTCTCCGAATATTCGTTCAACAGATATGACGTACAGACGGAGCTTCAACGAGGCTGTGCTGACCCTCCAAGAGACCGGAGTTATTTCGCGTCTGCAGAAGAGATGGTGGACGCAAAAGCGCGACGGTGGAAGGTGCAAGGTGAGAACTGGGAAAAAAAATAATAAAAAAATTATTATAACACATAGTTACGTTTTTAATTAATTTTAGAACGCCGGTATCGCTACCGGTCCCGCTACGGCCTTGACACTGGAGAACGTCGGTGGAGTATTTTTGACCCTCGGTGTCGGTGTCGCCATGGCGATATTTTTCGCAATTTGGGAGTGCGTCTGGGGAATCGGTTCGAATTCCGACAAGGACGACGTGAGTACAAAAATCCACGAACATGCCTGCTCTTCGTCGAGTCCATAAAAAATCAAACTCGTAATCGAAACCGTCTTAATTTCAGTTACCCTTCAAACAAGAATTCGTCAAGGAAATGAAGTTCGTGCTGAAGTGCAAGGGAACCTCGAAGATCACAGCGAAGCGGAAGGCATCCAGACAAACGACCGAGCCGAGCACGAGAGCGAGCACACCGCCCTACGACATCATGCCCACCATCATAACGACTTCGGCAAGCAACAGATAACTCTCGCTGAACGCCTGCGGGACAATTTTTTCCGTGCGTTCTCCGTTGAACCAGGAAAAAAGAAAAGGAAAGTTTGTATCTCGCCGCCGGACGAGACGAGCAGGCAATAAATTTTTCTAACGACTTGGCTATCGTTTCGTGCTTCATGCATTTATTGCTCAAAGTTGTACAACTGTCGGCGATCGTAGGCACGGCACATCTCGCGAGGAGATGACAAGGGCGCCGTGAAAGGCAGCGACTCATCGCCGCGGTCGAGGAAAAGAAAGGATGAAAAAAAAGAAGAAGAAGAAGAACAAGTAGCGGCATCAGCAGAGTCGTACGTAGTTCACAGAGGGGCTCGGTACTGCGTTTCAGTGGTGCCGGATTCCCCGTCACAAAGAGACCCGGTGCCGGTGGTCGTAAAGCAGTATTAAAAGCCCATTAAACGGCGCGACATGACGTACAGCTTTGCGCTCGCACGGGTGACTCTGTCTTTCCATACGCGTACGATCGTTCGCTCTCTCGCGACGCTGTTACTCTTTATCACTTCGTCTCTCTCCTTCTCTCCTTTGAGCGCGCGCGCGCACGTTTATTCGAGACGATTTTCGCGTTTCGTATGTGAACGCCGGAGGCCTCCGTGCCGCGCGATTCATGCGCGGCTCAGAATTATGCGAGATTTCTGCACTGCTGACGCGAGAAGAAAAGTCCAAAGAATAGAAGATAATATATCATTCAGTCGGAAGAGATACGTGGCCGGCCGGTGGAAATATCTTCGCAGGATCCGGACAAAATCGATGGAAAAGGAAACTCGTTTCGATTCTCACATTTCAAAGACAACGATTGCTTTAGCGAGAAAATTGCAGGTATTCTTTTTTTTACCATTATAATTTTTGTTAGTAAAAATTGTTGGATAACCGATCAGAAAATGGTAATTGGACAGACAGAAGAAGCAATGAAATGGTTCGATAGCGACTAGAACAGCAACTGGAAGAATTCGCTGGAAAGTTACGAAGACGGTTGGAGAAGATAGGAATCAGTTACGTCGAAATTGTCCTCGTCCCCTGTCGAGGTGCGAGGAACGAGCAGATACTCTTGATACTTCCATAGCCGAGTCTGATCTGCATCGTCCGTTTTATACTCAAAGACGAAGAGCGCGCGCGCGCGTCCGCTCGGCCAGTTTCCACGGAATCGCTTGGCTGCCCGGGCCGCATTTACCGCTCGGTTCTTGGGGCATTGGCAACTTTGCATCCGCCGCCAGAACGGCGACACGGGGAACGCTCGTTCGAACGCCTTGTGTTCCTGGTAACTCGCCTCGGAACGAAGCATCTTGGCACGGGAGAAGGAAAGAGAGAGAAAGATACGGGGGGAGAGAAAAAAGAGCAACCTACGAACAATTTTCCATCCGCGCTCGCGAAACCAAATCGGTAGTATGGTAATCGGTGTTCTGCCTGGAGTGTATAATAAAACCCTTTATGGTAGGAATGGTAAGAGAAGAGTTGCACGCTTTTGCGGCGATGATGGCGTTAAGAAGGCCTTTGGATTGAAGGGAAGCCCGGCGAAGAGATAAACGCTACTAGGCGTCTTAGGCTGAAAAAATGTGGAGAAGATCGTGCAATCGTGCAGTAGCGCTGAATTCTTAATAATTCGGGCAATTCTTCCAGATTTTTTTTTCTTTTTAGAAAATTTATTACAAAATGAGTAGTTTGCTGTTGAAGTTGTTTGCCTTCGAACAGTCGATCCGTCGAGCGTCGTTGAAGAGGCTACGGACGACCGCATTTCCCACATGCGTGCAGCGAGCTTCGCTTCTCCACTATCTTTCATATTCATATCACACCGCAACATTTTCCGAGAGCTGGCCAACACGCTGTTTCGAATTATTTATGGCGGAACACCTGTCACGCATAGTCACAATAATTCTCGCTTACATCGCCGCCATGGGATTTCTAGATTTGAGTCAAAATAACTTGTATGGCTGACCTGACGCGTCGACGAAGCTGTTCCCAATAAGTCGACTGGTACGAATAATCTATCGGACAAAAAAAACATGCCCCAACATCTGTCGGGAAATGATTACTTATTATAATGGACAATGATCCAGAGCATATTAGCAACTGCGTATGGTCGAAGGCTGATACTTGCCCGCTTGCGCGAAGTCTCACCGAAGTTCGCACGTAGTACAAGTAGGAAATAAATGTAGGCCGTGCATCCTCAAATAGAGTGAACGATGCTTCTA
This sequence comes from Amblyteles armatorius, assembly GCA_933228735.2. Classification (NCBI taxonomy): domain Eukaryota; kingdom Metazoa; phylum Arthropoda; class Insecta; order Hymenoptera; family Ichneumonidae; genus Amblyteles; species Amblyteles armatorius. The sequence continues at coordinate 1,352,489 of OW121693.1, forward strand.
GAAATAGAGGGTGTGCCATTCCACCCGCATTGTCGAACAACGTGGTCGGTACAATTTTAATCGATCACCGGCCACGGCAGCGATGAGTAGCGATTTCAATTTCGAGATTCGAAACTGCGAGGCATTCCATGGACGAAATCAAAAGCGTGACGAACAAATTGCCACAAATTGGACCCGGTTTCGTGCATAGAGGAGTCGATGGAAAATATGAGATAACTCTTCGTTACGTTGTCTCCAAATGTGCCGAAAAGTTGGCACAAGTTCCAGCATATCGTCTAAATCATTTGTTAAGAGGATGCACATTAATTGCCCACTGACCGATATATCACCAGGCTCGTACTCAGAGCGTGTCTTTGAGCGAGAAGAAATAAAAATAGAACGGCGAGTACAGCGACGACGAGTAAGGCGGACGCGGTGGGGGCGATGGCCTATGCAGTTTTGGAACTTCCGAGACGACGAGCATTTGCGGTGCCGCTACTCTTCGAGCTTCATAGGCAAAGTTTGTTTCCGTTTGAGATTCACTTCGCCGAGTGACTCTTCGGCGCGATTAAAACGGTACAGATGGTTTAGGTGAGCCATTCTTTGATCCTTATATTCGTTAAAGTTCATCGATGCTTTTACATTTCAAGAAATCATAAACCGCCCGCCGTTTGACTATGTAGTGTTCTCAAAAAATAATTCGTCGATTGGTTTCTTGCTTCAGTGAAAATCAGGTATTTTTTTATTTTGTCAACGAATTTCTAAACGGCGCGTCGAAGTGACACGTGGTCTTTGAAAAGCGTGTCGCCAATACGCGATGGTGGATGAGTTTGAAAATTAATTTGGAGCTAAATAGATAACAAAAGGAGGTAGTGAAAAATGTATAAAGTGAATGAATCGTTTTCGAGGCATTTTGTCGAGTGAATGTTTCTTTGGAAGAAATTTGGCAGAGATACAATATAGATCTTTGGTGAGAGGTTTGTTTATCTCAACTCTTGAAAGATGCATGTAGCCCACTCAATAAGAGATACCATTGAGAGCCCGCCGCTTCCAAGAGAACACACATATATTTATATTTATGCAACGCCTTGAGATTGAAACTCTGAGCTACGGAAGTCTCTGCTTCGAGGATCAACGCAAGTTTTGCCATGATGCCGCGAATGCTAATAAACAATATTTTTAGAAATGATCCTACGATGCTGACGAGATCATGCCTTCTGTTTATTTACCACGCCACGCTGATCGTTCCTTGTATTTTGGGATTTTCCAAAAAAATCACGTTGGGTAAGAATTGCACAACTGACACTGAAATCAATTGTTGCAAGATCTGTACAAATTGTTATTATTATTATTATTATTTCAACATTCAATTCTCAGGAGGCCTCTTTAAGCAGGATGATCCATGTGAACGGGCGTTTTCCTTGTCCGTTCATACGGTAAACAACTTGAGGCACACTACCGAAGATCTAGCGAACGTGTTTTTCGTCCCAGATTCCTACGTAATTACCGGCGATCCATTCGAGACTGCCAAAAGTGGTGAGTAATAATTTATCTTGCTCAGCTTGACTTCCGTCTTATTTCACCGATCTATCTTTGCTTAATTCCCGGTAGAAACAAAGTCGTAAAAAAAACCGCAAGTCTTCATGCTAATGAACGATCATTCAATTTTGTTTTCAGCCTGTTCGTTACTCGAAAACGGTGTAGTCGGCATATTCGGCCCGTCGGAAAAAATTGCCGCCGAGCACGTGCAGAGCATGTGCGATTCGTTGGATATGCCGAATGTCGTCGCACGTCCGGACATTGAGCCACTCAGAATGAAATCTATCAATCTTTATCCGAACACCGAGGCACTCTCGGCGGTGAGCAATAAATGGATGCGCGACTCCGAGGCGCTTTTTTTCAAAAGTTCAACGAAGTTCCGCGATTCACAGCGAGCGTCCAATTCAACAGCTATTCGCCAAGCTGGCGATCGATCTCAGGTGGAAGACGTGCACGATACTGTACGACAGCTCGGACGGTCTGGTGCGCATGAACGAGTTGCTGAAGAGATGGGATCCCAACGGATATCCGGTGACTCTTCGGCACTTGGGACCCGGTCCCAATTACAGGTGTGTTCGACGAGAATATTGTGTTGTTCGAAGTTCATGTGCCTTCTCATCGTCACTGATCGCGCAGGTCTGTCCTCCATAAAGTCAAACAATCGGGGGAAAGAAACATCATCATCGATTGTTCGTACGAGATTCTCGGCGAGGTACTTAAACAGTCGCAGCAAGTGGGAATCCTGTCCGATCGGCACAGCGTCATCGTCAGTAATCTGGTACGTAAGCGTGCGAGAAAAAAAGATTATCACTTGGTGGAACCGTGTAAACTTGGCACCTGAATTCAAAAAATCAATTTTTTTGGCAATTCTCAAATATTTTCGTGTGTAGTTTGTAGTAACAATTTTTTGTTCATAGTAGCGCCAATAAAAGTGACACGACTGTGAAAACACGCATCTAAAACGCTTCGAATTTCAAGTGTAAACTTGTATGTAATTAACTAATCATTTGATCTATTACTTTAATTTGTTTACGACTACACACAACTACATACCATAAATGATTTGAAAGAATTGATTTTTAAAAGATATGTGCCAGGTAGCTACTCGGTGAACCATTTTGAAAAGGGATCGTAAAAATTCCATTAACGATTTTTTCACGAACAGGATCTTCAAACTATTAACCTGGAACCTTACCAGTATTCCGGTGTGAATATGACCGGTGTGCGTCTCGTGGATGTGGAAAACACGGATAGAGTCGTAACTGATTTTTTGTACGATATGGGTCTCGATAGCTTATCGCAGTTACGAGTCGGGGAGGCCCTAACGTACGACGGGGTTCAATTGTTCGCGAGAAGTTTCAAACGTTTCAACGACGCCGTACAGGGTAACGTGAGATCGTTAGCCTGCGACGTCTCGGACAACTGGGAGTTCGGTGCGAGTTTGAACAACTATATTCGCACCGTTAGTATATAATCGTTAAAATCGACGACTGTGCGATAGCGCAAAGTTTTTTTTTCCTACTTCGCGAGAAGCCATTCGCCGCTGCATAAGTTGCCCTATAAATTGTCGCGATTGAATTTTTATAGACCGAAATCAGAGGATTAACCGGTCTGGTGAAACTTCATACGAACGGTTTTCGCAGCGACTTCGAGCTCGACATTGTACGGCTCGGTCCGAAGGGACTGAAGAAAATTGGTATTTACAACAGCACGAGAGGAATCGACTGGCAAATGGAGGAGAGCTCGTCATCGATAGCCGAAGAGGAAAATTTGCAAAACAAAACGTTAAAGATCTTGATCTCATTGGTACGGAAGAACGGCATATTAGATAGTCGCACGGAAATCTAGCAAACTAACATTTTATTTCATATTTACTACCGGCTATGTTGGCTCGGGAATTTCGCACGCTCGCATAGATCGCATGATTCATCATAGCATGTGGAAATCCATTTCATATACTGTGAAAATTTGATTACCGAAAATATAGCATATAGGATGGATTTCGGATTTCCGAATTGCATTCCATGTGCTATGAAAACTGAGGGGGGAAGGGGGGGGGCAAATGTCTAAACCAACAAACAGATCCACTATTATCCAAAATATATATAAGATTTTATGTTTTTAGAACCCGCCCTACAACATGCTGAAAGAATCGTCGGCAACGAAAACGGGAAATGATCGATACGAGGGTTTCGCTATTGATATAATAACCGAGCTCAGCAAACTCTTGCATTTCAACTACACATTCATAGAGACCGATCCTGACTACGGAAAAAAAGAGAAAGACGGAACATGGTCCGGAATGTTGGGCGATATTATTTCAGGCGTGAGTATCATAAACGTTTTTTTTTAAATAATCTACACTGAGAAAAAAAATCGATTGAGTCAACAAAATGAGCGCTTACGGGTGGAGAAACAAATTTTTGGTTGATCGAATGAAATAATTGTTGTGTTAAGTAAAGAAAAATTTGAATCGACGGCCTGTTAGTTCGTTCAACGAGGTATTTCTTTCGATCAACCAAACATTTGTCCCGCCACCCGTAAGCACACATTTTGTTGAGTCAATTGATTTTTTTTCTCTGTGTAAACCAAATACGAATGAAGCTAGAGGCAACGGTGCGAAAAATACAAATTTTTATTTCATCTTTCAGGAAGCAGATCTCGCTATAACCGATTTGACGATCACATCGGAACGGGAAAGTGCCGTGGACTTTACGATGCCTTTTATGAATTTGGGTGAGAATTGCTGGTCGCAAAAGTATATGTGCGATATTGGTTTTTTTTTTAATTACGTAAAGAATGCAATTTTTCAGGCATAAGTATACTTTATAGGAAACCAACGAAAGCAGCGCCGAGTCTCTTCGCTTTTCTGACGCCATGGGCGCCCGAGGTATGGCTCTGTCTTATAGCGGCTTGGGTAATAACTTCGATGTTTTATACCTTAGTCGGCAGAATGTGTCCTTTGGAATGGAATTGTCCTGATCCGTGTATAGAAGAACCCACGGAACTTGATAATCAGTTTACCATGTCGAATTCACTGTGGTGCACTATCGGCACGATAACGCAACAGGGTTCTGAGATCTCGCCCATGTAAGCTCGCAGATTAGTATGCGATTGGTTGTTAGTCTTTTTTTCGTAACAACATTTTATCAATTTATGAACGTAGTGGTGCTTCGACGAAAATCATGGGCGCATCTTGGGGATTCTTCTGCATGACGATAATGGCATCTTACACCGCGAATCTCGCAGCATTTCTGGTTGTCGAGACAACAGTCAAGCCGATCAAGTCAGCCGAGGATCTTGCAAATTTGAACGGGCTCATCCAGTATGGCGCGAAGACGGGTGGTTCGACTTATAACTTCTTCAAGGTATGGTCGATCAATTGAGGCAATAACGATCGGATCAAATTTATGGGTGTGTTTCGACTATTGTTGTGTCCGGCTGTCCGTAGAGTTCGAATTATTCAACATACGCGACGATGTACAGATACATGGAGGATAACGCGAAAGACGTTCTTTTCGACGACAATGACAAAGGAAAATTGGCAGTGCTCGATCCGAAGAAAAATTACGCCTTTCTGATGGAATCATCATCGATCCAATACATTCAGCAGAGGGAATGCAACCTTACGCAAATCGGTGGTTTACTGGACGCCAAAGGATACGGAATCGCCATGCGAAAAAGTCAGATCATACTTCCACATCACTCAAAGTTTTGTATTCTTGTTTTTTGAAAATTATGTTTTTATTTTTTATTGTAGATTACATATATAGAAGCGTTCTGAACACCGCCGTACTGCATCTTCAGGAGACCGGGGTCTTTTCGCAATTGCAGAAAAAATGGTGGGAAGAAAAGCGTGATGGTGGAAAGTGTAAGGTGAGATTTGAAAAACATCCCAGTAGACATTCCTAACCATTAACAATCGAACAATTCAAGGATACCGGTGGCACCACGTCGGTTGTGGCTTCCTTGACACTGGATCACGTCGGTGGAGTATTCTTGGTTCTCGGAATCTGTATAGCCATTGCGGTACCTATAACATTGTGGGAATTGATTTGGGACATCGCTTGGGTCGCCCACAAGGAAAACGTAAGCGCATCACGATGAATTTTGGCTGGTCACGACCAGTAAAAACTGGTCTTCATTTGAAAAAAAAAAAACGCCCATCATCTCGGTAATCATTTTGACGAAACGATGTTCTTCCAGTTATCGTTCAGAGACGAATTCATGAACGAAATGAGGTTCATAATGAAGTGGAAAGGTAGCGTGAAGCCCGGAAGGAAACGAATGGCCTCCCTGCAACTGACGGAGCCGAGCACGGGCGGAGACACCCCGCCCTATCACTTCGTACCCACAGTCGTAACGACGATGCCCAGAGGTGATTAACTTTTCTGCAGTCCCTGAATCCTCCGAGGAATAACTTTTGTATCTGCTTGTAATTGATAAAATTGTCTCTCCGAATGCCGGCAGACGCGAATCAGCAATAAAAAAAAAACTTTTTTCCAGTAATCTCCACGTCGAAACTCTCGTACGTCTGACGCGCATTGTCCGTTTATACTCGTACGAAATGCGTTTCGTTCCGCGATAACGCTCGGTTGACTCCGACGCATTAATCGGGTTCGCGTCGCTGGCTCGACTCAGGGCATGCACTTACGCGGCTTTGCATCCTGCGACCGGAGACGCGACACGGAGAGCACACTTCTCCGGACCTCCGTACCCTTGTGTTCGTGGTAACCCGCCGTGAAACGAAGCACCCTGGACACAAGAGAGAGCTATGAACAATTTTCCATGCACGCTGGACAAACGAAATCGCCTCGAAGTATTTCTCTCCGAACGGGCGTTGGTATGGTAATCGCTATTCTACCAGAGTATAATAGCCTCGCTATGCCAGGAATTTCAAGCGGAGAGCTTCCCTCGCTTACGCCGCGAAGATCCTGTTCAGGAGGGATCCCTCTGGCTTGAAGCTCCCGTAAAGATGTACATACATCCGGACAATTTTATCCGATGGAGGATGCGACGCCGGGTATTTTTTTCCTCCGGAGAACATCGAGAAGCGAGGCTCGTGTGCATGCAAAGATTGTACGGGTCAGTGAAGCTGGCCAGGAACGGCGGACACGATTTATCAGGCGACAGCGATGCATAAAAAAAGAAGGCCGTGTCGGAAGAAAAATTTGGATCGCTCTGTGTGGCGTCATCGTCATTGGGGAAAGCGTGAAATCAAAGTATGCAAGGCCAATGTAATTCCAGAAGGTCCGGGTGTAGGTGCCATTTTCTAGGCAACGATAGGAATTCCGAAAATCCTATTGTTCGGCAAATGTTATTTAACGTCCGACTGTCCGCGACCACTGACTTGATCCTTTGTGTGGACTGTGATCGTCGACTGACCGAGGGGGGAGATGAATCCCTCAATAAAGGATTGGACGACTGTTATTGATAAGGAATGAGGTTTCGAGCTCGAGGTAGATGGAGACTATCATTGCGGTGTAAAATCCCGATTATTCTCATTTGACGTACGCTCCGTGAACAAACAACACTCTCAGCCATGCGAGGAAGCGGCAAGGAAGGGGGATGAGGAGGGGTCGCAAAGAATGAACTTAGTGAATCGTGACAGGGAGTCAGGAGAGATTTATCTCGGTCGTACCGCTCGTCTGTGTACTCCGGCTCGCTCGCTCGCTCGCTCGCGTCCGTACATCTCGATCGTATCGTGAAAGAAAGAAAGGAGAAACGAATCGAGACGCCACGCGAAAGAAGTCACGACTCAATCGGTCCGGCTTCGAGGGACGAGACGGCGGCGACGACGACGACGGCGACGACGGCGACGAGGCGGACGAGGAGCTTGAACGTACAGCTTCGCGAAAGGATTCGTTTCGATCGCGATCGCGAATTCTCGGATTGCGTACGATACATGTGGTTCACTGGAGAGGAAACGTGAGTCGAGAAAAAAAATTAAGGGCTTATGTGTTCAAACAAGACAATGGCGAAGCGATTGCAGCCCGGAGAAGGAACAATGAGGGTGACGACTGCGGGCGGAATCGTCAAAGAGGAGTAAAAGGACTGAAAGGTGCCCACTGGGTCGAACAAATTTAAGGCGGGCGGGTAAGGAAAAACGTACACCAACGGCAAGGATGACGCCAGCGGTATGTCGAGCTTTGTTTTTGGATGAGCATACTTTAATTAAACAGCGGGGTTTACCGTGAAGAATATATGTCACACAGGAGCTGATCGAAGATCGATAAACAATCTGAACATTATATAGGCATCGAAGAGCCGCAAAAAAAATATTGAAGGGCAACCGATCGCTGAACATGTGACTGGGTAAATTTTGGAGTTTATGCCCTGCGGCCAAACCTCTCAAATATTCATTATTAATTATCCAGCTTGCAGCACGAAAATTTCTTCCGAAAGACTCCAACGAGTGATAATCGCTGCGATATCGTAACTCGACTATAATTCGTGCAATATCCATTTTGCGACAAGAGCCCGTCGGTGTGTGGCACTCGATTTATCCGCCAAGTGGCGATCGTTTTCCCTTCATGTGCACGGGTTCCTTAATGCCGATTAATTACAAAATTGCAGGCAAACTTCATGCCTCTCACTTCGGCACGGAATATATACATATCTTGGTGTATGTCTGTGCACGATGCGTGAGAGTTGTACGTTAGTGTAACACTGTACCCTGGGCTCTGTTAACTCTAGCCCGAGGATCGCGTGCTCGTAGGTGCTCGAAGTCTACCGGATAAATCGAGTGTATAAACGTATACGATCTACAAATTCTGATGCGTGCACGATGTCATGAATCTTTCACGACATAGGGTCCTGCAGCACGCGTGTGTAACAGACCGCGCGCCTGCGCTCATCCACCACGATCGCGGATACCTGAATAAAGATCAGCTGCGTCATCAGGATCAACGAAGATTCATAAATGGTATAACGACGAAGAATGCTCAGTGCGGTACCAAAATGAAAAAAAAAAAATAGCAAGCCTACTCGATAAATATTGCAACCGAGCTCCGAGAAGTATGCCAATGGGTACATCTTTGATACACGGGAGATTCCGTGCCAAATCGTGTTCTTAAACTAGTTTAAGAACACGATTTGGCGATTTGGCCAGGGTGAGCTCAACTTTTTTGCCCGTCATTGAAGAAAATGGCATTTCCGGTTTGAATATAGCAGTTTTCAACCGGAAGTGACAACATAGAAGAATACGTCACTTCCGGTTTGAAAATCTCAGTCTTCGACCGGAAGTGGTGTCATACCGGAAATACGTCACTTTCAGTGTAAAAGTGAGTTACAGAGAAAATGTTTAATTCTGTGGAATTGTGTCAATTGCAGCCAGTGACAAAAACGTGTGAATTCCGGAACACGGGAAACACAAATGTATCTGTTATTTATCTCAAGTGCAGGCAGTTACGAAAGTGGATGAAGCAGAGAACATAGGGTATACGATTGAAAAACTATGGCGTCATTTATAATAATTTGATTATTGGCAGAGGTGAAAGATGGAAAACTTAAATGAAAGATTGCGCGAGTCAAGATGACACGGAATGTCCCGTGCACGTTATATATACGAAGCTAATTTTCTCAGGGCTACATATAGGGCCTTAATTATACGACAAGGATTCCGCCGTTGCGAAGTCGCCGCTCCCGCAATGACCGCGGAGAATCCTTCGTTAATCATGATTATAATTGGCGTCTTGGACCTTGGCGACCGTGTAACTGGTCGAGGACGAAAATTAGTCCGCCGTCACGTGCCCGTGAGCTTCATCAGATTTATGTTGATATCCCAACGTTACGTGACAAGGGACTCTGGCTTGCTGTCCACGCACATGCGTCACGTAAATCCCCGGTTTTGGAATTGAAGATTAGTTGCTCTGCCATTACGGAGCGATTACCTCGATACTATTAGGAACATTGGCGACAATCTTTAACTCCGGAAACGACTTAATCTTGGATAGTTTTAGCATAGATGTTTGGCCGGCATACTGTTCCAGGTAAAAATAAATCGTTGGTGGTGTTTCGTATTTACGGCGTCACAATTATCACAGTCTCGGCACGAAACGCGTGGAGGCATCCGTGAGATAACGTTTGATGGAGCTCCCGTTGACTTCGCCTGCTACCGGCTCATGAATATTCCACTAATGGCTACGCTATGTGCCATCGGTAGGCAGACAATCTTCTTCCATTGCATTCTGCTGCATTGTCGATAAATTATAACCAACTGACATCGTTGCATCATACACGATAAAAATCCAGCATCGGGAAACACAACGGATCAGCATGAGTTAAAAATTTCTTTTGAACAAAGTTGAAAACCTGCATCCAATGTGTAACGAACGAAATTATGCATCGGCATGAAGTTATGTGCGGCAGCTGGTGGGTGCAACGCACGCGCTGTCGAAATGGCTCGAACTCACGCTAGCGGAAACGTGAGGACGACAGGCTGACGAAGGATTTAGATTCAATTTTCGATAGACGTTGAACGAGTGAACGCAAGCGAAATCACGACAACGACGAACGCGAGGTGTGATGCGATTCGTGGGCAATCGAGCGGCTTGTCGAGGTGATGAGAAGGATTTTTTTATGACAAGGTACAAAATTTCATCGTAGGTTCGGTAACGATTTTTTATCACATTTTTTATTATCGAGGAGAAAAATAAAACACGTTTTCTTGCCCAAAATTAATGGACCCGCACCTCCCCTGTCCCTGAATGTCCAATCCTTGGAAGAAGACAGATGAAAACAATGCTTCACTTCGTGTCCATCGACTTTTTGTTTTCTTCCCTCCTTTCACGGTCGAGGAAAGAAAAGCTTACTTGGTCATGGTGGAAGGTCGCGCAGACACACGGACACGTGCTGGAAGGTCCGAGGCTTCGCCTCTCTCCTATTGGCCGTCCGATAGAGGAAGAAGAAAGAAGTGAAGATTGAGTGTCGCCGGGTAGTCCCGACGAGACAATGCGACGTATGCGCGGGGGGCTTGACGCAGCACCGTATAAATGCGTTCACTGTGTCAACTGACCTTATACGCGTCTACGAGGCGGAGATCGCGCGAGACCGACGACATGAAACTACGAGGAGGGACAAGATACCCACGAGTTACAGAGAAACAGATTGACGGACGTCTTTTCTGCTTGTACCTTCGCGACGTATACCTAGAGAACAACCGAAGCTCGATACATGGAATCTTACATCTATTCATAGCAAATCGTTTTACCCCAAGGCATTTCTTTTGTCAGCGCTCCGGAGTTACCGGTTATATATTTTCGGAGAACACATCCGGACAGACGGAAATGAGTGAATGTCTTTTTTTGTATTTTCAGATAATCGAAACACGTATTAAGAACGTAATATGGCGGCCAACTTTTTTTTCTGTTTTTTATGAGAAAATAGAAAATGAAGTTTGAACGGTGAAAATTATCCACATTATAGATCGTCGGAAAATTAGGGACATTATAGAAAATTATTCAAGAGAAACCTTGCTGTCCTCTTCACGACGGCGCCGCGGAACTATCTCAAAGCCTATTGAAAGCGAGACACGATCGTGAAAGGATGGCAAAAAGCGAAAAAAAATGTTTGAGACACGCAGGAGCATCTAATTCTACAGACGTGATAAATACGACGAGTATCCTCGTAACCATGTCAGACGAGCTATGAAGTATAGGACAATTACGCGATTCCCTTAAACACCTTAGGCGTCTCAGAAGGTAACGGTACACCTTGCGTACGATTAATACGCGTAATTGGAGATAAGTATGCCTCGTAAGACGCTCATCCCGCGAGGCAATGCATCGAGGAAAAGGATCGTAGAATGTGTATAGAAATAATGTTTGTATACGTCACAGGCACACTAAAATCTTTCGATGTATTTTAACGCCGAATGACTCCGAGCTTCAAAATTCTACATTTATTTACTTTGCAGTAAACTTTGCATCTCGGCTTAAACTTTCACTCGCCGCTTTCAGCTTTGAGGTACAGTCTAACCTTACCTAAGTTTTTGAGATCAGGCCAGTCTGGAGAATGACACGATTGCACGAAAGAGATGTGACTCTCGAGAATGAGCCAAGTTCAAATTTTGAAGAGAAGCAGATTTATAAGTTCCGCGAAGTTCGACTGTACTTTCTCAGCCTACCTCGTTCAGAGTTGAGAAACCCTTGAGAGATTTTAATGTAGGGCTTTATTCAAACGCAGAGTCTCGCTTGGACAATGTGCAAATACACTGCACTGTACACTGCACATACAGTACCCAAGTTAATGTACAGTTTAACATATTCCGTATAATCGGCAAAGCGAAAGGTGACGCGCGGCAAAAATAAAAATCTCTTTCACCCAGCCATAGAATTAAATGCATTTTTTTTCTTTAATATTTTGCGACGTATTTCGAAGTACTTTGTCGCTTCGAACACGAATTTCTTCAGTTTTTTTGGGTCGATGATATTTAACGCGAAATTAATATAGCCACGCTATACTCTCCTTTCCCTCCCTGCGTGGCAGACCCGTTTTTCGCGTTTGTCTTCGATCTACGTTCGTTTTTTCGTAATTAAATAAAGAAAAAAAAAAATTTCTCGTCTTTTTACCATTCCAGTCTGCGGATTCTACCTCACGGGCTACTATCGAAGGTACATGCAACTAAAGACGCGCGCACAGTGTACATACACAGATACACGGAGACACACAGCAAGCCAATTTATTTACTCCAAGGTCAATTTCACGAGCTCGTTTTTCAGCTCGGTCGCGCACACATGGCGTGAAGTGAAATTTAATTACGCCCTTGCTTCGAGAAGAACGAGTAGCCTCTCTCGCGTATGTCTGCGGGCTTCTAATGGCGAACGGTACAGTCGTTGGCCCTTTGAGGAACAGAAAAGCTCGCTTCACTTTTGATTCGTAATTTAATTCAATAAAATTCAATTGTTGCGCAATTATCTTTCCAGTGGCATTACGAGCGCCTTAAATCTGACATTTTCAAGTGAAACTAAGTTCAATAAGTCTCGTTACTCAACGCCGTTAACTCGCATGACATTCCACTGAACTTTGAGCTCAAATTTCTACATTGCCTGTTTCGTGTCATTTGCCAACGACTGTACGGGTATTTCAGTGCAGAGAAAAGGTACGGGGAGCCCGCTACGAGGTGTATGATCCTGGGTCCGAGAAGTCGAGAAAAACAAGATTCGAAGACTATATGGCACTGGGATCGAAATAACATATGAATAGGTAGCTTTGTAATAAATTCAAGCTACGGGCGATCGGTCTTACCTTATCGGAGGTCCGATCGCAACGTCCCACATGTGTACCCAGGCACTGACTCCTTTATCTTATGACTTGCAATTCCGCGACGCGAACCTGCTGTGGGGGCTGATGCACAAAATAAAATGAATGTTCCACTGTGATGCACACTTGGCGGTGGTGGCGGCGCCCGCGGCTATATTATTCGTTACATCCTCCCGATGCACACAGGCCAGCCAGAAGCACAACGGGCAGCGCGAGAGCGTCCTTGGATCTAAATTGCGCTATCGCAATTTAAAACCGAGCTTGTGAGGACTTCGCGCACTTCGACCTTGAGCTCTCTGATATCAATAAATTCCCATTAGCTCGAGGCAGCCAAGTGCGAGTGGAAATATAAAAAAAATGTATATATATATATATTCTGTACTTCTTATCGCGATAAATCACAGCACATAAATGTAAACTGAAAAGGGAAATGATGTATGTGCTGTGAAACACATCGGGTACACGTGAAGCACACCATTATATCGCCAGTTGCCTACAGCACTTTTACCTCTTACTTCTGCAATATCGTTTATTATAGTACTACTATATTATCTTATATGCATAAAACACTGTGTAGCATGAGATGACTACGGGTGAAAAAGAAGAGAGAGGATCTACGACAGGGGCTGTGGTGTCCACGGTATCGCCTATTTCTTTACGGTGTCAGTATCATGCGCGCGCCCTACCTTGCACGCGCATAACCATGTGTTAGCATCGTGCGCAATCCCGCGATCGTCAGATTATTTATAAAAGTTAATGTGTGCCCATTAAAAATTCGCAGAATATCTGACGTCCAGAGGCGATTCAATGTTTTTGCGTCACTTCAGCCGCTGTGCGGCTACTACACTGAGTCGATGAACGATTTCCGGCCCCCACACAGGGTTAGTAGGTACGTGGAAGGTGCGCGGTAGTAACGGACGCACGCTGAGCCTCATCCTCATGAGACGAGAGGGAACGACCGTAATTGACCATAACTCAGGTAAATGAAGCGGCGAATGGTAACCCCCTCCGCTAACGCCATCCGATGTATCTCCCTCAAGACGCAGAGTTGGTTCGTATACGGAGAGATGGAAATGGAAATCGACAGACAGAGCGAGGCGATCTCAACTTAGTTCATGCAACCGTTTTCCGAGTTAACCCCTGGACCCTCGGGTGGATCCCTCGGCGTCAGCCTACGATGCACGCTCCGGTGCTCGTCTTTACTGTAACTTTCTCGCGGTACAAACTACACATCCCACGTCTGCAGTCGTCAGAGCAACGCAGCGCCCGACGGCATTGCATTTTCTCTTCGTTCTTCGCGCTCGCTCGCCAACGTCTCGTGAGAATCTCGACGGTACACCGCCAGCGAGCGTGGGCTGAAACTAAAGATCCGCAGCTTCGACATGCACAGCAAATGCACATGGCAGTAGAACTGTCCGTCCCTCTTTCTCTCTCTCTCTCTCTCTCTTTATCCCTGTTATTACTTCGAGAGTTCAGGATCTGCGGCTTACCGCAGACCGATGTGAATCTCTTACTCACGACACTGAGCAAACGCCGCAATTTATTTGCCTTCCACACGTAAATTGTTCGGTACGTGACAATTTATTGTTAAGTATAATTGTAATTCTACTGTAAAATGTGTTGTAGATTAAAAAATAATAGAACTTCGAATCCCGTCATAGGTTGCGGCAGTTACGCGGACTCTGGGCTTTGTCTCCCATCGGACTCATTTGTCACCGAGTTTATTTCCTTTATCTTTCTTCATCCTTAATCCTCCAACTTTTTAACGCGCAATACATTAACACCCCGTTGAAAAAGTACAGTTGGATATGTATTTTTGGCTTCTACCTTTGTTTTCCCGCATGCACATTCGCCACCGTATATCTCGCCGCATTATGCGAAGAATATGTCTCGCGGGATGCTAAATCTGTTGTCGCCGAGGGAAAAGGCGATGAAACATGCGAGATATGCGTATTTTTTTCTGTTCGTTGAAACCTCTGCATCTTTCAGACAGACGCTTGTTAATATCCGGCTAGAGAAACCGCCAGTGTAACTCTGACACTCGCTTCAATCAAAGTCCGCTCGATATAATTATCCAATTAAGTGTAATGAGCCCTCGTCCATCGTTGGAATCGAACCGCTCGAGAAAATTGCACAAATCCACTGCCCGGCGCGACAGCGATATATTATTGATGGTCGAGTATCATTTACGCCAAAAGTGATTGCTGCCAAAAAGTAAGAGCGCGGCAGAAAAACCATGGTTGAATGCCAATAGTAGCTGCAAGAACTTGCGCCCGCTTCTGGTTTTTAAATCAGAGTTTTCGACTACAAGTGACGTCTTACTGGAAACTTTACTTGCAGTTTAAAAATCTTATTTTTTGACCTGAAGCGACGTCAGCTGGGGTAAACTGGGGCGTCACTTCCGTTTTGAAAATTTCATTTTACGACCGGAAATAACGTTACCGAGCGGTAACGTCACTTCCGGTCGAAAAATTAGAAACGAGCAATTAAGAATAATTTTTTTTCGACATGCAAGAGGCTTCGAACTGAACGCCTTGAAGTACATGAAATGAAGGCCGAAGACACTTTGCAATAAGAATCAAAGAAATTTAATATTCTCGTTCTCCATTACGGGAAATCTATTTCGTAAAAAAATCAAGTACATCGTTACAAAGTATGTTCTTGCATCGCACTTAAGAGGAAAAATAACTTACCTTCGGGTGCGCGCGGCAGAAACGTTGAATGGAGCTAAAGATTCGTTCGGGGAGGTACACGCAAATAATCGATTCCGCATTTGAATACAGCACATAGCGTTCGTTTTTCTTCGAGAGCAAAAAATTGAATGCAATATAAAAGGTCGAGTACTTTGTACACAATTTTACGCTTGCCTCGACCAGCGCCGGATAGTCTCAAGTGCACCTATTTATTTATCTTGGCAATGTATACGTTTTATATATATATATATTTTTTTTCCACAGAGGTTTAAAGCGGCTGGCCTGGCGTGCATTCCGCACTAATTGCGAGGCGTCAGGGGCGGTAGATGCAGTATGTGACCAAACAGAACGCAAGAGTGAGACGGCGCTTCGACGTAGCTCGAGAACTCGCAGAAACTGAATTTACATAGCGGATTCTCGCTGAAACTCGTGTACAGTGTACGTATAAACGTTACATTCAAGCGTGTCCTTCCTCTCTTTGTCTGCACGCTATACTGTGTGTTCTCTACCCTCGTCGAGTGGTTACTCCGAAGACCGAGTACACTACGACGAAGCCCGCGAAACCGCGAACCGCGAAGACTCGAATTATTACAAACGCCGTTTGCCGTCGAGTGACGCCGCAACTAATTTATTTCCGATCGAATTTTAAAGGCGTACCGCCGAGAGATGATATCGCCGGACCAACTAATGGTCCAAAGAGTGTGCCCTGTATAAACATCGATTGTACGCCCTTCAGACCATTGGCCGCACCTGCAGGCCTCTCAATCTCGAATCTGCGTGTCCATCCATTTTTTTGAACTTTTCATTTTTATATATTTCAGAATAAGTCTATCCTAAATGTGTTCTTTATTTAAAAATCAGTCGACTCGAAATTGCTCGGAGATTGTCTTCTTCATTTTCTTCGTAATGTTGAGCTTTTATTACGTACATAAAAGATCGCTGGAAGTTTGAGTGTCCGAGTTTTATGAGAAGATTAATGCAGCTGCAGCGATGTAGCTAGAGCTGCAAGATTTGTACAGTTATACCTCCGAAGTACGCTCGGGATTGGCTCTCTATTCCTAGATTATACCGAGAGGGGCCCCAGTACTTCTCTGTCTCGAGATGGGTCGTGGGAACGAAGATTCTCGCCGTTTTCATCCAGCATCCCGGCGTCGACCACCGTGTAGCTCCGGGACGCCCTAATCTTGTATCGCGCGTTTAGATTATCGCAAAGTGTCGGAGGCTTAAAGATTCAGCTTAGCCGCACATATACCCGGTATATATTATACGCGAGCGCGTGAGCTTGTATCTTTCGCTGGACTAATGAGTTCGGAGTCAAAGGTCTCGTACGTAAAGTTATTCGGTAATGGCGCATGATGTTCCTCAAGAGCAAAAAAAAAAAAACTACAAAGAAACAACGCAGCTTCAAATGTGTTTTATCTTAGAAACGCCAGTCTTCCGTTACCTGCTATAATGGGAAACGGGGCAAAACGGACCAATTCTACAAATTTCTTGAGACGACTAGAAAATGAAAATCTGGTCTCCAGACTTCTGTTTGCTGCGCTCTCTCCTAGGAGTTCACAACGAAAAGTTAACAAGTAACAATCTGACGACGAGGCACGGTACTCTGCGGCGAAAAATCGTCATGGCAAATCGAAGCAGTATTTTTGAAGAAAGTGGAGTAACCAGAAGGCAAGCAAAGATCAGAGCCCAGTTACGGATGAGTTCGAACGATCGAGAAAAACTTTTCGAAATTGAACGATGTGAGTTTGAGCGTACGGTCTGTTCATCCTTTCGCTACCCGTTCATGTCCGCTGTAGTATAGCAGTAGTAATACGACCGTACGGCAAGGAAGGGGGATGCCCGATCGGGGATAGAAAAAGTCGCGGAGAACAGAGGATCTCTCGAACAGGGAGCGGCGTCACTGGTGGTACTTGCTGCGAGAAGAGAAGGTTCGACGCTACTGGCTGATGGCTGCCGATGTTGTTGATGTTGCGGTGCTGGTGGTTCGCCAGGTAACAAACGTGCAGGGAATACCGGATAATCCCCCGGCGTCTCTAGATTCGTTTTCGCTTTCCGTTTAGCCGCTCGGTAATCCTCCTGAGGATTCATGGCGATCCCCTCTGCAGCCCGGTTGGGTTTCGCCGACGCTGTTAAAACGGCCAGGCTCCGGCCCAACGCCGAACGCCGACGGTCGGCTTGTAATTCCGAGCCGAGGCTGACCAGTGAGTTAAACCACCGCTGAACCAACGATGGAATCTGTGTCGACGGATATTCGTAGTAGGCTTTGATGGAGAAATTTCGTAGGTTCTCTTGATTGCGAATAGGCAGGGTTACTATGGTTTCCGATGTAACGATTGGGAAGTTTACGCTGCCCTATAATAATGCCTAGTCTATTTTATGTCTATGATATGCCTAGTCTATAGTAATGCCTAGTCTATTTTCCAGCTCTATTTAAATCGTCCAGGCTTTAATGAAAATGCATGGTACGAGCTGGGCGTTGGTTGTCGTGTCCGGTAAACAAATTTGCGTCTAACATTGGCACAGCATCGTTGGCCTGATGTTGATAATCCGATGCAGTCTTAATGCTGAGCTCACCGGATAAACTTCGGTGCGGCATTGCTACTACCCGACTCGGCCCAGCATTAACCCAATCGTCGAACCCCACCTGGGTAATCTGGATTGTGATGAGGAGCATGGAAATAGCAAGCGAGACGACTGAGACCGAATCTCTCCACTGTTCGCTGGAGACTGCGAAAACCGCGCACGTTTTTGCTGCGTTCCTAGGTGGTCGAGTGTCGGTCACAGGCGCGCACGAGCAACGGCAGGGGCCATCGGAAGATTCCACTGCTTCCCTTCGGCAGCGCGCGGTTCATCTCCGCCGATGGATGTAATCACATACAATTAACCGGAATTAGGTAGCGCGTCACGATAAGTTTGCCTTTTAATCAGCGAGGCTACCGCGCAGCGCGGATCGGACAGCGCTGCTTTTCTGCACAGCCACAGGAATCTAGTATATTGTTAGGTTTCTCTTCGTTAAAAAATTCGGCTGGATTGACGAGAACTGTTACCATCGAGGTTCTGGAACTGAAGCAAGTAGCCGTTCATAAGAAATATTCCGCTACAACCAATGTTCCGATGTATCATAACTGACGAGGAATGTTGGAACAGATTCCTCCTAAATTCCGTCGAGCCGGCAGTATAGTAGCCGTTGCAGTTCTTCACGTCCATTCCTCGTCCGGTTGTACATTAACTTTCGCATACCCGTAGCGAAATTATTCGCGTGTTTAATTAGACTCTTGCGGATGAGGGGAAGGATGTTGACCAGGCAAGTTCAGCACGTCGGCGAGTGGTTGAGTGCAGTCCGTATACATGCTGCCCGCGCGACTCTTCCTTATTCTCATGTCCTTTCTTATCCGCGATCTCCTGTGAGTGTGTCCCGGCTCTTCTAACTGTTCATTTGTCAACGCGGGGAGAATCGTCCGACACGGCGTTGAGCATCATATCCACAAGAGCAACCGCGTTGCAGGTGATGTTGAAGGTGTACGACAAACTAGCGGCGTACACTCTTGCTCTCTCTCGTGGAAGAACTTGAAGAAAAAAAAAAAAAAAGAAACACGACGGCTGACCGTAACGACTTCCGGGTCCAGATGGTCGTCGCCGGCTTTGCGGACAGTGGAACCCGCCGGTGCAATTATCAACGCGTCATTAAACGTCGCGACTTTGACGATAGGTTTGTCGGGAGCACTAGAGATCTATTCTGCAACGGCAAAAGTGAGGAAGACGTACGATGATAGTAAGGCTTGCGAAGTCTTCGAGTAACGATTCTGGGAGCCAAGAGCCGGAGATCATTGCGGCACCCGAGCTTCTCGGGATTGCCATAGGTTTGCACGGTTGCTCATTTAATAAACGCTAGGTGGATGGTTGTCGTAGGAATAAGCCGACTCGTATATAGGCCATTTGTCTGTCAACATACTTCGTTCTAGGCTCGTTTTTTAATTTACTTATCGTAGTAATGCGACGATCGGAAATCACACCTATACATCTAGCCAGGCTGGCAAATGGACACGTACAAGCTGTGATTTGCAGGGCAGCTGCAGTGCCAGGAGCGACTTTCGATTCTGGCATGGAAGCTGCTAATTAGCTGTAGCACGGAGAATTAAAATAAAATAAGAAAAATTAAAATCCAGATAATAAATCGTGCGGCACGTGACTCAGCCATGTGTCCTTGTCGTACGGAAAAATTCTATGATCAGAGGCAACGCTTACATGCTGGAAAAAATACCAGAATCGTTGTTTTTATTTAATGCCGTCGCTCTGATTTATTTTATTCGTTACCTTTATCTCGATAATTATCAACTTCGATACAGGTGCATAATGCAAATGATTCGACGAGGATGAGCTCTAAGACCCCGATGCAAACGAGTTTTCTCGTGACGCACTTGCAGTTCGAAGGATGCGGAATAACATGTTTGAATAATTGTCTGCACGTTTTGCATTGAAATGGCAGATTATGTGTGGAATAATTAGAATTTTTTTTCGTTATTTGTGCTCGTACAGTAAAAAAAATGGGGTAGCTTTTTTTCTCAATTTCAATGACATGTTTTTGCGATGGTGGAATCAAAGAATTTTTTTCTTTCCTGGTTAGTGATGCATCAAATTTCCTCAAGACGCTCCGAAGCACTCCGAATCTGGTTATCGAAAAAAACGAAATAAACGAAGAAACCATGTAAGCTGTAACGCAATGGGATTCAACCTTCGTTATGCATTATGCATTAATATAATTAACACCATTTCTCTAATTGACGCTCCCGGCGCCATTAACGTTTCAATTCTTTTAATCGCAGCATTAATACATACGCGGTGTATAATAACCATCGATGGAATATTAATTAGACCCTCGTGCGTAATTGCACGGCTGTATTTTGAATGAACGATCTGGCAAGAATATCGAGACCGGTATACATATACATGTATATGTACAAACCCGTGAAACATATATATCGTAGGATCGATTCTGCGTATTGAAAGGGAGAATAATTTATGCCTTTCACCCTGGGCACGTTCTGCCCGAGTCTCCTTGATTCTGATCTTACGCGTATCACGTACAATTTTCCATTGCTGATGAGCCGGCCAATGAAAAAGAAGTGAAATCCAGTCAATTTAATATACAGAAATCGACAAAAAACATAAACAAATTTCGAGACAGAAATTTGCCTCACCCTTTTCCCTGGCTGAGGGGCGCCTTGCACGTACACACACAGAGTAAGAATTGATACACAGATAAAGGATTGAGCCAAGCGCAATTGCACTCGTGCACTCGGGTCCTAGTAATGCTTGAGACATCCTGTACAATTTACCGTGAACGCCCCCTTGACGCCCATAGGAAAGGAGGCGAACTCGTACTGAGGCGAATTGGCTCTCGTTGCTCTTATTAAATTGTTAACGTTATCTGATCCCGTCCCGAGCACCTCGTATACACTCGTACCCATACCACAACGTTTTCTCGGTCTCTCTTCCCCTGTATCTATCTTTCTACTCTTTTCTTTTTTCATTTTATTTTTTTTATTATTTCTTCAGTCTGTGGCATACACGTCGGCGAAGACACACTCGTTGAAAGGGGCTGCTCCTTCGGTATCGTCCTTGGAGCTCGTGTATAGGATACCTGTACCTTAGCCTCGGTGCCGTGGAGCATGTGCTCAACGGGAAAGACTATAAAACGGGGCGAAGAAAAAAAAAGTATATCTGTACCTTATATATACTGTGCAAAAGATAAATGATACCAACTCCCGACGTGCAAGACTCTACAGTGCGAGAATGGCTCAACTCTCTTCCAGATCGAAGTGATACGAAAAAAGAAACAAATAAACGTTTAATTAGATCAGTTACTAATTAAGAGCGGCGTGCCCCTGGATCTGTAAGATCAACAATGGACATAAAAGGGAGGGTCACGGCTGAGTGTAAGAGCATCCATTTGATGGACAAAAATATTCTCACAAAAACTATGGGGTGAAGATAACGAATATGGACCACCCCGATGAGCACGTGAATCAACAATCCATCGGCCGAATGATATTAACCACTGGTAGCCTAATTCAGATGCTATGCTGCAAACGTTTGATTGGTATGAGTCGGAAGTTCGAATTGATCTTGCAAGATCTACCCGAGCCACGTTGGACTACGTGTCGAGGATAAATCGTCTCTTATCTACCGGAGGCTAATCCTGAGAAACTTTTATCAAACAACTGCCCAGACGGATTAAGTAACTCTGAGCTTCCTCTTGTATAGATTATAGGCGTGTGGAGAAAACAAGTCCCGTCGGTAGATGTACGATGCCATTATGTACCTACGTAGCTAAGTCTTTCTGGTTTCCAGTCAGTGATCTGTGGACTAGCATGTCCCGAGTTGTTGAAGAGCCACTCGGTACGTCTTACCACCTAGATTACTCGCGTCCTGCAGGTAGTTCAGAAAGAGCGAGAATATACCCCGGTCACTTCCGGGACTCTCGACTCTCGAACGACACGATGCGTGTCGATCTGTCGCGGTCCGCCGTTTGCCTCCGCCTCATCCAGGAGAACGGCACACGTTTAACGACCCAACCCATCAGAAGTAGCTACATCTCCGGAGTGCTGGGTGTAACTGGTAGCCGGATAGGTGGAATGAAAGAGAGCATCCCGAGAAGACAGTTGACGAGAAGGAGGACGTCACGGAAAGTGACAGCGAGGAAAGTATCGCTTCGACGACGTCAACAATCATTCCTCCCGCAGAAAATGACGAGGCAATTGTACCGGCTCCAATGGCTCATTCACTGCGCAGGCGGGATTTTGCCGTAACGGTCCTACACGGGCTGCAGACTTTTGAAGCGGAAGTAACTAACGTCACTTCCGGTCAAAAACTGAGATTTTCAAACCGCAAGTGATGTCACAACGAAATTTTTTTAAGTAAACTGCCGTATCGTTTGAGACACAGATTTTGAGTTTGTAAGAAAAAGATTTCCCAATCATATATGTATGTTTTGTTGTGAAGGCTACGAACAAGTAGTTTAAGGCCATTCTTTTATGTGTTTAATGGCAGGATTTAAAAATTTCCGTTACATCCTCCCTGTAATGAAGTTCTCACCGCAAAGCGTGCGGCAACGGAAATCTCGTAACGAAATCGAGCTAATGTTGTTTTGTGGGCGTGGGACGTGGAACGGTCGAATGAGCGAGTGCTCGCTCGGAGCTCGTCTCAGACGATTTCACGGTTTAATATTGCGTTCTGGTACCCGGCAGGAGGGTCGATTATGTATCGGTCGGACTCGTCGTCGGTAATTCGATGATTCAATTTTGCGTTATATCAAAAAGCGTGGGATTGAGATGGACAATATCCGCGCCGCGGAGCGATCGCGCTTCGGGCTCGATAAAAGTTTAACCCCCGCACGTACCTCACTTAAAGCAACGATCATAGTTATTCCAGGGTATAGATCGTTCGAGACAGGGTGTTTATTGTCTGCACTATAACAATGTTCACCGCCGAGAATGAGGTGCAAACCCACGGGAAGCCTTTTCCTTTTTTGTTTTGTTTTGTAGTGTGATCAATCTGCAATATTGCCGATATTGTATGGTACATTCAGCGTACTGGCAGCGACAACGTGCTGAGAGTCTCGTGCCAGCAAGAACGATGCCAGTAATCATAATATCAGATGGTGGCGGATAAACGAGTGGTAAGTGTCCGTTATGGACGGTAGAGATTCCTATCGGGCGGCTTAATCATCTTTTATCTTCCAGCGAATCGTTTTCAACATTGACGATGCTCTCTTATCCTTGTCACGTTCAAAAAAATTTCCATTGTTTACAGTGTCTAGCTATGGGCGATCTAAGTATAATGAATAGTTTTGTGCCGATTCATTAGATCACCTTGCTGCGAATAGACCTTGTTGAAAAAAAAATTATGTTTCTGTAGAAACGAAATAGGCCACGATCAAAACGAATCACGATGAACTGAGCTACGATCAAAACCTGATTTTGCGTCTAAAGGATCTAAGGTACGTTAGTTTGTCTTACGGTGGTTTCTTTTTCAAGTTTTTTGTTTGTTTTTTTATTTTTTTGCAATCTTCTAGCTACTGAGAAAACGGGCAAAAGGTCCGTAGGAGCCCGTTAAGGATTTAACGACTTGATGAAGACGACAGGGCACAGAACGCGTACACGGAAATCCACTTCTCGTTTATATAGTATAGACACCTAAGCGAAAGAGCATTGCCAGGAGCTCTCGGATCGCACGAGATTTCTCGTATTTTTCTCATCGGCCTCACTCGCCCGCATAACGGAAAATTATTCAAATAGTCACTGCCTGGTATTCTCGATATCGTACTATTTCCGGTGTCGATATTCGTTCGAGTCGGGCGCCGGAGGGAAATTACTTAATTGACGGAATGGCGCGCGAACGAGAGTAGTTAGAAGCGGCGGGGAAATCGACTAGAGGATGCAAAGATACCGGCAACGATATTTTACGAGCTTTTATCTCCGTAGCCTCGGATTCTACGTGCCGACCACTCGCCAACGCCCCGACTAATGTTGCCTCACTATAAATTTTCCAATAATACCACGGTCAGGTCGGAGTGAAAGAGTCGATTAAAGAAGGGACCTGTAATTCAGCTGATAATTCGTTGATTTCAATTCCACTCGGTGAAACCCGTTCAACCTTTTAACAACCGCCGGTCGAGAACTGGCCTCCGATACTCAGTTTAATTATAACGAAAGATCTGCATAACGATTAATATTATTTGTAAAAAAAAAAAAATCAAGCTCACGGAGTACATGTCGCACGAGACTGTCTCGGGGTTTGCAGAGACGCCGATGCGAATCTCGAGACACGCAGCATCGGTTCTCGTGGTCTATACACGGGGTGATCTTCCATATATAAATCCACAGAGAGTCTCACGTCGTGAGAAAAACGAGAGACTTACGTACTGGCGCAACGTTCAAACATACCTTCGTCTAACCCTATACCTTACTCAGAGAGTACCTTTATGTACCTAGTCGGTATACAATTTTGACGTGTACGAAGAGACAAATTGCGGTAGGCACGGCGTGATTCCCTCGATGCGGCGGCTCGGGCATTGAATTGGACTCCAGCGGTGAGCCCGGCGACGAACGTGGTACTTACTTGACGAGGATTACTATCTTCATTTGCGGCGAGTTGTCGGCCGGTTTGCCCTGGGGCATCTCCTTCGTTCAACTTCTCTATCTCCGTCTTCCCACCGACCCCCTCGCCCTACCCCGGTCCCACCTCTATATCTGTACCAATGTGCTCTCGCTGTCAATCCACTGGCCCGCTCACTGAGTTCGCGCGATTACCGAGCTCATGAACACGCACTCACCTGCACTCATATTTTTCTTTCAGCGGCGAACATGCGAGCTTTCGACGTTTTGCGTCAGTCGAAATAAACATCGAATATGCAATGCGAAGTTTAACACTGTAACCTTCAATCGGAAGACTGTCGTGACTTCGAGACCATTTCTTTTTTCTTCTCGCAACGAACGGCAGGGAAAGAGACGAAACTCCGTAAAATAATGACTGGCCTGACATACTTGTCGAGTGTGTACGGTAAAACATGGATCGAAGTCCGGAGTAAAAGTGATGCCCGCGGTGGAGTCCTCGGTGGACAGTCTAGGAACAACGATCAGAGGTTTCCCGAGAGGGCGACCAAGCGAGTGCGGCTTACAGTAGCCGATGAGAGGAGGGAGGAGGAGCCGGAGGAAACACGGCCGGCATACAAATTGAATCGAGGGGCCATGGCTGCAATAGGAGCTGGAAGAACTACCGACGGATCTGTATACGTATATGTACGTGTACATAAACACACACGTACGCGGTATTGGGGATCGAGAAGTTGGAGTCTTCTCCTCTCGCCGTCCCTTTGTACCATTTACGGAATTATGCTATCGTTTGCCTGTGCGGTACAAAGAGACTCGCACGATATCCACTAGCGTCAACGGACACGAGAGATTCAACCTTGTTATTATTATTCGTTACCAATGCGGGAGGTGGAGCCCCCGAGCCTTTCGGCGTTCGCCATCGGGAGAGGAGCACACGCCAAGGTAAACGTCCCAGTCATCGACAACGAACCAGTAATCGGCCACGCAGCGTTGCGGCTATACCTGTAGCGTCGTTGTGCGGCTACAGTTCAACCCGACTTGGCCGATCACTGTCGGCGATGGCCGTACGGACAAAATGGCCTACATGCGTACGGAGCCGAGAGGCACGCAGAAGTGGCCGATCACTGGTTCGCAGTCGAAGACCGGCACGGTTTATCCTCAGCCTCCGCGAGGCACAGGAGGCTCAAAGGGAAGCGGAAAAAAAAACCATCATTTCGCTCGCCGGCAGGGATCGAGGCGAATATAAAGTCTCGTTGGATGTTCGAGACAGCGTCTCCTTAGCCTTTGAATTTATCGTGCTAGAGGAATAGAAAAATTCAATGCCGGTGCCCGCGATTCTCATTCCTTGCACGCGTTCCATGTTCGTTCGCGAGATTTTTAGGCTCGACAGACACGCACGGACACACACGCGCCTCTGGGAGCATCGGTAGAGTTTCATATCGAAGATGTCGAGGCTAACTTCGATGCCGATTCGTTAATGATGCCGATAATTTGCCGAAGAAGAAGAAACGGAACAACGAAGAAGAAAAAATCTATATATTTTCAGTGTAATCCTCGGGGGAGTCAATAGTTCTGGGATCGCAAGGAAAACCCTCTCGGCAATCTGGAGAGTCTAAGAACGGTGGTACGTTGTGAATCTCGGAGGATGCACCGCACCGCACAGCGGCTCGATCCTCGTCGCAAGGTAATCACGTTATCTCCGGTAATTATCGGCGCGGGTAAATACGCCGGTATCTTCGCCGAACGTACTTAAGAAAGAGTGAGCGAGAAGATGAGGAAGATAACGAAAGAGCAGAAAGAGAGAGGGAGCGATTTCCGTTGTCGCTTGGTCGGTGGGCTAGCACTATAAATGCAAAGTAGTACTCGCGACACTATAGTAAAACCGCTCTTGAGAAACCTCTCTGTTTTATTGGGTATCCTTTTGTGTTGTACCGCGCGCGACAATTTCACATTTTTTTTTTCTATTCGTTATCGTGTGATTTATTAAATAAAATGACAGCAGCGTCGTTGGAATAACCAACGAGCTCACGGAGGAAAAAAATCGGTTGGATTAACCAAAAGTCGCGGTGACATACGTTCAAAGCTGTTATTTGTTTGATACAAATAAAGCATTGTTTTGTTAAACGATTATTTGTTTCAATTTATTCACAGTTTGTCGATCGAAACAAACGTATTTGTCGTACCAACAAAATACACCTTTGAACGTATGTCGACGTGCATTTGCTTAATCCAACCATTTCTTTTTCTCAGTGCACTTAAAAGAGTGATTTTTCAGCAATTAAGAAAAGAATGTTCAGGTTCGCTTTGAAGATGGGCATGGGATAAGAGTTGTGCATTATCGACGAGAGAACAGTTACGGAAATGAATAGCCGTTTCCATCATTCTGTCGAGTTGTAAACATGTGTAGACGCGCGGGAGTAATTCGTTCGTTCCGCGGCTTGTTCCCATAATTTATAACTATCAGTGAACACTTGTCCTTGGCCGTTTATATTATGGGCACGATACAAAGGCAGTATTTAAACCTCATGCGGCTCATTGCCTCCCGGCTATCGCTGAAATATGCAAATCCGTGTGGCGACGCCGTCGTATCGAGCGTGTCTGTATGGCAAAAGAACGATCTTCGCGAGGGGAACCGATTGCGGTAGGCCAAGAACACTTTCTCGATGTTGTCGGTAGTTACTTATTTTTATTTTTTAAGTGGAAAAAAAGAAAATATGGAATTTTTCTTTGCACTGTGTTCACGAAAGCGAAGATAAGTCTTGAAGACTTCGTCGGGATTGAATTGAATCCGAACGTAGGGCTAAGCTTTCCGTACTCAAGCGCTAGGTCATTGTCTCGCGAATTTAGTCTTATTTCTAAATTTGACCTTATTTCTCACAATCTTCGAGGGAAAATAACGCGAACACAAGAGCAGGCGTAACAACGGTAGTCTCATTGAAACTCTTTATTGCCGTAGACCGTCCTTCGCAAACTCGGCCACCAGCACCGGAAGATGATAGAGCCCTGAGTCTGCGAGAGCCCGACGCGAGGCATGATTATTCCCCGGTGATGCTCTCTCGGTGAAAACGCCCGAAGCTAAACTTAAGGGGGCTGAGTGATTCCCGTTGGAACTAAGAGAGCGAGTCAGAAGGAAATTGCGCGTTGGCTCCGTGGTTGCGCGAAAGCGGTACTTTCACGTATACCTCTTGCTCGAGACGCTACTATTCCCGCATATCATCACGGCGTTATAGGCCGCACGTGATAAAACGATGAAATGTTACGTTTAGTCGACAACCTACCTTCATCCGATACCACCTCAGGATATTCCCTCAAGCGCTGAAACTATTCGCCGATCTTCCAAGACTGCGTTGCGTGCACAATTTTTATCTTGTCCCTTCCCAAAGACGGTCGTCAATTTCTCAAGCTGTTAATTGTTTAAGGTCCTTCGAAACACTTGCACTAATGAGCCATCCGATTCATCCTTGAGACAGTGCACGGCCTTCGAGAACCAACGAGAATTCGATTTGCACGCGCCTCCCCGGGGGGAGCTCGGAGATTAAATAATATAGCGAATGCCACATGAACGACGAAGCGAGATTGGAGACTCGCGTTCTCACTTTCTCGTATGTTGCTGGATACGCGAGTACGCGGATGGTGTACGGCTCTGGGTATGGTTCGTTTCGCGATAACGAGGGAACGGTAGGGTGTGGCGCACAGCGGGATGTCTCCGGCAAAAGCCATAAACAATATATATCGCGGACCTTGAGAATATAATCACCACTAAAGCAGAAGCGCCGAGTGTGCTTTTCTCACATGTCGTTACGTTTCGGATACCCTTGCGTTTTGTTTGGTCCTTCTGTAGCAATCGCCGTATTTTCTTTCGAATTAACTTTTATGTTAGCATGTAGGGGAGAGCGGGTCAAGACGCAACCCAGGGGTAAAACGGACGATTCACAAATTTTTTTTACGGGACATAGAAATAAAAAGTGTCGTCTGAAATGGAGGACAACTCGTTCTGCCCGGTGGTTCCATTTTGTCCCGCTCTCCCCTGCACGTCCCATTAAAAACTGCTTTCGTCTTTTAACGACCGACGAATCGTCTTAAACCAGAACGAGATTGATGTTATTGCTCGGCCGAAGATATAATACATATATGTATATACCGCTACTTCCGGGTCGTCAAATGGCCGACTGTACGCACTGCAATTATTCATGAGTCTCGTGCGGCAAGTTGATGGGCTCGTATATACCCTCTCCCGACTAATACCGCTGTCCTTAAGCATGCACACAAGAGGTAAATATTCAAGGGAGCGTGAGTGGTCCACTGATGGCAACTGCCTAGGAATGAATAAATGGCCATGCGGCCCTCGTAACGGATTCAGAAATGTTGGCCGCGGAAACTCATGCGAGGACCATGAATACGGCATGTCCTGCGTGAATCTGAATGTGAAGATTAAGAGCGAAATACAATTTTTAACGGCTGTGAGCCACTTCGTCGTGTATGCATGGAAAAATTGGCTGTACTTTATATTCCAAAAGTTGCTTTGGTCCAAAAGAAATATTGTATGAAATTTGTCGGAGAGACCTGGCGCTGCTTGACCCACCTTTCAACGCTGCAGGCTTGCGCCGAGAAATGAAACAGACCAGAAATGTAGGCATTTTTGTTGGTAGGCATACGATACCATCTCTATGTGCGCTGAAGGGTAAATTTATACGTCATACAAGAACAGAAATAACAAAATTAGAATATCGCGTCGCAAAATGCGCCAATTAAGCTTTATCTCCCTTACTGATTTTTTCGCCTTTATTCTAAAAACAAAGGTAAACGGAGTTGAGAATCTTAGTCTTCGTGTAGCACATAACAGCGTTGGAACAACTAGCGCGCGGAAGTTTTGAGGACATCCGCACGCCCTCGACGTCTCGACATTTTCGACGCTGTGTTCCAGGAGGGCGCGTGTCTTTCCTCTGGATCACGCTTTGAGCACTTCGAAACTTCGTTGGAACTTCGTAACGACAGTTCTTCGCTCGTCCACTTGGTGAGTGATAAAACGCAATAGCTCTACTCCTATCCCCTATTATTGGGGTTTTCGCGACTATGACGCACAACACATCCTCCGAGTACGACCACGCGTACCGATGCACCGGGGGATACCGTCAAAACATATTTACAGACGCGTCCAAGAGTGCCGTTCGAGAAATGTTCGCTCGGTAAGACAGTTTCATCCGTTGTCTTATCGCGGTACCATAAAAGCGTCTGCAATTTGTTTACGGTATATGGGGAACTATAACGGTTCGCGAATGTACGAGGAAGTGGAAAATTACTTTCTTGAGGATGAAGTGAAACCGAGTCCCGGGGAGTAATTTTACGCTCGTCGGCTTGAGACGTGTGCGTATCTTCCTCCTCTGTGTCTCGCGAGTTAACGACGTGTTTCCTGCTAAGCTAGTTCTCGTACCGTAGAAACAGCAACTGACGTAAACTAAGCCATGCAGACGGCAGGCGCGCACTGCCGGGAAGCACCATTGATTCCTGCGCATGCATGGTCGCGGTCACCGGAAATCACTCGGGATAGCATCCACTCTTTGCAGTCTCACGATATCCTCCCTTGACTACCGATACGCGTCACAACCTCTTAAATCCCAATCATAACGAGGAGTAAATGCATGCAGAAGACAGAGCCCGTCCGGGTTCTGCGCTCAACATTTTTGTGAAAATGTTGCGGTCTCTCCGGGTCTTTTACGACTGACGGAAGCGTCGATGGCGAAATTTTTATAGTAACGATCGAGAGGTTTCGGGTTTTATAACTGCGATGGAATGAGACCGTTAAGGAGAACGAACAGGACCACTGGATACGCAGGCGAAGTCTTCCTCCATTCGCGACAGTCTTCGGCGTGGGCGCTCATGGAAAACGCGTGTGCAATAGCACACACCAGGAGCGCGGGCGACGCAAAGAATGCTCTACCTATCTTTCCTTCGTCCTTTCCTGGCGGGTTCTCTGGAGCCCTCGTCGTCGCCCCGCAGCGGCGAGCCCGGTGTTTCTCTGTTCCCGCAACCGTTCGCGGCCGTTTTCGCTCTTCTGCTTCCATCGCTTCTTCTACGCCTCATAACTCCGGGCCGGGCACTTTATCTCTTCGGTTGGGTCTCTAGAAGAATCGTCGTAAAGCCGAACTCGCGGGCTCCGCGCCGATCCGGACCCGCCGGGCGAACGGACCGCGCGGAAGGTGGAAGACGAGGCGACCGCGTTCGCAGAGAGATGCGAACCAAGTGCACCGTAAACATGCACACACTCCGTACGTATTTTGTGCAGGGAAGGTGTACACGTGTGTGCGTGTATCCCGGTATGGCACGGCCGGTGCGCAATGTAGCTTCATGATTTATTCGACCTCTTCGCGTTCCGCCCTTTGCGGAAGGTGTAAATCGCGCCGTTCAACCTCTGAACGGGGCCGCGCACTCTTCTATACCTTTCCTTATTCGACTTGTTACAGCTCCGCCGGATTGTCTCTCCCGCTTCCAGCGCGCGGCGCAACGCTGCGGGCAATTCGCTTTCTCTGGGTCTGTACGAGTCACCTCGGGGTACTGTTGCTCTCTGTAATTTTCCTCGCTTCCCAGCGTACTTTTGAGACACGGGCTTAGATAAGATGAAGACGCGGGACGACACGGCTAGTCTTGGGAATAGCCGACTCGAGATTGTCCCAGGGCGTATCTACCTTATCGGCGAGTTTCTGAATTTCGTTTCTCCGATACGATTCGTCACATCCGTTGAATGCAGAGATGGTTGTTCGGCTCCGACTATAGTTCGTTATTCGTGGAACGTAAACCACGTGTATCCGCAATCATCGCGTACCGATTGCATCGATCATTCTCAATTGCCCGGCGCCGATTGATATTCATTGTTCATCTTGATCCCATGCCTCCTCGCGATCGCGGAGCGGAGACGGTAAATCGAAATTTCCGAGTACACTCGGCGACCGTTTCTCTTCTGTTTTACACGCGATACAATAAAGTACACGCGGCGAAGACACAAGCCGCGGTACGCGAGAAACTGGGTATGTCGCGGTGGGGAGTCTTCCGCCACGATGCGTATCTCGAAAGCCGTAATGGTACCTGCGAGACCGCTAAGAATTGAGGAGGCACCTTTATTTTTCTCGACAAATCGTTACAACTCTACGGCGATACTTGTCGTATTGTGGGAACAGGAAAAAGAAGAGAAAGCAAAAAAAGCGATGAAGAAACGGAGAAAAAAAAAAGAAAACGAAACGTGAATTATCATCGCTGTGTTTCACATCCAGTCCACAATTGTGTTATATACAGTTACACACTGTTCGGGACAGGTGGGATTTAATGGATAACGTCGAGAGGCCAACGGAAGATTAATCGTTCTCGAACTCCGGCGATCCGGCCTGAGCGCGCCAGTTACGTTTCCCGGATGCCGCAGAGATTCGCTGCCCAGCGTACCGACCCCTCGGTTGATGCATCATAGGATCTTCCGATATATACGATTCACCCGAAGCCGTTCCATTTCTGCACGGACTTCCTGTGCACAAGGGGGTGGGCTCGAATTTACCGGAGCTTCAGTGGGTTACGTGGCCCCTGAGCAATGTATCTCGGGTCGGCGATCCACGAAGGAGATCGCCGGGTGCTGCCTGGGAGGTCGCCGGCTTACCAATTTTATATTAAAATTACCTTTGCAAATATATGAATTCAATATTCGTCGAGCGAGCCGGGGATCTCAGTTATGCCGGCAGTGGCCAAAGGAGTGGATGAGGCTTTCTTTTTCCAGTCGCGTGCCAGTCCTTTGCGAGATGAAGAGTGTGTACGGAATGCGATAGCTCGTAACAAAAGAAAGAGTACCGCGCGCGCGTGTATAGGGAACGTAAGCGATTGGTTTTCTCATCGACGCCGTCTTCCAAGCGAGCGCGAATCATCTTTGACTCCTCGAAGCGCGAATCCTCTGTTTCCATTCGCTGGCGTGTAGAGAGAAGAGGATAAGCCACATGATGCTTGCACCACGCGTGTTCTTAGCTTCATCGGGAATTCCAAAGACGAAACGCACACCGCGGCGAATGTGGGGGGCAGGACTTTAGCGCTACTGGATGTCCGGCGCATCAACGAATCAAGTCATACGCACATATCATTAATCCGGAATGGCATAAGCGAACGATGAAGGGAGATCTTGTGTCTCTATGTTGGCTCCGAACTCAGACATTCCGAGGGGCGAATGAAAGATCGTTCAAATGGATTTTTTTTTTTTTTTTACTCTAGATCAAATTCGATTCGAAAAAGAATCGCCGATCGCGAGAATGCTTTACATCCTTCATATTCACATTCCAATGATGAACATGTACTAGGAAGCAGGAATCTTGAGTCACGGGGCAATCGTCACTTCCGGTTTAAAAATCTCGGTTTTCAACAAGTAGTGACATCATTTGGGAAAACATCATTTACGGTTTCAAAATCATGATTTTTGACCGGAAGTGACGTCATAGAGGGAAAATTCACTTCTGGATTTAAAAATCTCGGTTTTCGATCGGAAGTGACGTCACAGAGAATTTTTATTTTTCTCTGGCAAGCAGTGGCGTAGCAGAATTACCCTGCGTTTATTAGTGCTCGAAAGACCGTTGGCTTCGCTCTATCTTCCTACGCCGGCCGGAGAAGGACCGATACGACGTTTTGGCGTGCGGCAGCCAGCGTGGATCCAGCAATGTGATGTTTTTCTAGATCCGGCAGAATCCCACCTGGGTATGCGTTTGCCATTCGTACACTCGTCGTGGAAGCGCACACATTCACGCAACGGCTAATACAGTTCGGGATGATACGCTCGTATGCCCTCCCGAAGTATATACTGCGACCAGATAATCCTACCCTCGTATACCCTAGAATCCCTCCAATTCTGGGTTCTTAACCCCATTTCGCTCGAGCGCATTTTAAGATGCCAGCCGTCCGATTGGTCAACTACGGATTCCGGAAGCTTCTGCATTTTACGTCGACCGAGTCGTATCCGGGAAGCTTCCCGACTCGCTCGACGTTCTTCGCCGAAATAACCCCTTCGGTGACTTTACGATTGTTCGCACGTATACCTTTCCCTCGAGAACCGATTCCACCAAGTCCCTCAAAATGATTAAATCGAAAGCTACGAGCGGCACATCGATAGTTAAAGTTTTCCATTCCGGAGATTCGCCGAGGATTTTAATGACCCCCAGTAAATGCATCTTCGATGTACATGTCGACCGGACGACCGCTAAAACCTGTCTTGTAATAACTGCAAAAGGTTTTAATGTATTCAAAAGATATCTTGTTATTGCCGATGTAGTACCGATTGAACAGCATCCGTGCCTGGGTGAGAAAACCAGATTGGCAGACGCGCATGGAGCATCGTCTACGAATCGCTGCATCCTCCTATCTACGCTAGATCTTCTACATAGTATCAAACCAACTACTGTAATACCGCAAACGCGTTACACGCAATCTTGGTAAGTGTAGAGAAGCGCGTGATTTACAGGATATACTGTATGTTGGCCACGCGAGTACCTTTCCGACGATTAAGGTCTTTATTATACACTACACTCGGGCAGTTTGGCGTCGTTGATAGAGAATACGGGACTAAACGAGAAGATGCCGAGGTGCGCAATCACAATCTCGCATATAGTACGCAACTACGGTGTATTTACGACACCATGCATGTCCTACATGACGAAAACTTAAAAACATCATATTGATTGAAAAACTGCAATTAAATTATAAGAGAAGTAATACATTTTTACCTCCAAGCTTCTTTCAAAAATGAAAGTTCACCTATCGGTGCAGTGCAAAAATGATGAGTTGGGGAAACAAATGGATAGTTCAGATACCTCATTTATCAAGAAATTATAATCGGTTTTACCGACTGATTAGTTCTACCAGCTCATAATCATTTATTTCTATATTTCTATACATTTTCGTATCTACTTTGTTCAAGACAATGTAATAGGTAAACATAAAAATGGACGTTCTACACAATAGATAATGGACCAAGTTAGACTTGGCGGATATGTCGAAGCCCAGAGGGAAAACCCGAGTGAAGAGCGCATCCCACTCGATTCGCATGATAGCTCCTGGAACGAACTCTCCAGTACAGATTACGCCCGAGCGTGCTACCCATATTAATAAACTAGTTTTTGCGTCTGGTGCACCAAGGCTTGCACACGGTGAGTATAGCGCACAAACGGCTCTGGCTTATGCACTCTCTCTCTGTCCTTCTTTGTCTCTCCCTCTTTCCAGCTCCAGAAGTACGAAATAAATATCGCGCTCTCTCTCTCTCTCTCTCTCTCTCTCTCTCTCTCTTTGCTCCACACCGATATCTCTCGGCAGCTTCGCGAGAGGATCATCGTTCGCTTATTGCCCTCCGAGCATACGAGCGCGAGGGGGAGAGATCGGCCGGAGAATTGGCCGAGATACGAAGAGCCGCGTTAGAATGGACGCTCGGCCTCATCGAGTACTAATTAGTCGCTGTCACGCTTATCCAAGGTTAAACTTTCGGTCTCTCACCTCAAGAAAGTGTTGTCTTTCTCTTTTATTCATTATTATTTTATCGCTCGATTTTTCATATTTTCAAACACCCCTCAGAAAAAGATTATTACGGAACTGTGACTTTTTTCGTACTCTGTAAAATTACTTTACTATTTTCGTTGGATTAACAATTTTTCATTCGGGCGTTTTTCTCACCTAATTTTGTTTTCGTGTTTTCTTCTTATTTTAGCCTGGCGTGTGTCCTTGTAATCCTCTCGGGAACTCTATGCGCTGGACCAGAGGTTTATACGAAGCTGGGCGCATTTTACTTGTCATCGCAGCATAAAAAGTGGATGATAAGTCGCGGTTATTATTGATAATCACGGTCATTAAGTATACCTTACCCACCCCCTCTTCTTCCACCCCCTCTGTGCGCCACGATCTCAGAGCATACACTTGCGATAGGTAGAAAGTTCTCGGCTTCGTCGCAGTATCTCGCGTCCCTTCTCCCTGGCGACTGTCCTGTATGCTCCGCACTCGCTCGCTCCATCCTCCGGCTGTGCTCCAGTCGTAGTGGCGCCTACGGGAGGGACACCACTGGAATCCCTACGTGCGAGAAGTGCAAACCGATCTCTCGTAGATGCGTGGACGACGCTCGATTAAGGTACGGGATGTAACGAAACCCCGAGAGATGAGAGGATCGCTATGTGACGAGAAGACACTCAAGGTGGAAGGATAATTAAATCAGCTCTTCCGCTGCTGGATAATCGATTTTAGACGAGCAAGCGTTTTTTCCCTTTTTTGTTTGTAACGAAGGCCATGATAAATTATGTGTTGCGAATCAGAAAAAAATTAAATAAATTCTCACGTGTATATGAAAGTCTGATTTTATGACTTCATAAAGCAAAATGGAACGATCAGGATCAATTTTCTCGTATCAGAACGAACGCGAATTAAAACATAACTTTTTGTTATACTATTTTCAACAGCTTTTAATGACAAAATATAATTGAGTGTTATCATCGGCGACTCGTTATATGCAAGGTCTCGGAGTTTTTAAATATATCGTTTTTTTAAATAAATGTGCATATATTTACCGCCCGTAGATACGTTTTCAAGGTGAGGAACGGTAGCCGGCTGAGAGGACGGATTCTCCACCCATGATTTAATTTCATGCTAATCCAATGCTAATTTACTCTAGCCCGACGATTAAGTTTCTCGGAACGACACGTCTCTCTCAATTAAAGTACCGACCGGGAGCCCTACGGAGGGTCTTACTTGACGGTGTTGAATCCCGCGGTGACGAGCCCAAGGACCGTGCTAAATCCACGGAGGTGGCGATACGCGCGAGATTGGCACAGACGTTGCACCTGGTAGACGCGACTCAACGACGTGTCCCTCAAAATTTATTTACATTTTCTCGACGATATGGGGCATTCGCGGTCACTTATTGCGGTGGTCATCAAAGAAGTCGTTTTTTTTTAAAGCAGGTACGATGCCGAGAATTGTTATAGCAGGTGAGCGTGACATTCGTCTACCCTCGATCTCTTGCACAAGAATCCGCGGTCCCTCCACCAACTTCAGTTGCTACTGCTGCTGCTGTTTCTGGCTCCCGCTCGAACATCGTGACCATGCAACGATCCGTATCTCCGTAATTATTCCGTTCAAGCGGAAACTACAAGGTTTCGAGGGAAGAGTAATACATATATATATATATACACATATGTTTATATAAATATAAATATATATCAAGAGACGGGGTAGCGTCTCGACGCCAAGTACTTGAAAAACATTTTTTAAGCGAGCGAAGGACGCTACCAAGTAGTTGTACTCCAAAATGCCGGAAGTATATTTTTGCACTACGATACCTCTTAAATAAATCATCAGATCGAAATGATATAAAAATTGTACTGTAGAATGTCTATCCAAGCTTTCCAGTTCGCTTAATTCCGAACACATTCGCTCGGTGGATTCTTGTGTACGATGATCGCGATCAGCAATCGATCCAAAATTTTTCGATTGTCCGTGAGTTCACGCGATAATTTTCGGTCGGCTCGATCTCGGCAACGAAGCATCAGATCGAATATTCAAGGACACTTCTAGTATATAATTCGGACCTAATCTTTCCAATGGGCCTAATTACGATCATATTCGTCCAGCGGTTCCCGAGATATGATGAAATGAACGTGAAATACGGGTGTGAGGAGATCGATTGTGCGTGAGTTTACGCGATAATTTTCGGACGGCTCGATCTCGGCAACGAACCATAGCATCGAAAACTCAAGGACACTTTTACCATATGATACGGACCCAAGCTTTCCAATGGGCCTAATTACGAAACTAATCGTCCAGCGGTTTGCGAGATATGATGAGGCGAACCTGAAATACGGGTGTGAGGTGAGATCGCACGAAATTTCCGCATCTTTACGTGCTACGGAAAATCTTCGGGAATTTTCACGAGACGTGAATAGTTGAAATGATTATTATGCAAAATCAGTCTTTTCAGTACCTTTAACAGTTGTAAATTAAAATTTTGATATCGCTCGTATTTACAGGATTTCAAAAATAGGTGAAATCAAACACAAAATACTTTTTTTCAAAAAAGTAAAAATGGTACGCCAGGTACTTAAAACGTTCAGAAAATATGTTTATGAAAAAAAACCTCTTAAAAATTAAAAAATCTACCAAAACAGATGTTTATCCGAACGATAAAAAAAAATATATGTGTATCAAAATGTAAAAAAGTTGAAGATTGAAATTTTCACGTCGCTTACTCATAAAGTTCCTTTATTCGCGAAGCTTCTTTTATGAGGAAGCATTGTCTGTATTTTTGCCAGGAAAGGTTGGAACGTTCTGATTGGTATTGAAAACTTTGTTTTGGATATAAAATATACTCGAAATTTCAGCGTTCATAGCGTGAAGGAGTGAATTTCGAAAAATCCAAATCCCATGGCACAGAGGAGAAGATTTCGAAAATCATAAATAATTCCTATATGCTATATGCCCGAAATTTTAGCGTTCATAGCGGATGGGAGTGAAATCCGAAAATAATAAATCAGTGCCATATACTATATTCTCGAGATTTCGGCGTTCATAGCGCATGGGAGTGAAATAAGAAAAATCCTGATCCAAATTCACTCATGGGAGTGCATTTCGAAAAACCCGAATCTCATATAGCACACGGGAGTAAAGATCTAGGGGCTCTAGGAGACCCGGACACATGTACCTGTTTCCCCTACATAAGTATACGCCTGGTTCCCGTGGGTTATGCCTTCGGTACTTATCTAGGGGAAACGGGGACACATGTCCCCGTTTCCCCTAGATCGAAATACTCGAGGTACACCTTCGGTGCATATCTAGGGGAAACGGGGACACATGTCCCCGTTTCCCCGAGATCGAAATACTCGAGGTACACCTTCGGTCCTCGCGAGTATACCTTCGGTGCATATCTAGGGAAAACGGGGACACATGTCCCCGTTTCCCCTAGATCGAAATACTCGAGGTACACCTTCGGTGCATATCTAGGGGAAACGGGGACACATGTCCCCGTTTCCCCTAGATCGAAATACTCGAGGTACACCTTCGGTCCTCGCGAGTATACCTCCGGTGCATATCCAGGGAAAACGGGGACACATGTCCCCGTTTCCCCTAGATCGAAATACTCGAGGTACACCTTCGGTCCTCGCGAGTATACCTTCGGTGCATATCTAGGGGAAACGGGGACACATGTCCCCGTTTCCCCTAGATCGAAATACTCGAGGTACACCTTCGGTCCTCGCGAGTATACCTTCGGTGCATATCTAGGGGAAACGGGGACACATGTCCCCGTTTCCCCTAGATCGAAATACTCGAGGTACACCTTCGGTGCATATCTAGGGGAAACGGGGACACATGTCCCCGTTTCCCCTAGATCGAAATACTCGAGGTACACCTTCGGTGCATATCTAGGGGAAACGGGGACACATGTCCCCGTTTCCCCTAGATCGAAATACTCGAGGTACACCTTCGGTGCATATCTAGGGGAAACGGGGACACATGTCCCCGTTTCCCCTAGATCGAAATACTCGAGGTACACCTTCGGTCCTCGCGAGTATACCTTCGGTGCATATCTAGGGGAAACGGGGACACATGTCCCCGTTTCCCCTAGATCGAAATACTCGAGGTACACCTTCGGTCCTCGCGAGTATACCTTCGGTGCATATCTAGGGGAAACGGGGACACATGTCCCCGTTTCCCCTAGATCGAAATACTCGAGGTACACCTTCGGTCCTCGCGAGTATACCTCCGGTGCATATCCAGGGAAAACGGGGACACATGTCCCCGTTTCCCCTAGATCGAAATACTCGAGGTACACCTTCGGTCCTCGCGAGTATACCTTCGGTGCATATCTAGGGGAAACGGGGACACATGTCCCCGTTTCCCCTAGATCGAAATACTCGAGGTACACCTTCGGTCCTCGCGAGTATACCTTCGGTGCATATCTAGGGGAAACGGGGACACATGTCCCCGTTTCCCCTAGATCGAAATACTCGAGGTACACCTTCGGTGCATATCTAGGGGAAACGGGGACACATGTCCCCGTTTCCCCTAGATCGAAATACTCGAGGTACACCTTCGGTGCATATCTAGGGGAAACGGGGACACATGTCCCCGTTTCCCCTAGATCGAAATACTCGAGGTACACCTTCGGTGCATATCTAGGGGAAACGGGGACACATGTCCCCGTTTCCCCTAGATCGAAATACTCGAGGTACACCTTCGGTCCTCGCGAGTATACCTTCGGTGCATATCTAGGGGAAACGGGGACACATGTCCCCGTTTCCCCTAGATCGAAATACTCGAGGTACACCTTCGGTCCTCGCGAGTATACCTTCGGTGCATATCTAGGGGAAACGGGGACACATGTCCCCGTTTCCCCTAGATCGAAATACTCGAGGTACACCTTCGGTCCTCGCGAGTATACCTCCGGTGCATATCCAGGGAAAACGGGGACACATGTCCCCGTTTCCCCTAGATCGAAATACTCGAGGTACACCTTCGGTCCTCGCGAGTATACCTTCGGTGCATATCTAGGGGAAACGGGGACACATGTCCCCGTTTCCCCTAGATCGAAATACTCGAGGTACACCTTCGGTCCTCGCGAGTATACCTTCGGTGCATATCTAGGGGAAACGGGGACACATGTCCCCGTTTCCCCTAGATCGAAATACTCGAGGTACACCTTCGGTGCATATCTAGGGGAAACGGGGACACATGTCCCCGTTTCCCCTAGATCGAAATACTCGAGGTACACCTTCGGTGCATATCTAGGGGAAACGGGGACACATGTCCCCGTTTCCCCTAGATCGAAATACTCGAGGTACACCTTCGGTGCATATCTAGGGGAAACGGGGACACATGTCCCCGTTTCCCCTAGATCGAAATACTCGAGGTACACCTTCGGTGCATATCTAGGGGAAACGGGGACACATGTCCCCGTTTCCCCTAGATCGAAATACTCGAGGTACACCTTCGGTCCTCGCGAGTATACCTTCGGTGCATATCTAGGGGAAACGGGGACACATGTCCCCGTTTCCCCTAGATCGAAATACTCGAGGTACACCTTCGGTGCATATCTAGGGGAAACGGGGACACATGTCCCCGTTTCCCCTAGATCGAAATACTCGAGGTACACCTTCGGTCCTCGCGAGTATACCTCCGGTGCATATCCAGGGAAAACGGGGACACATGTCCCCGTTTCCCCTAGATCGAAATACTCGAGGTACACCTTCGGTCCTCGCGAGTATACCTTCGGTGCATATCTAGGGGAAACGGGGACACATGTCCCCGTTTCCCCTAGATCGAAATACTCGAGGTACACCTTCGGTCCTCGCGAGTATACCTTCGGTGCATATCTAGGGGAAACGGGGACACATGTCCCCGTTTCCCCTAGATCGAAATACTCGAGGTACACCTTCGGTGCATATCTAGGGGAAACGGGGACACATGTCCCCGTTTCCCCTAGATCGAAATACTCGAGGTACACCTTCGGTGCATATCTAGGGGAGACGGGGACACATGTCCCCGTTTCCCCTAGATCGAAATACTCGAGGTACACCTTCGGTGCATATCTAGGGGAAACGGGGACACATGTCCCCGTTTCCCCTAGATCGAAATACTCGAGGTACACCTTCGGTCCTCGCGAGTATACCTTCGGTGCATATCTAGGGGAAACGGGGACACATGTCCCCGTTTCCCCTAGATCGAAATACTCGAGGTACACCTTCGGTCCTCGCGAGTATACCTTCGGTGCATATCTAGGGGAAACGGGGACACATGTCCCCGTTTCCCCTAGATCGAAATACTCGAGGTACACCTTCGGTCCTCGCGAGTATACCTCCGGTGCATATCCAGGGAAAACGGGGACACATGTCCCCGTTTCCCCTAGATCGAAATACTCGAGGTACACCTTCGGTCCTCGCGAGTATACCTTCGGTGCATATCTAGGGGAAACGGGGACACATGTCCCCGTTTCCCCTAGATCGAAATACTCGAGGTACACCTTCGGTGCATATCTAGGGGAAACGGGGACACATGTCCCCGTTTCCCCTAGATCGAAATACTCGAGGTACACCTTCGGTGCATATCTAGGGGAAACGGGGACACATGTCCCCGTTTCCCCTAGATCGAAATACTCGAGGTACACCTTCGGTCCTCGCGAGTATACCTTCGGTGCATATCTAGGGGAAACGGGGACACATGTCCCCGTTTCCCCTAGATCGAAATACTCGAGGTACACCTTCGGTCCTCGCGAGTATACCTTCGGTGCATATCTAGGGGAAACGGGGACACATGTCCCCGTTTCCCCTAGATCGAAATACTCGAGGTACACCTTCGGTCCTCGCGAGTATACCTCCGGTGCATATCCAGGGAAAACGGGGACACATGTCCCCGTTTCCCCTAGATCGAAATACTCGAGGTACACCTTCGGTCCTCGCGAGTATACCTTCGGTGCATATCTAGGGGAAACGGGGACACATGTCCCCGTTTCCCCTAGATCGAAATACTCGAGGTACACCTTCGGTCCTCGCGAGTATACCTTCGGTGCATATCTAGGGGAAACGGGGACACATGTCCCCGTTTCCCCTAGATCGAAATACTCGAGGTACACCTTCGGTGCATATCTAGGGGAAACGGGGACACATGTCCCCGTTTCCCCTAGATCGAAATACTCGAGGTACACCTTCGGTGCATATCTAGGGGAAACGGGGACACATGTCCCCGTTTCCCCTAGATCGAAATACTCGAGGTACACCTTCGGTGCATATCTAGGGGAAACGGGGACACATGTCCCCGTTTCCCCTAGATCGAAATACTCGAGGTACACCTTCGGTCCTCGCGAGTATACCTTCGGTGCATATCTAGGGGAAACGGGGACACATGTCCCCGTTTCCCCTAGATCGAAATACTCGAGGTACACCTTCGGTCCTCGCGAGTATACCCTCGGTGCATATCTAGGGGAAACGGGGACACATGTCCCCGTTTCCCCTAGATCGAAATACTCGAGGTACACCTTCGGTCCTCGCGAGTATACCTCCGGTGCATATCCAGGGAAAACGGGGACACATGTCCCCGTTTCCCCTAGATCGAAATACTCGAGGTACACCTTCGGTCCTCGCGAGTATACCTTCGGTGCATATCTAGGGGAAACGGGGACACATGTCCCCGTTTCCCCTAGATCGAAATACTCGAGGTACACCTTCGGTCCTCGCGAGTATACCTTCGGTGCATATCTAGGGGAAACGGGGACACATGTCCCCGTTTCCCCTAGATCGAAATACTCGAGGTACACCTTCGGTGCATATCTAGGGGAAACGGGGACACATGTCCCCGTTTCCCCTAGATCGAAATACTCGAGGTACACCTTCGGTGCATATCTAGGGGAAACGGGGACACATGTCCCCGTTTCCCCTAGATCGAAATACTCGAGGTACACCTTCGGTGCATATCTAGGGGAAACGGGGACACATGTCCCCGTTTCCCCTAGATCGAAATACTCGAGGTACACCTTCGGTCCTCGCGAGTATACCTTCGGTGCATATCTAGGGGAAACGGGGACACATGTCCCCGTTTCCCCTAGATCGAAATACTCGAGGTACACCTTCGGTCCTCGCGAGTATACCTTCGGTGCATATCTAGGGGAAACGGGGACACATGTCCCCGTTTCCCCTAGGTCGAAATACTCGAGGTACACCTTCGGTGCATATCTAGGGGAAACGGGGACACATGTCCCCGTTTCCCCTAGATCGAAATACTCGAGGTACACCTTCGGTGCATATCTAGGGGAAACGGGGACACATGTCCCCGTTTCCCCTAGATCGAAATACTCGAGGTACACCTTCGGTGCATATCTAGGGGAAACGGGGACACATGTCCCCGTTTCCCCTAGATCGAAATACTCGAGGTACACCTTCGGTCCTCGCGAGTATACCTTCGGTGCATATCTAGG
This sequence comes from Amblyteles armatorius, assembly GCA_933228735.2. Lineage (NCBI taxonomy): Eukaryota > Metazoa > Arthropoda > Insecta > Hymenoptera > Ichneumonidae > Amblyteles > Amblyteles armatorius. The sequence continues at coordinate 1,396,027 of OW121693.1, forward strand.
GGAAACCGGGACACATGTCCCCGTTTCCCCTAGATCGAAATACTCGAGGTACACCTTCGGTGCATATCTAGGGGAAACGGGGACACATTTCCCCGTTTCCCCGAGATCGAAATACTCGAGGTACACCTTCGGTCCTCGCGAGTATACCTCCGGTGCATATCTAGGGAAAACGGGGACACATGTCCCCGTTTCCCCTAGATCGAAATACTCGAGGTACACCTTCGGTCCTCGCGAGTATACCTTCGGTGCATATCTAGGGGAAACGGGGACACATGTCCCCGTTTCCCCTAGATCGAAATACTCGAGGTACACCTTCGGTGCATATCTAGGGGAAACGGGGACACATGTCCCCGTTTCCCCTAGATCGAAATACTCGAGGTACACCTTCGGTCCTCGCGAGTATACCTTCGGTGCATATCTAGGGGAAACGGGGACACATGTCCCCGTTTCCCCTAGATCGAAATACTCGAGGTACACCTTCGGTGCTTATCTAGGGGAAACGGGGACACATGTCCCCGTTTCCCCTAGATATGCACCGAAGGTATACTCGCGAGGACCGAAGGTGTACCTCGAGTATTTCGATCTAGGGGAAACGGGGACATGTGTCCCCGTTTCCCCTAGATATGCACCGAAGGTATACTCGCGAGGACTGAAGGTGTACCTCGAGTATTTCGATCTAGGGGAAACGGGGACATGTGTCCCCGTTTCCTCTAGATATGCACTGAAGGTATACTTGCGAGGACCGAAGGTGTACCTCGAGTATTTCGATCTAGGGGAAACGGGGACATGTGTCCCCGTTTCCCCTAGATATGCACCGAAGGTGTACCTCGAGTATTTCGATCTAGGGGAAACGGGGACATGTGTCCCCGTTTCCCCTAGATATGCACCGAAGGTATACTCGCGAGGACCGAAGGTGTACCTCGAGAATTTCGATCTAGGGGAAACGGGGACATGTGTCCCCGTTTCCCCTAGATATGTACCGAAGGTATACTCGCGAGGACTGAAGGTGTACCTCGAGTATTTCGATCTAGGGGAAACGGGGACATGTGTCCCCGTTTTCCCGAGATATGCACCGGAGGTATACTCGCGAGGACCGAAGGTGTACCTCGAGTATTTCGATCTAGGGGAAACGGGGACATGTGTCCCCGTTTCCCCTAGATATGCACCGAAGGTATACTCGTGAGGACCGAAGGTGTACCTCGAGTATTTCGATCTAGGGGAAACGGGGACATGTGTCCCCGTTTCCCCTAGATATGCACCGAAGGTATACTCGCGAGGACCGAAGGTGTACCTCGAGTATTTCGATCTAGGGGAAACGGGGACATGTGTCCCCGTTTCCCCTAGATATGCACCGAAGGTGTACCTCGAGTATTTCGATCTAGGGGAAACGGGGACATGTGTCCCCGTTTCCCCTAGATATGCACCGAAGGTGTACCTCGAGTATTTCGATCTAGGGGAAACGGGGACATGTGTCCCCGTTTCCCCTAGATATGCACCGAAGGTATACTCGCGAGGATCGACGATGTATCTCGAGTATTTCGATCTAGGGGAAACGGGGACATGTGTCCCCGTTTCCCCTAGATAAGTACCGAAGGCATAACCCACGGGAACCAGGCGTATACTTATGTAGGGGAAACAGGTACATGTGTCCGGGTCTCCTAGAGCCCCTAGATCTTTTCTCCCGTGTGCTATATGAGATTCGGGTTTTTCGAAATGCACTCCCATGAGTGAATTTGGATCAGGATTTTTCTTATTTCACTCCCATGCGCTATGAACGCCGAAATCTCGAGAATATAGTATATGGCACTGATTTATTATTTTCGGATTTCACTTCCATCCGCTATGAACGCTAAAATTTCGGGCATATAGCATATAGGAATTATTTATGATTTTCGAAATCTTCTCCCCTGTGCCATGGGATTTGGATTTTTCGAAATTCACTCCTATACGCTATGAACGCTGAAATTTCGAGTATATTTTATATTCAAAACAAAGTTTTAATTACCAATCAGAACGTTCTAACCTTTCCTGGCAAAAATACAAACAATGCTTCCTCATGAAAGAAGCTTCGTGAATAAAGGAACTTTATGAGAAAGCGACGTGAAAATTTCAATCTTCAACTTTTTTACATTTTGATACACATATATTTTTTTTATTGTTCGGATAAACATCTGTTTTGGTAGATTTTTTTATTTTTCAGAGGTTTTTTTTCATAAACATATTTTCTGAACGTTTTAAGTACCTGGCGTACCATTTTTACTTTTTTGAAAAAAAGTATTTTGTGTTTTATATATATACGCGAAGTTGAGACGGAGATATTCGCACATTAATCTCAATTAGGCGTCTATCGACCGAGAAAGAGTATTATATACTCCCCAGGAGGTACGAGGGCTCTCAAAGAAACAGTTGTTTCTCTTCTCTCGGATAGGAAACGTGCTCGGGTTTATATTGGTCACGCAAAATAAACTCGCTAACGTCTTTCGCTCCATCCTTTCCCGAGTACGCAGATTCGAATGAACCTCGAATTCAGATCCATGAAATCCTTGCACGTTCGAAAAATCTTTTTTTTTTATCTCCACTAATGTATATACATATATTTTTATGAGTGTAGAAATATGTTTGACCCAGGTATTACCAGGAATCTGCAGCATCGCTAACCCCTCGCCTCGCAGTCACTTTGAATTCGAGCCCGATAACCGTTTCCACCCATCTGTTACTTTTTTTTTACCTCCGCAAAAACGGAGTAAACATCGTGATCGCATAAGATATGCGAATGGTGTGCGGCGCGATTCCCAGCATCTGCGTCCAAACTCCATCGGAGCTGCCAAGCTGTTTGTGGATTTTCGCGACGTTCCGACCTCGTCACGACGTGACACGTTTTTTTTTATTCCTGATCCGCTGCCTCCGACCGTCGCGGCTCCGAGGCTCGGCAAGCGACTATCTAGATCGACGTTTGTCTCTGAACTTGCATGCGAAATATCAAGGAGAGCCGGACAAAAAAGTGTTTTCCGTCCGACGATGAAACTTTTTTTGTTGGTCCCACGACAATATTGGCAAAGACGGTCAGTTCTGACCCGGGGTCCGTCACACCCCACTTTGCACTATCGCTGTTCGCGTTTCGAGGCAAGAAACATTATATCCGTGACCCTCGGGCAAGTACATGTCGTGTTGTTCGCACAGCGCTCTGCAGAGGTACACATTTGTATCACAATGTCCCCGCAGCCTGCAGAACTCTGAGAACTGCTGGTATTGCTAATATTCGGGCTTATCAAGTTTTCCACCCACAAGTTGGTTCGAGCGGCTACGAGAGATATGAAAAATAGTGCAACATTGTAGATAGGTGAATGTTCACGGACCGATAGAAGTTATGGAAATAATGAACGGTGTGCGATAGATAAGAGTCGCCTCACCAATAGGATGCGTCTTGCTGCTCTGTGCGGCTCTGCAAGCTCGCTATCTCGCCACGGAAGAATGGAACCTGGGGGAATGAAGAATAAGAATGAAAGATCGCGATGGCGGGGGGGAAAAAGGCGTTTGGAAAGATCGAGGCACGAAGTTCGCTGAGCTCGCAGCGCCGAGGCAGTTAGCCCTTTGGGATAAGAGTAATCCCGGTGTAGTGGAAGTGCGCGGAATAAGGCAGCTATAAAGCAATGGCGCTCCTCTTTCTCTGCATGTTCCGAGGTATATAACAGCCGAGTCAGGGAAGTCTCCGGCCAGCCGCGGAGGTGCTCGCAAGGTGGTCGTTGATCTCGTAACGAAGTCTCCGGAGAGAATCGAGCCGGAAGTACAGAGTCACTGTCTATACCAGTGCACTCCTAAGCCTTTTAACATGGGAACGATTCTTCCCTGGACCCCGCCGAGAAGAGACTGGACGCGCACCGCCTTGCATTCTGTTCGAGGACTTTTTCCACGGAGCAAAAAAAAAATGAAAAAAAAATGTGTTACCTCGTGAATTGAGTAAATGGTAGCGTGATTGACACTCGAGGGGATTGTAAATTAGTGCCTTTTCTAGGCACCGATCGAACAATCGATGAAATCTCAGTGAATAAATATTTATCTGCTCCATGGTCGACGGTAAGAGGTATCCACTGGAAAAGGGACTGTCGGACTTTGCTCTCAGCCTTGGGTCTGAGCCGGGGAACGGTATCGAGGGAAACAAACCGACGGCCGGCTAGACGGTGTAAATCTGTCGATCAGAAGGAGGTTGTACATCGTTAACGCATTAGCAACTGCGAGGAGGATCCGATGAGGGTTTCACCACTCCGGCTTTCTTCCTCGATCCTGCCGTGTCTCCCTTTATCGAACCCAAGTTACCAGGCATGCTGTTGTCATGTAGGGCAGAGCGGGCCAAGAGACAAGGGTTCTCCATTTCGGATGAGATTTTTTTTTGTTTCCCGCATCGAGCCGACGACTCGAGCGTCCAAAAGTTTATCGATCATAAATTATTTCTACGGGTTACCTCGATGTTAATGAAATTATTTTTTTTTACCCGAGTCACGTTTCACTCAGCAATCATCGCGAGGACTGGGAGATTCGAGAGGTCAGAAAATACCGTGTTGGACACACTGTTGTCTCGAGTCTTTGTGCCTTTTATTTCTTTTTCTATTTTTTTTTTGAACCCTTTCATTATTCTCGGTCTCTCAGCCTCTCTCTTCGTCTTCGTCATCCTCTTCAGTTTCTTTTTTCCTCGAGCTATATAGAAGCCCGTCGTTCTTTCCCTTTCGCGTCGCATAAACGGCGTACAGCGTGTCAAAGTATTATTACGAGGCACCTTTGAACGTGGCCGACCGCGGGACTTCCCCGGCAATAACACGGACTCTGTACGACTGCGCCTCTAGCTGCACTCTCTTCACGCATTCCTTGCAAATAATTTATTATTACTATTTTTTTTTCTTCAAACGCTATTCACACGTCACGGAGTCGTGCGATAATACAAAGATGTCGCGACCCGTTGAGTCTCATCGAATTGAAAGAAATCGTGACCCTCGCGAAAGGTCGGCACTGAGAATTTCTGTTCTCATTTCACGTGCGATAATGACAAGGATAATGTATATGATAAGACATATCATCACAGGTCTCTCGGCATATTACTTCACGATAATGAATGATAATCAAATTAATGCGGCAGGATCGTACGTGGGCGCGCATATCGGGCACTTCGCGCACGACGTACTCCCGACAACGTAATTAGATCGGTCCTGGTTTCCGAGGAGCGTCCGACCGATTAGTTTCACTTCATGCTCTAATATGCGAAAGGCGCTGGGAGCAAGGCGCAGGCACGCAGCGCCCAAGACCCGCCGCGAAAGAAGAGGGGCAAAAAAAAAAGAATAATAATATCGCTTCCCCCGGCCCAACGGCCACTCCTTAGATTTTACAATATAATGATAATGAAAGAGGGCGCAGGTATAGTTGGCGAGTAAATTGTCGCTGTTACGAGGCAAAAGTTTATAATCGGGGGTACGAGATGCGCCCGCCGCTTCCCCGTCCGGATGAGACGGGCGTCCGGGCTTTGAGCTCGGCATAAAGTCGCCTTAACGATCTGCCGCTGCATGAAAGGGTTAACGGTCTTTATTATTCGTGATCCTCGCTATAGGTAATGCAGGCTCGCGGGCCGAGGTATATATCCTTACCGGTGAGAACCGAGAGCGCTACCGCGGTAAATTACTATTCTCGGTGTTATGTCCGTAATTATGACGTCTATCGGCGCAGGAATGGTTGATGCGAGCGGAGGGGTGGAGGGAGGGAAAGGTCTTTGGTATCTTGGTCTCTTCTTTCCTCGATCTATCGCACGAGAGCCCTTTTCCTCGATAATGTATTATGCCAGCACGCGCGTTTACCGGGTGTCTCGTAAATTAAACTGCGTCGAGGGTGCTCGAGGAGTTGGCGATTTCCGTCGAGGCCAAGCAGAAGCATCCGCGGACCGACGAATCCATTAAAGGCGAAAGTGCGCGGCTGCTCGAGCCTGCCGACCGTCACAGGATCAAGACGCACCAGCCGATGAGTGGCGGGACACTCGTGTAAAATAAGATCCGGTCCTTCTGCCGGAGGTGCGTTATGATTAACGATTGTTCACTGAGGAAAAAAATTGGTTGGATTAACCAAAAGACGCGGTGACATAAGTTCAAAGCTGTTATTTGTTTGGTACAAATAAAGCATTGTTTTGTTAAACGATTACTTGCTTCAATTTATTCAAAATTTGTTGATTGAAACAAAAATATGTGTTGTACCAAAAAAATACACCTTTGAACATATGTCACTGCGCATTTGCTCAATCCAACCATTTATTTTTCTCAGTGTATGCACGACTCGAGAAAATTTCTTGCCAATGAAAGGCGACCGGAAAACGGTAGGGAATATATATACATAAATTGCTTCCTCACAGAGAAAAATGTTTTCGTTAAAAAAAGTAAAATCGAGAATTTTATGTCCGACACGAGTTTATGCATCAAACGTCGTTCTAGGAGTAAAATACTTTGGCGATTCGTCATCGGTGGGAAAAAATACCTTAGACATGGCCTCGAAACGACAAATTATGCACATTTTAGTTAGAGATTTTGTACAATTAATTAAACTTATGACCACTTCAATATTATGAGATGAAAACATTTTTTTATGTTACGAAACTCTTCATACATATATACATAAAAAAGCTGCAAAGTAATTTGCACATGGCTCACTCATTTCTCACGATTTTGCCGATAGCTTCCTCTATGTGGAAGCCAAAAGTCGATCAGCGAACTTTCCCATAGAGAAAGCTGTAGGCAAAATGATGTGAAGTGAGGAAGCTATGGGTAAATTGTTTTGCAGCTTTTATATGTATATAAAGTTTCCACTAGCGACCGTAGCGTAAGGAGTAATGGAACTAATGACGTTACTACATTTATAGAAAACGCGCATGCTGCACGCAAGAACTCAACTCGCTCTCATGCTTTGGCAAGACTGATTATTCCACGTGTTGGACGATTGAAATCTTACTCGCCTAGGTTCTTGAGATGGATTACATTGCACCCGAGGGATGTGAAGAAATTCTATAAGGATGTGAAAAAAGAGGGTCGAATAGATAGAAATCCAAGATTCGAGGTGGATGAGCGGAAGTGGGGAAAAATGTAACCGTAAATTCAATAACTTGCGATGATTAAGTATGAATTGTGATAAAAGAAGAAGATATAGAAGATACAGAAGAGTTCGATCGTCTTAAGGGATGCTGTACCAAGTTGGTTAGTTTATACGTGGCAACCGATGATTACTCGTCTCATTATCGATGATATTTATGGTCGAACGTTTAGCCAAGCTTTTCCAGATCGGATATTCCTGGTGAGAGAGCGAGAGAGTCCGTTCAAGTTTGTCCTATCTTGGTTGTATGGAAGAGCGCGCGCGCGTAGCCAATCGGTCGCCAATTATCAGAATCGCTATGCTCACGTCTCTTATAGTCATCCTACTATATGTGCACGTACATATATTCTCAACCTTATGTATAATACCACCATCCATGCATATACATATATATACGATGTAACACAGCAGCAGGATCGGAGATTCGCATCGCGATAAAAATAAACGGTCGTAAGATCTCCGGTCCCGACGAACGAGAGAATTACGAACGTCTGGATGTTGCACAGGCTAAGTGGGCCTTACTTACTATACGTACGCATCTTTGGATCGAGTGAGATGGAGGGAGATGCGATCGAGTTTTATCTTTCGGTCCACATACACGTCGCTCCAGTTATCTTTACAGTCTCCTTATTCTTACTTGCGTATATCGACTCGCGTCTTGTGCGCGATCCTCTCGGCATAGTCGGACCATGGCTAAGGGCATTAATCAGCCGGCAATTTATGCTGCTTAACCGTTGATAAATCAATTCAACGGCTTCGAAGGGATCTCGCTGTGGGATCTGCGGAGAAGTTATTCCATATCGGAAATTTATGTTCTATGTATATAGTGTGTGATATACTATTTACTGAGTCGAACAGGTAGCGAGATGAGGCTGAGTTGAGAATGTGTTCTGATCGTATGAAGACATTTTTCAAAACGTCCGACGCCAATTTCTTTGTTGAAACCAGTTTTTCTTTTCTGATCCATTTTTTAAATTTATTTCATGAACAAACTATCTTTCCATTCGAATATTGTTGCTAATGAAAGAAATAAAATTTGGTCTATAAAGGATGCGCCCTTCAACTTCGATAAAATATTTTCCCCGGGTGGTTTAGACTGTCCGAAGTTCGTAGCGGAATGAAGCAATACTAAAATATCCATGCCACGGGCTGAATATTTATATGGCTCAATAATTCATTCGCCGTATGATTCATAACTTTCGATATCGCAACGATCGATGATGCTCCGAGAGTGCTGAAACAAATAGGCATTATAAAGCTCCTCCTTCTATTCCCTCGGCCCCGTACAGTTTTGCCCCGTACGCAAACATCGAGGCTCGAGTTTTACGACATCGCGAAGGCTTGCAAACAGCTCGTTCGCAACGCGTAATCTTCGTTGCGGGTTGACCATTCGCCGGACGAACGAGATATTCTCGCAGTGTTAAGATAAAGAGCCTCCGGGACGATTAACCTGGAGACGCGGAGAGAAAGAAAAAAAAAAAAAACACGATAAAAAGACATCGACGGCGATGAAAAAATTTTATACCGGAGGATGTTGCCTATGTGCCCCTGGTGGTTTTGCTGTCCAGTCACGGGGCCCCCGAGAGGGATGGCTATAAACCTCAGGGACACGAGACGTATTAAGATGCTAATCAATACGCAATTTGTAAAGCCAGTTCGCCTTGATAAGGAAGAAAACTTTCAACGAAGCTTCAGGTCGTTGTCGTCGTCGTCGTCTAGGATTTGCAAAAACTCGTCCCTCATATGCACCTCAGGGACATCCCGAAAACGAGGCATGAAAGAATTATGCGCTGCACAACAGCCCTTATTTATTATACATTCACGTATTATATAGTATATTATTTATATTATACGTTCACGGAAAAGCGATAAAGTTGAATCTGCCGGGTGAATTGAACTTTGAACGAGACCTCTGGTACCCGAGTTGGGTTGAAACTTCAAAGAAAGCGACATGGAGAACGATCTCGCGAACGAATCGTAAACTTGTCCGATTGCGTGCGTAGAGAGATGTGTGTAGTACCATAGGATTGTGTTAATTAGTCTCCTGGGGCTGATGCGAATTCCTGGAGTAGGGTTGATGTCTTCCGACAAGTCACCGCTTCGACGGCTACCTATGAAACGCAGCCTATTTAATACCCTACATATATGTTGAGAGGGTATAGGTAGTCCACGCACCGCACGAACTCTGCACCCTAATTACTTCCTCTCTCACTGATGTGGCTGCGAATCGCCTCGAGGATCTCCTCGGAGGACACACATCTACCCCGATGCAAATGACACTAACCGCTCCGATCAACTGAGGCCTCGAGAGGTTTATCCTACCGATTGATCGCGTGACCATCCTCTCCGGGCTTGCCATCGATGCTCCAACGACGTGGAACGTCTCCCGGCCTTCTAATAACAAAGTTCAACGTCCGCGGAAGTAAATACAGTGTAAAAGTTTTCTTCGGAAAAGAAACGAAGGAGAAGAAGAAGATGGACAACAGGAAGACTGTATTTAGTTCATTTCAGGATAGGATTTCAAACGGGATTCCAATTTTTTTTTTGCCTGAGAGGCCGACGACCTCGGGACACGCGAAACTGAAGATATTTATCCACAGAGAAGTTCTAGCCCCTCTGGCAAGAGGACCAGGAAACGGCAACGGCGAATGATTGAAACTGCACGAAGATGGAAGGTATCGAGTCGCGCTCGGAGACCCTTTATGCCCTCTCTCTTCCGTCTCTTTCGCCCCGGCTAATCCCGCCGACTCGTGTCGCACGATCGTGCGAATCGATGATGCCACACTGTGTCGAGAACACCGGAAGAGTAGAAACAGGCAAAATAGAGGGGCTTCGTGCATGACTGTAAACGCTAGGCAAAGCCGCACCGGTGGAACTCACGCGAGGATCATCCGTAGTTGAGGGACCCTCAGCTTCTTCGCGAACCCATCCTTTTGCTCGAACTATAATGTACTGTACGAACCGTGTGGGATCGGGACTTCGTACCGTTGGCGATCCACGGCGTAAAACGAATTATCGTAATCGTCGTACGTTTGCCCGACTAAATAGCGGAAACGTGCGGTCGCGTACGCGTCCTCGCAGCAATGACTTCACCCAGCGATCAATTTCATCCCTCCGCGATGTAACTCACTGTACATCGAACGAGGATCGTTGGTAACTACCGTCTCGAAAGTTCCTCGATGTGTTGCCCGATGCACCGTTCCAGAATCATCAACCACATCGGGAAGTTCGTTGCTTGATCCATATATCCTGAAATTTACCGTTTGCTCGATCGCGGAGCCGTTATCCGGCCGAAAGACTGGAAGATCATGTGGCTACGGGGTGAGCGTAGCGAAGCCTGAAGATTCTGACGATTCGCCGAGCGTCGAAGACACGAGGATCGTTGCGGGTTCCGCTGATCTGATTCCTCGACACGTTCCCGGCAAGACAATTATAGTCGCCTTATCGAGTTACCTTGTCCACTCCTGATACGCATCTTCTAATATTTCCCGAGTAAAATTTACCGTTCGCTCGCTCCGAATGTTCCTGACACCGTTATTTGCCCGAAAGGCTGGAAAGGATTCATGCTACTCCTGTACACCTCTTCCTCCAATTTCATCGCGCTCACCTATCGGTGCATCGTGTTCACCTTCGCGGCCAGCAGCGGCCAGCAGCAACGAGGAAGCAAAAGCTACGGCGGAAGGAGAACGAACGATTCCAAGTATAAAAGGTCTGAAAACACTCTGCTGCCGCTGTTGCCGTCTTCTTGGCAACAGAGGATAGAGGAGTACCGGAGTATCTTACACCGGGAAGAGAATAAACAGCGGGCGAGAGATGCCACTGGATCTCGGCTCGGTGGCGGCGAAGGAGACCTCCTATACAATTACGTGGTACTGCGAAACATTGCAGTTGGCTGTTGCAGTTTTGTGTTGCGGTTACAGGCCTCTTCTCTCGGCAAGCTCACGGTGTTACACCCTTAACCTCCATCGTCCTGCTTACATTGCACACCGGGCGAAGTGGGGAACTCTCTACGGGGGAGGAGGGAAAACGGTACAAGCCGATAATTTAGCGGTTTTGTTGCTTCTCTGATGTTCGGCCTTTGGTACCTTCGTTCGCGGGCGTATGTACAGCGTTTTACATGCATTAAAGCCTCCTCTCGAGCAGCGTTGTGCATTGATGCCAACACAAGCCAGGAAAACCTGGGCCTGAGGTATTCGCTGCATGCACCGTGATTAATGTGGGGGTAAATCAACCCTGGGGATTCCGCGAAAAGACCACCGGCTAAACTTCGATGAACTTAGCTTGAACTCCCTGGCTGCAGGAATAGCCAGATGGAAGACACATCGAGGCGGGCTGAATGTAGCCAAATCTTCCACCTTCCCTAAGGTGGAGTTGGTCCGGTTGAGATAAAACAGCCGAGCCCCACTTGGGTAGTTGTTGCGGGCAGTTCTGCGCTCGCGATATATACGTTATTCGAATCGAGGAAAAGCTGCGTGCACGCTACGATGTCTAACAGCGGGCTAACAATTTACGAGCACGCGGATGTCTCGCGGGCAGAATGCCTGCGTTCATGTATTATATACGGTAGGTGGTTACACTGTACGTCGGACGTTACATTGCCTGTCCGTTTTATACCGGTGCTGCGTGTGTGAGACGCAAACTGTGCGGACCCCGTGAACGAGATACCAGATAGAAGAGAGCTCGCGTACGGAGCTCGACGAAAGATCTCTATACCAGCGACCCGCGCGAACGTCGTGTCCGAACCACCTTCGCACTATTTTCAACTCTCTTGCTCTGTGACTATATGAGCGCCGACTTCTCGCGTGCCGTCGCTGCGTCCGGGCGGCAGGGCAGTAAATTGTATATCGTTGCGTATCGGTAACATTGCGGCAACGCATGGGAAATGAAAACCCTGGAAGGTGGGCAAAAATAACATAGGAATGCCAGTTTCCGGCACCCCAGAGGACGTGACGTTCCCTGCTCGTCGAATTTTTGAAGAAGCCTGCCATGACTGAGGTAGTTCTGCCAGAAATTGGGCCGGTTTGAGAAACTGGACCGGTTACCATGAACGCCTCAAATGTATCTCGAGAAGATTGAAAGTTGGATACTGGATTACGATCCAATATTTATGAATAAACAGTCGATGATCAGACAAATCGTAACTCGCTCGAATTCTCAATGTCCCTGGCGAGTGTATCTATATCTTTTATAACAGTCATAGCGGGTATGCGCGTTAGTCAGCGGCTGCTGTTGCTGCGTTACAAGCCGCACACTCTCTTTCTCCTGGGAGAGTTGAATTTATCGCGGTGATCGAGTACCCACGTTACTTACGGTACTGTTAGAGCTCTAGGTATATATAGGCGGAGAGGAGGTGTATCCAGGTAGCTACGGATAAAGCTGCGGTGCTTCTGTCGGAGATCCGACTAGAGTAACCCAACAATGAATCTCCAGCTGGGTTGAACGAGCGTGCTTTTCAAGTCTAGCTCTCGGGTTGTGTTTCTGCTACACGTTCAACGCTCCAGTTTATCGGAGCTTCGCTTAGCGACGAAACCCTCCTCTCATTGAAGATACGTTCGTAGCATTCCACATGCTTATCTAGGCTCGCCGGTTCCGCGTGATCGACTTCGAAGCCGTAAATCCGAATTCGCCACACTCGATGTACAGTTCGCAGACAAAAAAAAATCTATTTGGGACAGATATCTACTGGGAGAACAGGAAATGGCAATAAAAATATGTATTGCAGCGAAGTAAAAGAAAATGCTGAAGGCCCACTAAATTCTCGACCTGTCAGTGCGGCGTAGCCTCTTAATGAGCGAGCGTTTCACTAAATCCTTGGAGCAGGTGGCCGCCAATGCCCGGGAGGTCGAGGATCTTGTGTGTATTCGCTGTGTTGCTGGTCACGCAAGGTTCTCTCACTTCGCATATTATTAACGGGTATACGCATCCGCAAAGTGTAGAGATACGTGTGTACTAAGGGCGACGTGTAATACCCCTACCGATTATCCGCGCGGTGCTATCCTCAACGAAGACAAACAAAAAAGAAAGAAAAATAAAGGGTACAAGAATCAAAACAGTATCGGCGATGAAACTCCAGGAGCAGGATCTACCGAGTATGCGCACTAGCTCGATAATCGAGACATACATGTATACGTTCGTTGCAGCGGTGCACTTACTGTAATCCCTCGCGGATGCGAAGCAACGTAAAGCAGTAAGGTACGAGAGAGGCTCGGTGTATCGTAACCAGCGAACCAGATTTTTCCTCCTCGGCACCGCGGCAGATGCTTCGCGCTATTTTTTTTTTAACTTTTTTAACAAGCGTAAAAACCAATTTAATGGCTACATCGGTGAGTCTCACGAGTGTTCGCATAGCTTGAGAATATATCTCGCGGAGAGAGAGGATGTAAAGCAGACAACGAACATTTTCAGAATCCGCATCCGCGTGCCTGCGAAGGTAAAATTCGCGCCCTCGTTAAACCGCAATCTCCGGGTATGGACGGGGAGGGGGAGGTTTCTTACTTCTATATAGAGACCTACCAGCATAGACCTATGAGCGAACGAGATACTTTGTAACTAGTGTAAGAGAGCAGTAGTTTCGTTCGATTTACGAGCGGGAAACGATCAGCCGCAAAGTTTACGTCGTTGCCTGCGCCATCGGTTCAGCTTCTTTACCTCCTGGCCACAGCTTATCTGTAGGCTCTCTGTTTATAGGCGAGAACCACGGGATTGCGAGGCGTTCTCGGATATTCTGAAGCCGCGAGATGCGTCTGAGTGTAAGCGAAAAGTTCGGACGACTCTGGGAGAATCATCCAAAGTCATAAAAAAATGGATTTCCAATCCCTCTTAAGTACCAATAGCACTGAGTGTAGAAGAAAGAATGAAGAAAGGAATGTTCGACTATCTCGCGAGATGATCTTCATAGTTTGATGTGACTTTTATTGATCCATGTCTAAACCGAATGACGAGTGGAGTCCGGTGCAAGAAACAATAAAGATGCGTAGCCGGAATTCCGCTTTTCTCGACTGTGGCCATCAGCAGACTCAGCGTCTAGCCTATCATTAAATTCTCTTTCGTCGCCTCCGGATGATCCCTGTCTTCCCGGTCGTCACGCCGCGAAGAATCGTGGAACGTCACGCTTCGCTAGTCCAGCTGAGCGGTATGACTACGTAGCGAAACCAACAGGCAGTCCGTGCTCTCCCTGTTGTAGTATCTTCTTCTGTACCTTTTGTAAAACAACCTCCGCAGTGTCGTTGTTCCGCGAATGGGCCTCTATCTGGTCTTCTTCCTCGTTCTTGTCTCGTCCGAGGATATATTAAACAGAGTTCAACGGTACGTCGCCACGGCAGGCTTTTTGAGCTCGGCGCTGCCGGATGTGTTAGTGCTGACCTCATCGCTCTCCGTTTTAATAGAAAAACACCTTCTGGTACGAATTTACTTTGATGGAGAGTTCCGTTCTCTTCCTCGTCAAAACTTCCGACAGATCCCACCGCACAGATTACAAAACATCCTTGCGATCAACGGGAAATTATCGATTCCCATAAGATCGGCGACCGATCGTCGGTCGATTCTCCATTAAAAAAATAAGATTTATATTTTAGAGAGCGGATCCTCAACCGCGGTGAATCATTCTCTGCTCAAGGAATGTCGAGTTAAACGAAGTCGAAAGACGGTCGATTAATTATGCACGTGACGATATGTTTTAATGATAGAACATGTAGCAAGTGATGTATTTCTTGCCGTACGAGGTGTCAGTCCATCTTCATTCAGAAAGAAACTCTTTCCTCAGCTACTCACCGGAGTATACGGGGCATCGGCAGTTGCAGGTGCGCTGCATCAAGGTGGGCCCTCATGTCTCGTGCGAACGACACAAATAAACGATGGAACTCCCGGAGGAATGGCCGGCGTTCGCCGTCTCTCTTTATCCCTCGGTAAAACGGTGTTGATGTGCTCACCAGGCTCGCGGTGGATCACAGCTATTTCTACTACCGCAGGAGAATGCAGGCGTCAAAGTCACGCTGTCGAAGTAGTCACTCATGCGATAAAGCGGAACTGTGACTTGGATGACCAAGGAGCCGATCGATTCTTTTGGCTGAGTTTCGATTTTGATCGTGGAGAACAGTGTTTTTGTTTTCATGCTCGGAATCACCTAAACTGGTCGTGTTCATCCGATCTGCACACCCCGTACAGTCCTAATATGAACTGGGTTCGGTTCTGCTGCATGAAGCTGGCTCCAGTGAAACGAGGAATGCTCGGGGAGGAAAGGAAACGCGCGAGTGGAAGCTAAACGGAAAGAAACCTCAGTCGTTTGCCGGACGACACGTGGGGAAGTGATGGAACGCCTTGGAACGTGCGTTCCGGAGCCGGTCACGATAGTCCCGTGAATCTTCTCCTCGCTCGCTCGCTCCACCGTCCGTCCACGTTTCTATCGACCCTCCTATCTCGGTCGGGAGCTCTTGGCTGCCTCGAACTGTTCGAGCGTGAAGGTAACCAAAGAGTTTACGTTCCAGGATGGAGAGAGCGAGAGATGGAGTAACGCCACGGGCGGTTCTGGCCAGGACGAATAGCGCGCATGGAGCTCGCACTATGACCGGTCCCCCTTGCTCAGCCTGAGTTTGTCATCTCATTTATCGCCGAGTTGCACCCTGGGCGAACTAATAATGCACTGACCAAGCTGTGTAACGAGAGAATATACCACCTCAGAAATAACGTCCGCAATAACTATTGTGGGTACTGTGTAACAGTAGAAGTGTCTGCACTAACTCGTGTCAACATGAAAAATCAACACGCTCCCTTGACATGTTTATTGTGATTGTCCACAAAACGTTGTTCGTGCGGGCGAGTTTCATCAACACTTCTCGTCGTACCGAGAGGAATTCAATTTGCGAACGATGAATCCAGAGCCGAATGCATTATTCTGTGTGGGGCAGCATTAATCTCGTATAAATGGGGTCTTTTAGAATCGTGTCCACGCCGCGAGGATTTGTCATTGGGCGTTAAAAATAACGCGATGCTCTCGCTCTAGCGCGAGACCCGAGGACGAAGAAGAGCCCGAGAGTTTCTTCGATACAAACTGGAAGCGTGGCTCGTTGGATTGTGTCGGACGCGGGAGAGAGCAGGAGGGAGAGAGATCTTGACGAGGGGCATGCCAACCGAAGAGAAATGAGAATCGGCGACTCTCTTCGTTGTTCGCTCTCGGTGCGCGAGGGTATTACAAATGGCGCCGACCAAAGACCGCGGGCGATCACGACGAGCGAGTACTAATTTCATTAAGTTCCAATACATTCCTACGTGTCTCCACCTTTCGCACTTGCCAACTTTTTGCCATCTAACCGTACATCGACAATGCTATACAACCGCCGATCGGGGGAGCAGAAGCGATACCGAAGAAGGACTCCCGGCGTTGCAAAAATATATGTATTCTTACTGCATAAGTGCACGGCGAAACCTCTTCCATCACGGAGGTGGGGAGAAATATTCCGTGAAGCGTTCGAGTGATTTATGAATACGTGTTTGAGTCGTGATACGTTTTAAACGGGGATGCAAGAAAAAAGAGTCTGAAGCTTTGTCTTATCGGCAACCTCAAAGCCGTTGTTACATCGTCACTGAATGTATTTTTTTTTCATACCACTTTACACAAATTTTTTTATTCAGGTCGATATCTTTCATTTCAAAGGATTTTTTATCACAAACGTTTCGTGGTCGTTGGTATTTGCATTACAGATTGAATTAAGAGGAATTGCTTTGTCGGAAAAAAAAATTAGTGAACATAGTCCATTTTGCTGAGCTCTTTCCTGGAGAACTACTTCCTATTTACCGCATTGTGTACCATGAGCGTAATGGCCAAGCTTCACGTATACTTTCTTCCTAGTTCAACCCCAATAAAACGCGTGCTCGTGTACCTTCTTTACGTACTTGCGCGCTCGTTCCCGTGAGAATTTAAGTACCTACGATATAGGTATAACCCCGAAGAGAGCGAGTGCACTTCTCCTCGTGAGAAAACCTCGCCGGCTCCTCGTGGGGTCTTACCCATTAGAATGTGAAGTAAGGGCCGGACTCGTCGTTGCAACGTGAAGTGCAAGCCTGTTGCTTGTTGCCGTTGAGGCTGCGCCTCGCCAGAGTATACTATATACAAGAGTTCCTCGTGCGCATTCATCCAGCGGGCACGTGTATTTTGCATAAGCTGACATAATATGCAAAATGCACGTGTAATCTGGCGGGCTGTCTCGGCTGACCGGTGACCGATCGTATCTCAAAACATGATACATGGATATGGAGGATGTAGGTAAGTGTGGTGGAAATATAATATCGTTATTGCACCCGGCAGTGTCCGTGCACTCTGCATCCATCAATTCTACTTCGATTATGAGGGAAAAAAACATGAAAAATAATTACACGTGGCTGTGAACGAGTTGGCAACACGTTCGAGTCAAGATTTTTTTTTCAGACATTATTGGAGGTTAATCGATCTCTCTACACGAAAAGGGAGGTTGATAGTCATGGCTGATAAACACATCAATTTTAAGTCAAACTTAATGGATCATCAAGACAACAGTCCTTACAAAGAAATAATGTTTGGGTATAGAAAGAAATACGAATTTTCTATTTTTTTTACGCTTTAAAAAGAGCTGTCCCACGATATTTCTAAATTAGACATTGAAATGACTGAATAAAAAGAGGTGCGATTAAAAGAACATAATATAAAGGATTTTTATCTCGACAAATCCGCGTGTAATGGCGCGATAATGAATTTCTCACCAAAGGGCAAAATGCGTATTCTCGTACATCGCGTGTAATCTCAGTTGAATATATTTGCACGAGATACCCCGTCTCGGGGCTACGAGAGTTTGCCCGGTTGAAAGCAAACAGAAAATTATCTCTTCCATTCGCTCCCTTCGGCGCTTATTAAGTAAAACCATGGAATTTTTAAGAGCACGTAATGCCAACCATCGTTACACGTGTACACTCGATTCCACGCCAGAAACCTCGCTAAGCTGCATGCCACACTCATTATTATTCCATAATTAATTGAGCAATGAGGTAAAGAAAATAATATCTAGTCTGAACTCAATTGCATATTGCATGAGAAAAGGGAGCGTGCCTGTAAAATAAATAAAGAAATAAATAAATTTAAAAAAATGCAATCCTTGCGAGAGTTTAATTAACTTCAATTTAAAGAGCCTCGAGTATGGCCTGCGCTGTGTGGGTTTATCGGGATCACAGTCCTCCCCCCCTGTCTCGGAATGTCGCAACCTCCGATAATTAATTCTCGTTAGCCGGATGACCATATACCATATAATAGCTCATTAAAAAGATCGAATTGTCTTAAAGGGGAAAAAAATGTACATACGTAATAATTGACCAAAATTTCGGAAAAAACCTTATTCGGTGGCACGTAACTCCTCAATCCTGGTGTTTTCTTCGTAGCTTCGAAATAGCTTAATTAGGTTTACAAGCTTGATAGCCGTCGGAGGAGGCGTGCTCGCGCCCTGATCGTCGCGTCTTAACAGCAGTGCCAGGCGTATACACCTCGATACGTGGCTATTACGAAAGAGGAGCTTGAAGCAGGCCAACTGGAGCAGATCGACAGGAGCAATACCCAGCTCAGGCATCGGCGGAGTCCTGGCAAAAATTGAATAAAATAATCACAAGGAAAAATATAATCAGGAGATAGAGGCGAAGCTTCGGCTGTACCGATCACGTTTGAAACTTCGAAAAAATCGGGTCTCGCGCGTGCGTTCGTACTATATAACCGGCACCCTTCAATTAAAATAGTTCCACGCGTTTTGTATACATATATATATCGGGGAATACGAGAGATCGAGGTAAGTCTCTTCGAGGCAGCGTGTTTGCGCGAGCTGAACGAGCGGACGCTCGGTCGGAGGAAGAGAGAAAGAGGCCACAGCCTCCGGTTCGCCGTTTGTCCGGGCGGCAAGAAGCGAAACTGGGTAATTAATACGATCGGCGTAGGGTATCGAGCGCGGTGTGGCTCCGTACTCGTCCGAATCGGTCGAACGACAAACTCAGAGACCAGACCGAGTCCCCTGATCTTCGTTTAACGTACCTACGTTAGCCGCTATCTACACGTGTAGCCGAGCCAGTAAGGTATTACCTTACACACGCACACGTACGGTGAATATCAACGGCTCGGAATGAAAAGGGCGTACATCCAAATGTGAAGTATACGGCTTGCGCCCTTATGATTCTCGTCCGTCGATATATACGTCTTCTCTCCCCGATATCCTATCTACATCGTATGTGATCCGAGCTGGCGGGTAGCAGCGGACCGCGCGCGTAAAGGGCTTATAAACGAGGGGCATTAGTATCGATTCAGGATAATACCCGACGGCGATCTGATTGCAAACGAGAGATAATTAATCCGTGTAGGCGAACCGAGAATGAGGGAGCTACTGCACGCGATCCACGTGGATTTAGACGAGAAACCTTTTTTTCTCTCTTGCCTCACAAAAACTTGAAAAGCTTCGATGTGTTCCTGAATGTATCTCACATACGAACAATTCTCTCACTCTGATTTCTTGATTCCGAACGCTTCTGCTACTGATTCTACGTTGGGTTTTTTCTGTTTTTTTTTTTTTTTTTTTTTTTTTTTTAGGAAAGGGTTGCGATAGGCATGCAAGAAATGAGCATGGACGATCAACTTCCATAGTCGAGTCTTCGAGTCGGGAGTCTTTATTGCGCTTTTCCACGCCTACTTCCAGCTATTACGTACGCACAGATTCGCTGCACTTTGCCTTTCGTTGGAAAAAGACTTGCACTTCTTCCGCACGAGAAAAATGTGTGTGACTCATCGAGAGGTACTCAGGCAATGAGAAGAAGAAACGAAGAACGCACATTTACGTACGTAGATATACATATATATAAATTAGTTCTTTCGCTTCCGGGGAATCGTTGCAGGTGCGTCGAAGAAACGTACCTACACTTTTATGTGCAGAATGTACAACTCTCGCAACTATCTCGACAGACAGACACGGTACATCCGTTTCCCGAGCCTCCCGGGACTCGAACAACGTGTTGCAAACGCGGATGTACAACGCGCGCCCACGTATACGCTGTTCCTGCGGGTCATTCGAGGAATATATTATTATGTATCATTGCGATTACGTGAATATTGCTTCGGGATTCTCGAGGCAGGAATAAATCAGCCTTGATCGTAGGAAGTAGATGCCTGTTTCCTGTACGTCAAGAAAAGAAAAATATTCATTCGTACCGGAAATTCGTTATTACGGATTTGAAAACCTCATTTGTCGACCGGAAATAACGTACTTACGGTATGACGTCACTTCCGGTCGAAAAATGAGATTTTAAAACCGGAAGTGACGTATTTCCGATCAATCTCCGGAAATCTGAATTCTAGGATTCTAAATTCCTACAATGTTTCAATACAAGTATTTTTTTTTCCTGTTTTGCAACATTAGCAACTTTCATTAGCGGGATCAAGTATGATCGGAATCTAACTTCATTTTTTATTAGAGTTTTTTTTATTGCACTTAGTATCTTTTTTTTCACGAAGGTGTTTGCAATATTTTTATGGTCGAGCATTAATTGGGGCCGCAATTATGCCCGTGATGATATGAATGATTCGACGAAACATTCCAAGACGGAACTATTAACCAACGCAATAGTACTCTTCGCCCCAGTATTAACGATAATCGTTCCAACGGTAGCCGAAAACAGCTATAATCATCTAGCCTAACCGCCGAGAATGAACTTGTTTCTCATTTTTTTTTCGCCCGGCCTTTCTGCGTCCGGTGTTAAAGAACCGTTGTAGATCGCGCTACGGAACATGTATCCTGGGCGAATTATTTTTGTCTCTCAGTTCGGATGTTAATTACGACTGAGCACTTGTGCACGATGACTCACCGGCCCGAAATAGTTAAGCTGTCATCCAGACTGCGATAATTGCCGTGGCAAAAGCAGCTGGACATCGAGAGCTCGTTGACCGCGGGCTCTCGCCTCCGCTCTTGTATCTCAAACTTGTTTTATAGCCTGCGCCGACGGAATCCTCGAACGAGTTAATTCGAGGCGAAATTCAGGTATATTAATAATCCTGTCCGCGAGATATTCAACTCGGAGTTTGCCGTAACGGAAACGGGTACACGTTATAACGTACGAGTGAGCCGGACCTTTTCCCGCGATGTTGCTCCCGCGATACAAGCTTCTGCCGATGGCGTCTTGTCCCGAGACTCTTCCGTTCCCGTCCTTCTTTCGCGCGAATCGACTCTCCCCGGGATCGGTAGAAACATCTCCCCGGCGTCGAATCCGGTAGCTCGGCAGCGTGGCAGTACGTAAAAGTACGTATCTTTCGATTCCCTCTCTTTCTCCCCGTTTATCCCCCGTGTCCTTCGCACATACGGCCCCGGGTACGCGCTTTCGCGGAATACAGTGAACAGCGGGGATGCGGGCGCCTTCTCGCTAATTGATCGGTGTACATACGGCGGGTAACTCTCTCCTCGGGTTGCGAGTTTGCACGCTTCTCTAGTGCAAAACGCCGGTATACACCCGCTGCGAATCGAAGGAGAGGATATATAGTTCAACGCTTTAAAAGAGTGAAGTCGAACACGAGCTCGGTCTACACTCGTATGATCGATACAGTAATTAAAGATGACGATATGTCTTCGTGTTGGTTTACGACGTGCACAGCAGCACGCCCGTTCGCGGGCTATACCGAGAGAGGTCCGCTTCTTACTTTCCGCTACTACTTATACGATCTACTGCTTCTGCGCGGTCGCGCGTATGCGGCCGCGCTCGCCCTGACTGTGACCACTCGCTACGCTCCCCTGCGGACGAGAGCCGCAGTCGTTAAAGCCACGGGCGGATAAAAGAGGGAGAGAGAGGCGAGAGAGGAGGAGACGTATTGATAAAAAGACCTTCGTTAATCAATTAATATTAAGTATTTCTTGCTCGAAATTCCCCTGCCGCTATTACAAATTGCCAGGGAAGACAAGTTTACTTTAGTTTTTACATCGAGCACCTGTGCGTAACCGTACTCGAAACGCTACGACGACTCCAAAGAGATTCATGTCTCGAATATTTATTGTTCTATAAAACGAAATAATAAAGAAAATAAAGAACTAGGTGATATTTTTTGCGGCAGAGGATGTTTTCTGATGAAACGAGCGCAGACTTCGTATTTGGCAGACTCGAGCTACTTTGAATGACGATATGGTAGCCGAGAAGTACGGATTTTTTGTTGTGAAAAAAATAGAAACACTATGAGACTCCATATTCGTCAAACGTGATCTGCTGGCGATGATAAAACTGACTCAACGTTTATGCGATGTATGTACGGGAAATCCTCTTCGTTCATATTGGCAGCAGATCTGGCATGAATCCAACGATTTTTTTTTTCAACATAAATTTCAACTCCGAACACCCCACCTTACTATTCTCCTATCCGCGTGGGAGTTGTTATTTATTTATCGCGAGGATCGGATCGCCATTTAATATCCTCCCCTCCCCGAGAAATCCAGCTATCCTTACCGCTAGATCTTTCTGCCATTCATTCGACGAAGGATATTGCCCCGTGGCATTACCAGTCCGGCATTAAAACCGCATCGAGAAAACCACACACGATATGAAATAAAATGATAAAGTATCCGACAGGGTTATGCACCCTGCAAGATAGCGAAACGAAGAACGAACGCGATAGGCAAGACCTGTGAGCGTCGTATATATTTCCTTGGTAGCTGGGAGCAGTAGAAGTAACGTCGGAAGAAGCCTAGGTGAGCCAGCAGCGGCAACAGCAACAGTAACAGAAGAAACGAAGAGCAAAGTTACGGCGGCGTCAGGGGCGATGATCCCTGACCGTAGCGCAGGTCAGGACGTCGACGAAGGATGAGGAATTGTTTTCCATTCTATCCTCTCTCCCCCCTTCCCTCCAGCATCCGAGTGGTCCAGCTACTCTTCCCGCTCCTTCCTCCTCAACTTTCCCTTCGTTCTTCTTCGCCTCCTCCCTATCCGTGATCCATGCACCTCCGGGGCGAATGCCCGTGTCAGTGGGACGATGATGCGCTCCGGCAACTTCCTCTCGGTCTCCTTCGCTCCTCCGTACTCCCGCTGGATCGTCGTCGCTCTTCGTTCGGACGAACGAAGCCCTCGGGAGAATTACAACCTTCGTACAACCATCGAGGAGTCCGAGGGCACCGATGATCTCCCAACGACGCGGTACGACGAGGATGCGTTTCTCAGTTTTCTCAGTGCCTCCGAGCCCACACCGGTGGATCGTTCGAAAATTACGGCATCGTATATCCCCGTTACTGTCGGTAGCTCAGAGTCGGTTAGGACCGATTGAGCCGAGAGTGAAGGCGCGCCGTCCACTTCGACACATTAACTGTCTCAAGAACGGACGTATTAAAAAAAAAAAAAAAAAGAAACAAAAAACCGAACGAAGGGAGCAAGAAATTATGAAAGATGTCGGCAAACGAAGATTGACTGCCTGGGAGCCAGAGGTAATTCGTCAATTTCTATGCATTTGTATAAGGAGAAAAGATTGTTTTTCACGCTGTAACTCTTTATCTTCTTATTCTTCTTCTTCTTCTTCTTCTTCTTCTGCTGCTTCCTCTCCTTCTTCTTCTTCTTCTTCTTCTTCTTCTTCTTCTCCTTCTTCTTTGGCCTCTTCCTTGGCCTCTTCCTTTCACACTCTCAATGTTACAACTGCGGTCTTCGAGGTACCGTGTTCAAGGTCCAAGGTCACTTCGTGAATATGTACCGTTCGAATATCGAAAGGGATAATCTTGGCTCCGAAGGCTTCCGGGTATCGCTATCAATTATATACTCGTACACCGCCACGGGGTTATCAGAGGCGACGAGCATTTTGCTCGACGATGGCCCACCGTTGTGGCGCTCTTTCTCCTTTCCTCACGATGTGGACCGACTCTTGGTAGAATCACCACGGGCGGTCGCGGGACTGTATGCATAATGTGACCGTGCCGGGTAGCGTACAACATCTCTGTATAGAATCTCTAGCGATTCCTTTCCGGTCAACTTTGTGAAATTAATCTAGCCCTTTTACACCGGTATTTTTACGACTTTGTGCTCGACCTTCTTTATCGACATTCAATTGATTAATAAATGATCATCGTACGAGAAGCCAATCATATTAACCGGAGCAGCCGGAGTGTACGCACCGGTGAACCGGACTCTCGAAGCTGTTCCAGTTTCCGAAGACGCGTTACTATTCAATCGGGCACCGCTGTCTCCTCCGTCGTTCGAAAAGCTCCTTATGGAATCATTTGGCTGAACAGTCCGCACATTTTTTCACGCCGTCGTTGTCGAGCTTAATTCTTAAAAATGTTATTAAACGCAGTAGCGCCGTACGGTAAACTAAACGACCTCTCTTTATTCGTTCCCACTGCGCTGTTTCTCACTCACCGTCGAGCATCACCGTCCACTTGTGTATTTTCTTTGACCATTTACTTCTTCGTTAATAAACGCATTCCGGTACTCCTGCCGGCGGAGACGTGGATGGCTCCTCGCTCCCGGGGCTCGGAGAGACCAGCGGCAAAAGCGCGCGTGCACCGGTAAGTTTACGACGCGAGGGGGGTTCCCCGTGTCAGTGAGGTCCCGTGAAAACGAGTCCGGAGAGACATAAGTGCCTATATCTGCAGCCGGTTTACCGTCCTGTTTACCGTCCTTCTTCTCGTATCTCCAGCATCTTTTCTAACCGTTTCTTCTAATGGTTCAAACCGCAACTCCGTACAGAGACGTGAAAAGATTTTTAACCACTCTGCTGATAAAAATAAATGTTACAAAAAAATGTCCCCACATTCCCCTGGTCTCTCGTATTCTCGAGGATCCGGGCTTCCGGCAGCGGCATTCGCCTATCACGTATCGAGATATGATATCTCGGGGTCCGAGCTTCCCTCAAAGGCGGCGAACACTCTTTCATCCTCCATTAGATTTTTTTTTTTTTGCTCGGAAAACAAGTTTCACAGCGGAGAGAGAGACCACTCGGACGGTGCTCTTCTCTCGTCGATCGGGCAAACGGATAAAGCATCAAAGTTGCCGTCAAAGTTCCGGCCGAACCGAGATGCCCGATCAAATCCCGATGTACCGTAAAGTCCACGGTTCTCTCGTAAAATACCCATTTTCATACAACCGGTCAAACTTATGTCACGCGAATAGAGGTATAAAAAGAAATTGTTTTGTTTTTTTTCAATTTTCCATCGAGATTCAACTCTCTGAAATTGTGAAGAGAAGAGCAGGAAAAAAAAAGTCTGAAGTATCAAGCCTTGAAAATCGAAGGTTTCTACGAAGGGAGCCCAATATCTGC
This sequence comes from Amblyteles armatorius, assembly GCA_933228735.2. Lineage (NCBI taxonomy): Eukaryota > Metazoa > Arthropoda > Insecta > Hymenoptera > Ichneumonidae > Amblyteles > Amblyteles armatorius. Next base: position 1,421,405 of record OW121693.1, read on the forward strand.
AATAAAAATCGCTGGAACGCAACAGCAGCGATATACAACGGCTGCGTAAGCCTGGGGGAATAACAACGGACGGTCTATCGCATCGTTCGATCGTCTGGTATCCTTCGAGAGTTCAGGAAACAAATGCGATTATTTTACCACTTTAGAAGTTTTTCGGATCTTTGTCTCGCCTTTTGCTGGCGGGGTGGTTGCCACAAGTCGAGTGTCGGAGATTGCTGCAAATCGTGCGGGGGCTTTTCTCCTTGTTCCTCTTATTCCTCTTATTCCTCTTCTTCTTCTTCTTCTTTCGCGAGACATGCATCGTTCGGTGAATGCATGCAAGCGCGCATCACAACGATTCGTTCGCACGACCAGCCAGCAGCTGTTGAATCGATAAGAAGCGGATAAATTCTCGCGAACGGGTGGTATCTCGTTGAAGTTTGTCCCCGGCGTCGCGAAGAGCCAAGGTTTATGGATGAGAAAACACGGAAAATGTCCTGTAAAATCCCACGCCGCTTATAAAAAGAAAATTGATCAATGATCGATTGAAAGAAAAAAATCTCTCGAAGCAGCTTTTCATTGATTTATTTAGTGCTACCGGACTGACTCTGACCGAGGATTTTCTTTGTTTACAAACCGTAGTCCACAATTTTTTGTCCCCGTACTGGAACTACTCCGTCGTCGGTTTTCTCGTCGATCCCATTATTATAATACTCGGAGTTATTTGTGTCGGGTAAAATTCTGAGAACGCTGTATGGTACGTGATCTCGATCGATGGCGGTCTCGTACACCAGTTTTCTTCGATTATTTCATTTTATATATATATCGCGCATCGTGGCAGTGTAATGTGTTTCGAGATCGGATGTTTCTCGATCGGTGCGGCTCCGACCACAGGATGATTCACGCGTTGATCGATCCCCCGATCGCGGACAGTGACTTACCGAGAAGAATACCGCGGGATATCGAATACGTATCACCATTCGATACCGAACGATATACCGAGATTATTTCCGGTGTGTCGTTACGGCTCGCACGGTCGATCTGCGGATCGAGAGTCGACGAGTGTATCGATCAAAATTCAATCGAACACCGAGATTCGAGATCCAAACTGTAATACGAATAAATCGAGCATACACGTATGCTCGATCGTGAAGATTTTCCATGCAGCACAAAGACTCCATGGATATAAGTTGCTCGCCGGGACGGCGTAGCCGAGAGCAGCGCGCTTGCCGATCTAGAATCTCAACGCTGTCTCCTACGGCGGCCTTTCATACATAGATGACCAGCTGTTTCTCATCGCGGCGAACCAGTTGCCAGGATCGGTTTTCCGCTTCGGGATACAAATCTAACCCGCGATCCGCAGCGCGAATTAATCTAACGATGACATGCTCCAATAACTCCCAGCAAATCAATGATCTACGATCGTTGGAAGCACATCTTTTTTTCCTGTCCTGACGGTAACTACTTGCAATGCCGCAAGGTAGTATCATAGGTTGAGCAAGATCTTCGCCGGATATTGGATGAACATTGCATATACATGAGAAAAAAAATTATTGAATGAAAAACGATAAAATGTAACTAAATGTCCCGAACGACGCTTAACGATGCACTATGGCAAAATATTCGAGAACAACGTGCAGCAACACGGTAAACTACGGGATAGTTTAAATTTCTCATAAATGCATAATTTCACGTTACGTTTGAGATGGGAAGGGCGGGGGAGGGGGCGGTGTAAGACGCGCGAGTTTACTGCATCAGTGAGTTGTGGAGCGGTCCAGAATATATAATGTTATACCGCTCGATGTTTTGCGCGAGAACAGAAACATCAATGTGTGCTACGTATTTCTGCTTCTTTGAGAGTACAACGCACGTAGGTACTCACTCGAGAAGGTACAGCCGTGCGGCATAAGATGGAGTATATACACTCGTTCGAGAGCTTTTTTCCTTCCGGCTACCGCGGAGAGGTACCGCACGCGGTATTACAGGGAGGAGCGAGAGGGACGAAATAATAAAAAGTGAGAAAGAAAAGACGCTTGCCCTGTGGCTTCTTGGTTTGCACTCTGGTGCACCTACTCGACACAGCCAATGGGTATCCCGGCAGCACTCTCGACCGACCGATAACACGACGCCGGCCGCCCGGTAGCATTGTTGCGCCAGTATTTATGTAGTCAAGACCGTTTACGGCCCACCGGGCCGCATAAAATTTAACGACTGCATCGCTGGAAAACGTCCAGGTGATGAAGACTGCCCTCTCTCCCGTACCGACTCTTCCATGTATTTTTTTTAGCAGCTTACGCGGAAAATGTATTCACATTATTCTCCCCATTCAGGCGAGAGATCGCATCGCGAACTTCACGATTGCAGCCTTATAAATTTTTTTCCGAGATGGGTACGCAAGCCGAACGAGTGTTCACACGAACAAAAATAATTAGTTGCTCCAACCGAATGCGCAGTTGGATACCCATGCGATTTATTTGGTTGAATCAACGATTAAGATGGTTGACCCATTCATTTATTGGAACGATCGAATCAATGATTGGTTGGGACAATTAATTGTCTTTCACCGTGCCGAGTTGATTTGTTTTCTCTTTAACGAGGTCAGTATATCGACAGGTGTGTAGATACGTTGTATGCTTCGCTTTGCTTTCACGATCTAATTCGCCCGGCGGTATATAAATTAGTCGCGATATGGTACATTGTAGTTATAATAGCTTGAGAAATTATGGAAATTAGGGCATTATCTCGTTGCAGGGCCGTTGTGTGATGTACCGAGTTCCCACGAGACGAGAGGCTACACTATTATAATGTATATATATTATACCTACGCGGTATAGTATAAAACGTATCGAGACTGAAAGTTCGCAAGCTGTAACGCACACACAGCCCCATTAGATGTTTCCTATCTGTTTCGCTCGGGCTCCGCACATTCCACCAGGTCGTCGCACCTTCGCCGTACTTTCTGCCGCATAATACACTCGGAGTATTATACTCTAAGTATATGTATGCACGTACATACTTGCAACATAGCGTATGTAGTAGTAGTACGTAAAGTTGATAACGAGACAGGAAGTTAAATATCTACGAGGTAGATATTACAGACGCAAGAGCAAAACTCAATCGGGGTAAGCCTGGGAAAATCGCACGCGTGATGGAAAAGTGTCGACGAATTATTCCAACTTTTAGCTGCGTTCTTGTATGGCACTCTAGAACGCCGCTGGGCACTCCACGCGATAAACTTCTCGGAGGCCGGTTTTCCGTTGCCACGAAAGAAAAGGGAACGACCTAGACGAGAACGAGGAAGCGGGTCTCGTGCGCGTCACTGATGTGCGCGCCAGCCGATCGGATTTAGATTTGCGTGCGATCCATCGTGGACGCTCGAACGTTGACGTTGATCGTAACTTTAGAATATCCCCCTTTTTCCCAGGGAGTACGGAGAAAGGACGAACGGAATTTAAACTATGCAGGTCCGCGATGGGATCTTTTCAGACGCAAGAGAGAATCCAGTTTGATGTCCATTGATTCGAACTCTACCGGTCACGGACCGCGAAACTCTCGGATTTGTGGCACGGGATTGTTTCTTCCCGGAACATAAAGAATAACCTTCGAAAGAGCCGTGAAAAATCAGCTGATCTTTGCGGTGACAACAAAAAAACACGGCCTATCCGCTACGCGCAGTATATTAGATTAGGAAGGTGCGAGGTGAACGCGTGACCGTGTCGAAAGTCTCGTTCCGTTATCTCGCTTCCCAAGCTTATCCCAAGAGCGTGTTCCAAGCAGCATAGATTCCCGCTTAGAACTCCCGTGCCGCATAGAAGAGTCGATTTAATTATCTCCGATAGACGCTTGACTCTTCCGACGACAACGTCCCGTCGAGTGAGTTCCCAATAAGAGGAGTTCAAACTGAACTTCCCCCTCGGTTGTCCCACCCGGTTGCTTCCACTTGGGAAGCGAGCCGTCACGGTTTCCTCCCGTCAGAAGCGTTCTAGCTGGACGACTTACAATGAAGAAAATGGTTGCACGATCTTTGCCAGTCATGCAAAATGCCAGCATGATCTTCCTTCCGTCAACGGAATTGACAGCTCTTCGATGGCGAAGAACGGTCGGCTGGGAACTACGATCTTCTCGGATCCGTGACTGGCACGGGCCCTCGGGCACCGGATCAGGCGCTAGAAGACGCAAGGCGACACGACACGACGCCCGCCGAGAGGCCGGATCTTGCTCTGCGGTCTTGCTCTTCCTCCTTCGCTCCTCGGAGAACGCGACCCTCTCGTCCGTTGGCAGCTCTCATTCTTATGCCGTCACGACCGGTCGCATCATTAGGCCTCCCGGCATTACAAATGACGTCGTGGCATCCACGGATAGCTCAGTCTACGGCTCTTCGGCTCTCCCCCTCTCCCTCCTTCCAACCTCTTCCCCAGCATCTTCTTCTTCTTCTTATCTCTTCGCTCTTCTTCGTCCACCGGCGTCGTGTGCGCACCGTTCGGTCATCCTCAAACCTCACCTGCGGGCATTTTCCTCTCTCTCTCCGTCGTCGAATGCAGGGCCTAGCGGCTCCGATCCCTCGCGAACTTTGAGCAAAAAGTTGCACGGACACAGAGCCTCCGTGGCAAGTCGTACTCGCATAAGACATGCATGAGTTTCTTGCCTTCAATAATCAGTTTGAAGCGATAGATATCGCTTGTCCTTACCCAATGCCATCGGACCCTCCGTACCGGTGATACCTTGTCCCCTTGCCAACTCTATACGTACGTCAGCATGTTGCGTCTACGACGCGCGAGGCAGGTCGCGATTGCGGAGATAGCGCACGAGAAGACTTCATTCGCGGTCGATTCCCGACGAAGACGCATCAATCTCTATCTATCTTTAGAAACAGTCAGTTGCCCCAATTTAAAAACTCGTAGGAGAAAGCGGCGCAAAATATACCATTTTTATCATTTTTCGCCAGCGCATAACAGTCTAATCTTGAATTAAGGATCCGGGTCCATTTTGACCCGACTGTCCTACATGTCTCACATACGGAAAATTCGTATATTCACCGTTAAAAAAGGAATCATTTCGGTAAGAGGATCTAGTGCGAAGCTTCGAAAGCGGCTCCGGAACGAACAAGTGGATTATTTACCTTTGGAATACTGTATCGAAGCTCGTAGTTAAAACACACGGAACTAGGCAGCCGAGGATCTCGCGAGAGTGGAGTAACACGGGAGGCAAAGTTGTGCCGCAAGTAGGAGAGCAAAAGTAGTAGTGGCGAGGAGTAGTAGAGACGGCGGTAGGGCAGCAATTGCGAGCAATGCCAAGGCACACGGTCGGCCAAAGGCGAGTGAGCGAGATGTGTGTGTATATATATATCCCTCAGGTAAGCGAGAAAGCGAAAGAGCCTCTCTCGTCCTAAGTCGAGGAGACGAGAGAGCTACCGCGGTGGAGGCTCGCGGGTCGCGTGTTAACCGTCTCCACGGACGCGGAGCACAGTACGCTCTCGTCTCTCGTGCAAGCCGGATTGCGCCAATCCCCGTGTCCGTAGCCAGAACCACGTGCTTCCCTGCCGCGTGTGCCAAGCTTTTCGACGTCGCCACCTCCCGGCATCGATGAACTCGGGTGTTTTCACGGACCTTCCACCTTTCTTCGCGGCGACCGAGAGCCAAGACTGTTTGTCGTGCGACAAGATCGGATACAAAGTTAGCACGGAATCCAGAGACGCAACTATCGAGTAACTCCGAAACTGTGTATCGCAGTTCGAGCCTTCGATCGGACGAGAAGGTAACGGAAAACCTCGTCGGAGTTGTCCGGAAGACGAACGAGAAATACGGAGCGGGGAAAAAGCGACCGTTCGTGAAAATGTCTTGAGAGCCGTCCCGCTCCGGCCGACAGTGAACGACAGAAGGCGAGAAGGAGGCAGCTCGATGGTCCCGCGGACGGTCCATTAGCGCCTCGCGATCACGGCTCGCGCTCTCCATCCGTTCGTTCTTCTTTTTTTTCCATCGCCACTCGACCGTCGAGGAGCGCCGTTCCGAAACTCGGGCGAGCATCGGCGATGACCTCTATTTCCGAGCTGACGAAGGTATCCGGCGACTTCTGACCGGCCACACAAAAGGGATACACCCGAAGTGGTGCTGGAAGAATCCGAACCGTCGGAGAGTGCGAAGGAGCCGCGAAGAAGAGAAACGATTACGAACGAGGGGGAGGGAGGGGTAGGGGGAGGGGGAGAGGAGAACGAAGCGGGGTCACACGGAAACGATAAAGAGGTCTCGGACAACGAAAAGAGGATCCTCGACCCGGCGGACGCCGAGGAAAGAGGCCTCCTCGACGGTTTCTACGGATAATCGGACGTAATTTACCGATAGTGTAGAAGGCCCTTCGTTTCCCCGGTTGCGGCGTTAGGAGAGATACCTCCGCCATGAACGATCTACTTCTCGGCGTAGCCGCGTCGTCGAGCCCGGAGGGTACTTCGATCGTCGATCCGCCTCCCGACTTTAATTACAAGCCGATGTAAACGGGGGAACAAGACGAAAGGGAGTGAATACGGTGTGCGAAGGGAGGAAAATAAAGAAGATAGGACAGAGTCGGAGCACGATAAAAGGGTACTCGGTTTTGCGTTACCCGATCGAGTTTCCGAGGGAAGTCCGCTGTGTTCCTTCGATAGACACTTCGATCGAGCGAGATCGACGGTGTCGCCGGTAACGATTGGTCGGCAGACCTCTCCTTAATCAGGGCAATAAAGACGAGTCCCCGGGTCGTCCTCCTTCCAGATCCTGGGCGCGAGATCTCACCGGATCCGGCAGCGTACTCCGGTCCATAAATGGTCCTCTGTACCACGATCGCGTGGGACGTCGTCTGACCCGTCGTCCCACCGGTGTCGAGCGTTATTCTCGCCACCAGCGGTACCGCGAGGCGGTTCTCCTTTTTTGCATTCGCTCCGGATCGTCCCCGCGCGAAATTGGCCCGTTCAGAGTTGTCGGTGATATCGGTATAAATTTTTCCAACCGCTCTCGACCTGCCATAACCGTCGGGTTTCACTCAGCGGTTAACGTCGGCGAAGGCGGTTCATGCAGAGCTCTTATTTACATAGAGAGAATAACACGGGGCACCGTTGCCGTGGGTTTCATCACCCGATACGGTCGTCGCGCGTGGGTCTTCGGTACTGTTGCTTCATCGAGTTACCTCGGTGACTGGGATGCGCGCTCTCGCGCCCCGATCTCCGTTCCGCTCTTCGTTCTACAAGCTCCAATCTCAACGGGAGTACACACAGTTGTACGGCTCGCTCTCTCCGCGCTCCGTTCTTGCCTCCTAGGTCACCGGCGAGATCCTCGAGTTCCCGGAGGAACTCTCAGCAACAACACGAAGTTACCAGCTCGATCACCTCACCGTTTTCTCTATCCTCGTGCTTAAACGCTCCGGCATGGAACGCGGAAGCTGACTCACAGCATCGTTCGTATACTATGATTTAAGTGCACGATTTCAAAGTTCGCAAGAGAGCTGCTCTGGCCAGGCGGCAGAGGCGGGAGCATCATCGGGGCAAGAGTTTAATCGCTCCTACAGCCTACGACGACGATGATTATGGTGAGCGCAACGTAACTATTAGCTACGCTGCGATGCTCAAGGTGGATCCACCGATAAATCTGTGTTTATGTGCCTGTGTATGCGTGCGTCGGTGACCTCATGAGCAATGGGATCCGATTTCGATTGGTCGCGGTAGCCGCTTCGTTAATTGGAATCCGAACGTTTTTTTTTTTTTTTTGTGAATCTTCGAATCGTCGAGTGCAACGGCTGCCGGCTCTCCCGATACTTCTGGATTCTCCGTCGATCATACGAGCGGTCCGACTGTCGAGTAGGCGAAAAGTAAGACGGAATCGCCCGGTGTGTCGGATACGAGAGAAAATAAGTGGGGCGTAAGAACTCTTTTTACCCCGCGAGTGGCGAACGGCGCCGAGGGAAGGGAGTGAACACGCCAAGCCGAGGTCGAGACTTTCGGTGGTCCGCAGCATTGTTCAACTACCGCAGCCCCGTACGCCCGACAGCTCCGCTGCCTCGCCGTTAGAAGAGAAATCCAGGTCTCGTTATAAATGCTGGAACACTCCCGAGCGCGAAAGGATAAAAGCTCCCACCTCGTGTGTGCCAGAATCCTTTTTGCGAAGTGAAAAATGTAAGAGTTTCACGCGACCAGCATCCCTTAGTAATTCGGCGAAGCTTCTTATGCGATCGCCGTTTTAGTCGAGTCCGTGTGTACGTGCGGCACTTACGTGACAGCCGAGCATTTCGTATGCGAGCGAGCGATAGCTCATCCGGCACGAAATTTTCTTCGCGTTTTTGTTCGTTTTGTTTTTCGTTGCTTCAAATTCGAAGTGCAGATCTCACATGTTCGAGGGACAAGAAACGTGTACAAGGCACGGGACGGTTGTCGACTCGGGATAAAGACAATAGAGGAGGGAGAGAGCCAGAGGATGCTGGTTGCCGCTATGAGAAAATTATGCAGAGTTGGCCTCGCCGTTGTCCTAGCCACTGCACTCTGCGTACTTACTCTCGTCGACATGCCGCCACAGCTACCGGAACCACCGACCGCTCCACCACCCACGCCAGGTAACTTGCACACCCGGATGCACACAATCGTTACACACGAATTATACAAGATTTCGTTTCTCTTAGAGAATAGAAGAAATTAAGAAAGTCTTTTAAAAATTGCACTATAAAATTGTCAAAAATTAAAAATGTGTACGATAAAAATGCTTACTGCAAAGATGATCTATCGACGTATTTTTAAAAATGTGTCAAAGACTGCTTTAGGCAGATCCTAACGTTTCAAAAAATGTTCGTTAAATGCTGTCGTACGAATATTCCTCTTTTTACCCTAATTCGAAACATGAGCGATTTGAAACACTCGTAAAATTGCTTTATGCAGATAATCCCTATAGAAAAATAAAAATAAAAAATTACCACGACCTCGGTGGTAACATAACTAATGGGAGAGTTATCTGTCACGCGGAGTAGCGGTGCGTGGGCATGCGTGAATGTTGAAAGAAGAAAAAAAAACAGAATCTGACCATTATTCGTATTCTCGAGCGCGAGGAGCTCCGGTTGATCGCGGCTCTTATACATACATCCGACGAATGATCGTTTCGAATTCCACGGAAGAATTTCTTTGGTGGCATCTCCGAAGGGAGCTTCGTTGAAAAGTGTATAAAAATGTTGATTCTCGAGAGGATTTTTCACGGGGTGCTCGGACGCGGAGCCAGGGATTGGCCGTATACCTCGTAGATTCATGGGATCTTTCTGTCCTTCTCTCGCTCGGTGTTCCGGACGATGAAATAAAGAAATGCGGAGCGGTGGATGCGCGAAGAATTCCGCAACGCGGGGTACCCCATCAAACGGACGCGCACAAAAACTCCGTAAATAATCAAGGGGATCGGTGTCGTTTTTCGTCAGCGTTATAAATCTTTTGTGAGTTTCCTCTCGGTTGGGGTAGCAACTTCGTTAGCTCGGATATAATTTACGGTCACTCGTTCGTCGAACGTACCAGCACTATCCGTAACTACTCTCTCTCCCTCGAGAGAGAATCCCGTCCCGGTCAGCCTGTGTCCTCTCCTCTGTCTTCGAGGCTGCCAACCTCGCATCCTCTCTGCCCGTATCGCAATGCGAGGCGTCCTTGTGGCACGCTTTTTTTCGCCTTGAATCCCTTCTACTCTTACCCATCGCGAAGATCGTGCCAGCGATATGCGTGTAGCTGTTACATCCAATTTCTTTTTTTGCTATCCTTCTACCCCATACCTTCATGCGAGATGCTTTGCCATCGTAAAATTGACAAAATACTGCGTTAAATCAATGCTTGGACAACGGATCAATACGCTTTTTATTTATGTCCGTGCGAACGCTTGAACCATCGCGAAATTTCTTTATTTTTTTCCGCTGTTTTCATTATCTTCGACAATGTCAATTACAGTGTTAAAAACAATTGTAAATTTGATGCACCGGACTGGAAGTTTTTATTCAAAAACTGGCACATTGTATTTAACTTACAATTGTGATGCACAATTAATGAACTTTTACAGTGAAATTAAAGTAAATTATAACTGTAAATTAATATTTCATCACAATCGTAGGGGAGAGCGAGGCAAAGTGGGACTGTGGGGAAAAACGGGACAAAAAATCCGATTGTATGGATCGTGCAAAATGGGACATCCAAAAATTATTGGAAAATTGAGTTTTGCCCCACTGTCCCATTTTACAACTTCCAGCACGAGAACGTTAAATTTCATACGAATTTTTTTCACAGTATATTAAGTGTTCGTAATCTTGTAAAAAATTATTGGCCATCGCCGAATGACCGAAATACCAAGTTAAATAAATGTTTCGATAAACATTCGATATACCTAACAAGATGTTTATGGCGACGATCAATACTTTGCAAAATTTATATATTTCTTTAGTATTTCTTTTACCGTCCCGGACAATGTCTTGGTATCGCGATCAGCAATGATATATACGAGAGCGAATAGCCGCGTATTCGCGCATGATGCAGCGTAATAATATCGTTTATTGGCCGAGAGACGGAGAAGGACTCGTCATGCCGGGACGAGAAACGATCCCTCTGTGTTCGCATTCTTCGATGCAAACATGAATCGCGAAGGAGAAAACAGTTTCTCGTTCTCTCTCGCTCGAGTCGCAAGCAAGCAGCTTAATCCGACACGGGACGACTCGTACAAATCGCGAATTTATCGCCGTCACGCAAACCTATCCGGGCACTACCAATAAATTATAATTTAATCGTCGCTGAGAGAAGAAGGGAGAGAAAGAGAGTGAGAGTAGCGTATGTGAGGCGGCGAAGCACCGCGACGGGTCTTATTAAAATTCAGGACGCATCCGTTGAGCCATGGTTTCTCGTCTCCGTCGTGTGTATATCCTGTGCACCAGGCATCGCGATCGCGAGAAACAGCAACGCACAAAGTGACCGGGGGAGAGTACGCGATTACGATTGCGAGAGACTTGCCCGCATAATTGAGACGTAAGACACGCTGTTCCTCCGTCTTTATCTGGTCAACCCTCTCTCTGTCGAATTTCCAAGACTATTCCATTTGTAGTTTTAAGTATTGTCAAATTCGATGGCGATTAACGTAACTTCATATATTTGGTAGGTACTGAAGGAGACCCGTCGATTTAAGGCAAAACATAAATGTTTTATTTTTTTCAATTTTTTTGTTGTTGCTTTAACTTAAAAACAAAAATGGAACTCACGCAATTTTGTACACCCAGCGCGGGAATTTTTTCACATGATCAGAAGGCTGTTATAAATAATTAATCGGGAGGGATTTTCGAACAGACTTTTTTGTGGCGGAGAAAGTAAATGAGACACTTTTTTGGTCTAAAATCGAGCTCCTTTCCTGTTAAACCGCAAATTCGATACATATCATAAGTATAAATGTACTCATATTTACCTCTCGTCCTGATGGAACGAAGGAAGGATGGAAGGAGATGGAAAAAAAAGAAATGAATTATGATATAAATGGTTTTCCCGCTAGTTACTTCGCCGATCGTAAAGACAATATTGGCTAGTAAAGTGTAAAGTCGACGTGGAAGTTTATGGGGGATGATTTATCATCGAAAGCGTATTAAAAAATTTGATTCATGACGATCGGATGATGGTGCAAAAAAAACGTTAAGCCTTTGCTGCCGAATCGTTAAAATTATGATAGAATAGTGGAGCGTAATCTCTAGCGACGATAAAAAATAAACAAGAAATCCGTATAAAAAAATTAAAAAAATACCGGATGTGCTTGCGTGGTTATGATTTGAATGAAATTGTCTCTGCGTACGGTACTTTATTCCGCCGACAGCTAGTCGTCGAACTGCATTCGAATGTTTCGCAACGGGACATATCCTTTCGCTCTTGCTCGTCGGGGCTTTTACGATCTCGAACAATCCACGCCCGAAGTGGATTTCACGGAGGGGGACGACTGAGACGAGATGCGCTCGCGAAGATACCGCGGCGGAAAGACGGAGCGTGACGAAGCGCTTTTTCGCCCGACTCGGAGAAATGTATTTGTGTTAACGTACGCCAGAACGCAAAGTAATCCCCGATTTAACGTCCCAGTAAAAATACCTCGGGATTTCGAGTGAATCTTAAAATCGCATAAATCTCTCAATCGTGCACAGTCATCGGACGACTGTGTAACGTATCCACTCCGGTACCGGAAATGGAATTTTTTCCTCCGGCATCCACGCACGCCGTGCATGCTACGTGAGAAGTATCGGTGCGCTCGGTACTCCAGACTCTCATCGAATTCACCTACCACTCGTCGATACGGAGGAAAGCTGTAGATAAATCTTACGGCTTCTTATTCGATGTTGATTGCTTTCAATCGAGCTTCGTCCATCGATCAATCCGCGAGAGTACGTTGGAGCTGCTCACGGTCTACGGATCCGACACACCTACCTCGGGACTCGATCGAATCTAATACGGGAATATGTGATCGCAGTCGAGCACATGGAAATCACTGCGTACGCGAGAATTGATTGAGTTTTCCGTTCGAAAATGCGATCGAATATAGGGAACTCCGACTACAATTTTTGACGTTCGAGCCTGGGAGTTTTTATACACAACCGGAACTCCGTTGCGAGGACTCTGTGGCATGGGATTATTGATTAATTATTTCTGTTATCGGTAAAAAAAAATGAATAAACAATTATCAGACGCAAAGTTACGGACTAGCGAACTGTAGGTCCACGTTGAATGACTAAATTCCTCCAATTTTTTAATGCCATGAAAAAAAAGAACCGATCGAAGTATACGAAGGATCGCTTCGACTTGTGTTTCAGGTGTGGAGCCACCCGGTCCGAGAAGCATAGTCGCGTATTCGTGGGCTCGAAGATTGGCTCTGGACTATCGTCCTTCGAGAGAGTGCAACGACGGCATCAACGACAGCAGTCTGCCTCTCGATGGAACACCCATGGAATCGACGTCGGCTTTCGTCTCCTCGTCGTTTATCGCGTCAAACCCCACCGGTTTCGCGAGAACCACCGGGAGCAGGAGCAGCATCGAATCAGAGGAGTCGAAGAAGTGGCTCGAGACGATACCGCGACGTCTGTTCCTCTACAGTGCCCACTTGGACATCAGAGTCGCCGGCTATCCGAGCGTCAGGGTGATTGGCGTTAAACGAGAATCGACGCCGCCGCTTCTATCAGCGGGGACACTCTTCTGCACTATTTGGTAAGGGGGAGTCGAGAGAGATGCGGAGGAGCGAGCGGGCGCGAGCGAGCTGAAGGCTAAAGCGAGCTAAAGGCTCTGATTCGACGACGACGGGCCACCGGACGTTCACGTGTCGTCGGGATGCAAAGCCCGTCTTAGTTGGCGACCCTTTCCGCTCACCTCCTTCGCGACGCAGATATATCCAATAAAATAAAATAAAATAGAGGAAAATGAGGAGAGAAAAAGTATAAGAGAGGGTCGCGGGCTACGAACCGCTTTGCCTGCCGGTGGCGAATGAACGGACCCGCGGGATAAACGCGCGACAGCAAAGGGTGATCGTGTGGTGGCCGCAGGCCTTGGCGAGGTGAAAAAAGGAACAAATAAAAGAGGTAGAGATAAAGGAGAAGGAGGGCCTTTGCCTCGCATGGTGTGTCTCGCACACCGGAGGGTAATGAGGCATATACAGTTTGTCGATAGTAGAATCCATTGTGAAGGCAACGTCTGGAGCGCTTCCTTGGAACACAGTGCAGTTGCCATGCGGCTTTAAGAGCTGTTTATGCCTGCGGTGCATGGCTAGAGCATCGCGATCAGCGCGGTGGGGAGATGGGGTAATGAGGCTCGCCGGGCAATACGGGTCACGGTCGGGATGAAACGATGGTAGAACGTGATAAAAAAAAATCAACCTCAAAGTGCAGCTTCGAATGGCGAGATTATCTAAGATTTTTTTTTGTCGGCAGAAATTGATCGGCTTTGAATATTTTCTGCAATAAATATATCGGAGAGATCAGAGGTCTCATGAACTTTTTTTTACAGTAAAAGTGGTTAATGTTTCCCAGTTCGTATATGATTAATTTACGTACCAATCTGGCTATGCGTCACTTTTACATCCAATCATAAATAATTTTTATTTCTCATGAAATTTACGTTAGCTGACCTGCATTAGAAGATATTCGCGAAAGATCTGTTTTGTCGGCAGAAATTGATGAACGTTAAATATTTTCTACAATAAATATATCAGGGAAATCTCAGTGCTCTTGATTTTTTTTTAACAGTAAAAGTGGTTAATATTTTTCAATTCATATATAATTAATCTACCTGTAAATCTGACTTGATCATATTCGCCACCTAATCGAAGATAGTTTTCGTTCCACATGAAATTTACGTTAGCTGACCCGAATTACCCACCGTGACTCTCGGCGACTTTCAAATTTACGAGATGCTGAGCTCGCGGCTTCGGGAGTTAGATTGATCGAGGAAAAAAGAAAACTACAGAGGGAGGGTGAAAGATTGAATTGTCCTGTCGGCTAAGTCACCTTCGATATCGAAGGTTCCCTCCCCGATAATTGGCCGTTCCTTCGCGCTCTTCTCTTCTCGCTTACCGTTACGACCACGGCGAGGCGAGCTGTGCCTTCGAGCAAATGAGTTTTTAATCCGCGGAAGTGGACTGCGCTCCGTGCACTGTGACAAAAGCGAGGAAGAGTCGATGGGAAGATAAAAGAAAATAATAATATTAACGAACTGAGAGTGGGACTGCAACGCCGTTTCGTTGAATTAGTAGCGGTGCTGCCGGCCGCCGCGGTCGTTCCCCGTGGTCTTACCGATCTTCGTGGGCGGCTCCTTCTCTCTCTCTTTCTCTTTACACTACCGTGGGCTCGGACTTTACGTAGCGAGTAATTGCATTCGCCTGTCGTTGCTTACAGTGCGGATACCCCCCGGGGAACACCTCGCGGGCAACGGTGTATCCACCAAGCCGTTAAAACCCTCCCAGTGATTGCCCACGAAGTGTCATAAAAGTCGATGGATTTTTTATATCACATAACCGCGACCAGGCCTCGCTCGATGATACTTCACATTTTCTTTTAATCTCGATTTTTTACATCGGTAACGCTTCGCGACCAACCGGAAAAATTAATCGGACGTGCAATTTTTGCCCAAAATAAAAATTGGAAACCCCTTTATCGAACTGTTTATGCTCGATAATTTTAACCTAGATAAATTTTGGTTGAAGGCACAACGACGACGACGGAAGAACGCTTTCCTTCAGCGTGGAGGCCCTGATCTCGGACATCTGGCTGGACGATTGGGGCGGTTCTGGCGACGGTTACACGGGGATCCTGGTGACATGCCAACTGCCGCGGACGAACGGCCTCCAGAGTGTCTACGTGGGTCCCCAATCCTGCTACCGGAATCCTAGTCATAGTTTATTAGTTAGCAAACTCACGGAAGAGACGGTCGTCGATCGAGGAGAAACGAATAAGATCGCATCGACGGTAGCCTCGACCGGTAGATACGAGAATCAATTCACTCTCTGCATAAAGGCGCTGGACTTCGACGAGGACATAAGCGACAGGCTCGTGGCGTTCGTCGAACTTAACAGAATCCTGGGTGCGGGTATGATATACATATACGTGTTCAACGTGCACGAGAACGTTTTGCGGGTGCTTCGAATGTACGAGAAATCGAACGTCGTTCGATGGTTCTCGTTCGATTTGCCCGGCGATTTGCCGAACGACGCCGCCGGGAGGCGGGAACTTTTCGCCAAGGACGTGTGGATCAAGAGGCGAATGGAGCTGATACCGTACAATCACTGCTTCTACGAGAATCTGTACGGCTCGGAGTTCGTCGTACCGATCGACATCGACGAGAGCATCATACCGGTCGGACGAAATAATTGGTCGCAGCTGTTGATGGACGAGAGGAACAAGCTCGGCGGATCCTTCGAGGATTTCGCATCGTACGCCGTGAGAAACGTATATTTTTTTCCGGAATTGCAGAATCGCAACGCCGCTGCGGGATACGTTTCGTCGATCGACGGAGAGAGCATCGAGACGGAACCGTGCTATCTCGATACAGTGAGAACGGCCGTTGTGTCACCGGAGGGTGACTCGGTTAAGAGCTTCGTGTCGACGAAGCGCGCACTCACCGTCCACAACCACTACGCTCTCACGACCCTGAATCCATCGACGAGACGGGCCTATCATCTCGATCCACGGGACGCTCTCAAGCACCATCACAGAATATGCGATGACAGGTATCTTGATTGCGATCTCATGATGGAGGATATAGTTATAGACAAGTCAGCTCTCAGATACGCCGACGAACTTAAGGCCAGGATAAATATCGCTTTGGCGCATCTCTCGACGCTAACATAGTGTGATTCTTCTTTTTATACATACATAAATATATATATTTTGTAAATAAACGCGAATTTTGTTGTCCTACCGATAACGAAGGAATTTCCAACATTAAATTAAAATAAACCATGCTTCGTGTGTCCTTGATTAATTTATAAGATTATCCTGCGCGAAATAATATCCTCGGGATTTATTGACCGTGACGCACCGGTTGAATCTAACGGTATGCGTACTATTTTTTCTCCTATTTTTTTTCCTTATTTTGATCACGTGGAAATGATACTCGTATTAACGGGAGGCGGATACGGTCGGCAATGAAGGAAAATATGGGTAGAAAAATCAAGATAGATAAAAAATTTGCTGTTACTGGGGGAGTTGAGAGTCGTACCGCGAAGTTAATGGAGACCATAGTAATAAAATTGTAAAAAAATGGGGTGGATAATTCTTTCACAAAATCTAGATTGTATTGTCCAGTTATGGATAAAAAATTTCTCGGTCAATATGTTTATCTCGGGAGATTAGGCTTCCGGTCGCGCGCGCTACGGCTACGGTGTACGGAAATATACACGGACCACTGCACGACGACACTTATCAGCACTTTGGTCCTGGTTTGGCGGAACGCATAAATTTCATTAACTTCTCCCGATTAGACGAGGCGGTGCTCTCTCGAGTCGGTGGGCCATTGCTATACCGACCGAGCGACGACGACGATCCTTTGAACAAGAGTGAGACCGGAATACTACCTGGTGCCAGATAAAACTCACAATGAATTAACCGGTTCGCTCGTAAGGTAAGTCCACGAACTTTATGTAAAGAGCTCGGTACAGGCGTAGGCATTCTCTCCACCCACCTTCGACGCAAACTCATCAAGATCGTCCCAGTTCTTCGCAATAATAATAATTCCCGTGAAAGTCCGCTGTATAGGTAGATGTCGCAACGAGATAATGACCCTCCCGCTTCGTTATTATGGCGCGTAAAGTTTGACGGAAGTTTTTTTTGAATCGCCTAACGTCACCGTTTAATTACCGCAACTACTGTGGCGTAGCGTCATTTTTAATAAATTTTTTGTTAATCTTTTTCATCCGATTACTCGGCAAAGTCCTGCACGCGGCGCTGTGGAAGTAATTTTCATATGGAAGTTCGCATAGCTATCTTCTTGCTATAAAAAAAGGGTTTTATATCATTCGAATCGTGAACGCTAACACGTTCAAGATTCAAGCAATCGAGATAATTACTTATTTTTATTTCTGTGTATAATCGACGCGAATCGCGGTGAATAATATATAAACGTTGCGAACGTTGTTTCGCGAAAAAATTTAAATGATTTCATGCCGTTGATACTTTGAATTTATCGTTGACTTAATTACCGCAACTACTGTGGCGTAACGTCATTTTTAATAAATTTTTTGTTAATCTTTTTCATCCGATTACTCGGCAAACTCCTGCACGCGGCGCTATGGAAGTAATTTTCATATGGAAGTTCGCATAGCTATCTTCTTGCCATATAAAAAAAGTGTTTTATATCATTCGAATCGCGAACGCTAACACGTTCAAGATTCAAGCAATCGAGATAATTACTTATTTTTATTCCTGTGTATAATCAACGCGAATCGCGGTCAATGATATATAAACGTTGCGAACGTTGTTTCGCGAAAAAATTTAAATGATTTCTTGCCGTTGATACGTTGAATTTATCGTTGACTCGACGCCTCGCATCGTCCCGGCCCGGATCTAATGCCCTACGTGCTTACACTTTCGCCCTCCGAGATCGATGACCTTGACCGAGATTCTTTAATCCCCCCAATCGGTCAGACCCCTCCGCCGTTCATCGTCGGAAGCCTTTTAACCCTTTCGCCCGTATGCGCTTCGTGCAATTTGCCGCAAGATCCGCCGGGCTTTCGCCGATGAGTAATTGCGCGAGAGTGTAACACGCTCAGGCTCAACTCTTCGGATATTGGGGTAGGTCCGAGCGACGCGACGTCTGCGGGGTCGAGGCGACGATGAGTGCGTTAACCGCACACCCCTCACTCTCCCTTGTTGCCTAGGGTTGCCACCTATCAGACTGCAGTCTATCCGTGTGCTTTCGTGCTTGCAACACTCCTGTAAAACACGCAAGGCTGTCTCCACACTTGGAAAGCCTCAGCGCGCGCTGTACGTAGTTCGACGCGAACTTCGGGGCATGCGCCCTCCGCTCTATCGCTCGGTACGAGGGTTGCTGTCGCGCGAACTTGACACGTGGACTTCAGTCACCCTGGCGCGTTCGCCACGATCTGTGCCGGTTGGACTCAGAACTGAAATCCCACGGATAAAGTTATCAATAATTTTTTCCATCGGACCTTCAGCTGCGATATCACTTTGCATAGTATAAAAAAAAATGGATAATAATTATTGCAGAAGGCTCCGGGGTTCGTGAAACGTGCGCCGACGATAAGATAAGTGATAAAGAGAGTTGCGACACGATAAGCGATTTTTTTTTTCATCAACGAGATTGACATGAAGAATTGAATTTTTATTTTGAAAAAACCATTCGGGAAAAACTTTTAGGTGTAACATTTTTTGTGGATTTCTTTGAAAGTGACATGTTTCAAACGTATCAGTAGGGCCTGAGAAAAATAGTTATTTACAACGGACTCGAAGGGTCAATAATGTTGGCATGAAAATCGCATGGAACTATTGCGAGATATTGAGCGCCGTCGGATGTTCCTCGAATCATCGTTCGAGCTCAATAAAACAACGGGTCTACTAACCGCAAGAGCTCGCCGACAACTTTCTACGGATTTATTACCGAGCTCCGGCCGCAACTCCGCTCGTACGGTGCGCTCAATTTTCTTCACTCGCTGGTACATTGTAAATACCGGAAGCGGTAACACACCGGTGAATATCCCGTAAGTTCGATAAGCTTGCATAAAACTTTGACCGCGTATCGCCGACCCGAGCTATGACCGGTCTTACGAATGCACAGGGAAAATGGGCACGAAAATGAAATTCGTGCCCCACCTTTGGACGCGTAAACCATACCTTGCAACAAATTCGTCCAACCATCGGCACCAACTTCGCGAAATGCTATGCCTGAGGGCTGTCATAGTCTCGATGCATTTTTCACTTCACAGGCATGTTAAACATCCGGTGCGATAACCCAAGCATAAAAAAGTTCAAACTAAAAAAAGTCAAGAGACGGGAAATTCGTGACTTATTTATTCAGCGAATGACCAACAAAGTTAACGAGACGAGAACGGCATTATGATAATTAGTATTTGAGACAGTTGGAGCGTGAAAAAAAAATAAAAATAACGGAAGATTCTATTATACTCTCTTTAGTTTCGGTCAGTTACAATCCGAAGAAAATCTCAGAAAAGTTGGAAAGAAAAAAAAGTCGGACAATTGAATCGTTTGCGACATGACAGTGCCGACGAGCAAGGAGCCCAAAGAAAACATGAGGCACAGCAGTTCCTGGCCGGATCGCGCGGTGACCGTTAAAGTTCGAGTGGATCCCGTATCGCGGGCTTACACGATTATCCCGACGCTCAGCGAAGATCCGATCCCCGATGTGACGTCACCGAGGAGCGGGATCAACGAACCAGCGGAAAAACTCGTTTCGTCGGGAAAAAATGAATCTGATACGAGACTGTCGCGGGTATCGGAGAGATCGCGGAGCGGTGAGGGTTCGATCGATGAAAATCGTTCGATGGATGAGAAGAAAATAAGCGATCGTTGCTCGGACGGAGGAGAGCCGATCGATCGGAGAAATCATCGAATATCCGGGACACTTCATCTCTCCTTGAAGAGCCTGGGAAAGAATGTCGCGAGGACTGACGGCTCTCGTCTCGTCAGAAGTACATCCAACATCAAAATGTCCCGCGGCGAATCCTCGGAGGCGACGAAGTCGAATATGAAACGTGACTTTCGGGAAGAGGAGAGAGCACCGGTGGTCGATGGAAAATTGTCTTCCGGTCCCGCGACCCCCAAGACGACACGAGCGATCCGCGTGAGCGACGTTGACGAAGCTTCGCACTTTGTGATATCGACTTGCGAGGTAAATTCGCGGACAACGGCGAAGCCACCGGTTATAAGGATAATCGATTACGACGACGTGTCATCGGCTTTCGCGAGGAATTGGCGGAGCAAGCACGCCTGTCCGAAATGCAAGTCCGACGGATTTCTCGAGCTCCAGGTAGATCCGTTTCGTTCGCCGGTCGAGCGAAGGCCGCAGCAGCCGCAGAGGGCGAAGAACAATTGCGTCGAGAGTGGAACCTTTCCCGATCGACGATTTCGCTCGAGATCGACGACTTACGACTTCCGTCCGGATCTCGGTAAGTCATTCGAACGGAGGACCAAGAGTTTCGGTGGTAACCTGCTGGAGGAGATCGAGCCGAACGAATCGCCGACGAGGACACGGCCGACTATCGACCACAGAAAGGAAATGACGCTGAGAAGACACTATTATCCGGAGGGCGGCTGGGGATACGTTGTTGTAACTTGCTCGGCGCTCGTGCACTTTCTCGGTATTGGCCTTCAGCTAGCCGCACCTGGTAGCTGGCACATTACCGCCGAACGAAAGTTTCATCATCCCCCTCTTCACTCCGCAGGTAAGCGAATTCTCAGAGCGAGCCGCGACGACGAAGAAAAAATGTCGTTGCGATATTTTATCACCCTGAAGATATCCGCATGAGACTAAATTTCATCGAGTCATAACGGCTGAGTTTTTTATCGCACAAACTTCGCTCAGGGAAGTTCACTTAGAGAAAATAATTCTACGAGTGAAGAATTTTTATTCCTTCCTAAAGTAGTGCACTGCCGGAAACTTTTCAAATATTAAATTTGATGATATGCAGATATCTTCAGGGTCATGTAATTCTTTTACGTAAATTATATCGGGCCTGGATTTTCTCATGTTACGATTTTAAAAAAATAAATTATTTCAGATTACAAAATATGTATTACGCTCTCGTACAAACGAGTCATCCTCCGCCCAAAGTAAGCCGACATGTAGAACGTGCGGTCATCTGCATAACATTAGTGTATACCATCATGAATAATTTTCGGCCTTCGAAGCTTCGACAAGTGACCCCCCGGCCTGCGCACGACTTTCCTCGTATGAACTCCATTAGCATTCGACAGCGGCTCTCGCGTACTGTGTTGCATCAATCATGCCGAGCGTTCAGTTCGAATAGACGTACGCGCGTGAAAAACACGCGGCGTGCCTTAAACGCTCGGTGCGGCACACAGAAACACTTTGGAAACAATGTGATGTTGCCTCGTTCAATTGTTTTTTTTTAAATTATTACCATTCGATAATTCGATATTTAAGACATGACATACTGGGAATGGCCTAGTAACATGTACGATCCCTCGGATAAAAAAATAACCGAAAACATTCTTCCTCCTTCAATCAACAACAATGATCGGACGAGGTTGAAGTACCAAAAAAAATCCCATCTTGACGTCACTTACAGATTCTTCGTAATAAAGCCTGAGATCTATGAACCCCGGTTTTCCCTATCGTAGCAAAAGTCGGAAGTTTGTGCGAAGGTTGGTGTAAAAGGAATTGCGAGCACCAAGGACTAGCGGAAGAAGTAGAGGTTGCATTCTTCGGCCCGTCTCCAGGCGCCTCTCGACGGAAACTTGAAAAATTTTCCGGTGTCGTGTTCTCCACCGCACATGGTGCGGCGGCCACGCAAACTTAAAAATTGCAAAGTCCTTCTCGCCACGGAAGATGAAACTTTTCTATCTTGAAGTCCGAGAGTTCAAACAACTTCGTATAGCCCGAACAAGATGAGGAGATTTTTCCCTGAGTCATGTCATATGCCAGTCCAGAATACACAGGTCACGTATCCGCGGGACAATCAGCATTGGCATCTCCATTAGAAACTTCCACAATACAATCTTTGAATCCACCCACCTGACATTGAGGGAAAACCACCAACCGGCGATGCAATCTCCCTTTTTGCGTTTCACCAAGTGGGTCCTCAAACTCCATAACTCTCGCCACGTGAGTCCGCAAGAATCAAACGTAGCATATCCACGGAATACTATTTGTACCCGATGTTTCGGCATCGACGTGAACGTTTCGATTGCCTCGTGGCTACGTGTCTTCCAGCAGTCACGTCCCGATTCGTCGATGCAACAGATGGGACAACATCGATACGCGTATACCTACATCGCCGAACCTACACCGAAACCCGATGAACGAAAGTACACCTAAGTAGAACATAGTTGAAGCCGAGAATCCATAGAATTTCGTGCGTAGTGGTATGAAATCGCAAGCCGGCGCCAGATTACCAAGTAGCCCGGACGGGAAAACAACGCCACTGGGGCAGCGAGCCTAAGGGGTAACCGAATTCCGACTGGTGTCGTGCTGGAGAGCAAGACCGGCAAGAAAAGACGACCCATAGGGCACATGGTCGGAGTGTATCGTTACTGCTCTCGCAACGTCACGGACCTCACGTTCTATTCCACGCGTGCCAGGCATGCCCGATGTCCTTTGAATGATGTCCAAAGAACACACCGCAAATACTCTGTCGTAATCTTCCAGCTACCCCACTCCGTGTCGTTGGTTTTGCTGCTGCTGCTTCTTATTCTTGCCCCCCTGCTCCCGATTCAGCTGGCGAAGCTCGACGCGGGGTAGGAATGAAGAGTGATTTCGTTACGTCTATCAGTTTTCATTAGACCGCGCTCGGACGTTCGTGCGGTGTGGAGGAATTCGTGGGGTGTAGAGTGCCGGGAGTCCGGGCTGAAGTGAGAGAATGAGCGGGAGATTGGAACTCATCGGATAAACCCGCAAGAACGAAACTCGACTCATTAAGAACTCATCCTCGTCGGTAGTTCCAGTAGTTCCCGAAGCTATAGGCCGTACCGGCCGCCGTCGGTGACGTCCAAATGTTTCATGCAGACAGCCATCGATCGTTCCTCGGAAGTGATTAAATTCGGAGTGGGGTTGGTTGGTTCGTGAGAGGAATTTGGTATAAAAATTATGAAGCCGGCAAGAAGCGGCAATGACGGTCATTGGATTAATTGTGACGGAGGATTACCGAGTCCGATAGAATTCCTATCACGAAGACAGATTACGGAGCACTGAGATACGCGAGATGATTCAATTGTGTCCGGACAAGGCGTTGTTCCCCGATTGAGTTAGAGTGTCCGCGATAGAGTGTGGTCCAGAGTTGGAACTCGAGGTAAAATTCATTATCAGTCTTTCTCACAATCTCGACTTACAACGTGAGAGAGAATAAGCCGTTCAACCTTAGGATTCTGTGAAACTTTCCTTCCCCGTGAAGTGGATGAAGGTGGTCAGGTAGTCTCAAGCCAGATAGATGCCCGGCTATTCCGGATTCCCACAGAATACCTACGCGTCCCTGATAATCAGAAAGTTAGACGCCTACACGCGTGAGCCCCGTGCGGAATTCGTGAGGAAGAGCTGAGGCGGAAACAATGGAGATGGAAGAAGAATCGAACTCGAGTCGCGACGGACGTCGACCGCACAATCTGAGACGTCATTCTTACGGCGCAGCCATGGAGGAAGAAAACGCAATAGTCGAACCCGAAGAACTGACCCGGCGGCGAAGCATCGTTGCTCGTTGGAATCAGCTGAACAGCAAGAAAAAATTGACCGGTGCGAGGAGCCACGATTCGGCCGGTTCTTCGGTCAGTTCGTCGTCCTCGCTCCGCCGTCCTGGATCGCGAAGCGTCACCAGGACACCCTCGTCCTCGGCGACGAGCAGATCGTCGTCCATCAACGAGATCGAAGTGCCCGAAGTGTTTCTCGCGTATCCGGACGTAACGGCACGTTTGGTGAAGTCCCACTTCATGGCTCGAAAGATGATGACCGAGTGCACCTGCCGAAAGGACTCCCTGTCATCGATATCCGCGAGAGATTCCTTGTCGAATTATTCGATCAGGAGACAAGACTCCGGCTACTCGGTCTCGACTTGTCAGAGCGTACTGGCGCCGTCGTCGGCCAGAAACTCCGTCAACACTTTGAACGCTTCGGTAGAGAGCAAGCTGCATCAGCAACAAATCGGCGCCGCATCATCCCGAAGTTCGGAACGAAGACATTCCGATCAAATGTTCTCGAGACGTTGCTTCAACAACGATCGCAGAAGACTTTCCGATCAGTCGTCGATCAAGGAAACATTTGGCGGAGCCATCAGGAGCGTCGCGGCAGCTCAGTCTTGTCTAAAACCTTGCTGTTTACTCGCTGTGCACGGCAAGGAACAAGCTAAATTGTCTGCTGCAAAGAATTCTCACACCGATAATCATCCGGAAGGCAACAAACATGGGGTGGCTGGACACATTCCGAGAGGAAAAAGGCCCAGCATCGTTAGACAGGATTCGGACTCTAGCGTCCGCAGTTCTCGACGCGGCAGCATAGGACCAGTTACCCCGAAGATGCTGAGGCGGAGATTCTCCGAGCAGCTGATACTCGAAGGCGGATTAGGAAACGAGCCCGAGTTCGATGATCTCGTTGCCGGGGACGTGGACGACCCGGAGGAGTCGTTGACCGCCGCGAACGCCAGGAGAAAGGTTACCCTTAAGAGGCATTACTATCCGGAGGGTAATTGGGGCTACGTGGTTGCCGCAGTTGCCGTTATCGTTCATTCTATATGCCACGGTCTACAGCTGGGATCCGGTGTTCTCTTGCAACCTACCCTAACCCAATTCGACAAGAAAATCAGTGACGCAGGTAAGCGATTTTCTCGAAGCGGTAATAAGCTTCAGTCTTCTTTTCCAGCAGTAAAAACAGCTTCCTCTGTGAGAAGCGAAATGCGAACAAAATGAGCATACATAGGTCCGTTCAACTGTGGTTTCTAAAATCCCCATAGTCGTTCGGACAAAAATAACGCAACGCGGTTTCCTCTCGGCAAACGGTCCCTCTTACGCGATGCTTTAATATGAATATATTGCCCATAAACACGTTTAAGCTGAACAACATGCCGCCGAAATTACTCTGGGCAGAAAGATGGGGAGTTTGAGTAATGATCGTACCATTTCGTAAGATTCTATAGGGTCGTAGGGCGTTCGGACATAAACGACAAGAAAGAAAGAAAGTCTACACGCCTCGTTTTCACAATGAAAAGGGTACGACGAGATTGTGTAAGACTACAAGCTCAGATGGAAAAGCTTGCGCCGCGGAAGTGGGGGGTTGAACGGGGGACGTGATTTACGAGCTTCCACACAATTTGTGCCGAACCCGACGTCGACACTTACCTCAGCCCTCCGGCCGATGTCGGCTCGAGACTGTGAACGGGGAAGCGGGTCCCGGTGAGCGAGCAAGCTCGCGGGACACTTTTTTCCCCTCCCTCCTTAAACGTGACACCTAACCGTCGACGTAAATCTGCATTTTTGCATGCCCTTGCCCGTAGGCACTGGAACACTGATGAACGCAGTAAGGGGCGCGAGCTTTCGAGCTCTCGGGAATAGGTTCGTTAGACTGTGGCGAACGGAATGTTGAAACAAGAGTAAGAAACCCTCAGGGGCGGAAAGAACGCGTTTCCGTTTCGTGCGCGGAAATAAATGCTCGGGGGAAACATTACCTGGTACTACAGGTGGTTAAAGCGAAGAATAACTTATGCGCGTTACCACTGTGCCCAATTTTCCTTAACATAATTTACGATGTGATATACCGTGAATCGAGAAGATACGATGAGGGTCTCACGCATCTGTTTTGCAGCGCTCGTACGCAATGGGCAATGCCGGACGAGTATACGATAGGTGAATAAAACGATTCGTGAAATTCTCATAAGCGAGATTTTCACATAAAGTCTTTAATGTCCGGCAATGAAGTGTGCGCGTAATGAAAGTAAGCGAAGCCTCTCGGCGCGGCCACACGGCTGAGGAGGGAAGGGGAATTTACTGCATGGCTATAGAGAAGAATTACCACAGAGCACGGATCCGTATATTCTCTGTCTCGCACAGCACCACCAACAACTCTATCTCGTTCTCTCGAAAACCGCGCCGCGAGCGCGTTTATTATCCGCGCTGTCCGAAGGGCCTACGGGCAGAACTTTATAAAAAATGAAATTTTCCACTTCGCCGCCTGTCCCCAACGAATCGTAAATTAACTCCAGAAAAACTCTATTTACGGAGAGAGATACGGAGATTGATTTTTAAAAAATGTTGGCGTTAAGCCGGATGTTTTATCTCTGTATTTATTATATTACGGTACGTTAACGAGAGGTGTTGAAGCGTTATACGAAAATACTCACAGAGATAGCAGCCTCGCGCGATTTATTAATTTTTTTTTCGCCCCCTAATAAACACAATAGCCCGGATCATAATGGCGTGGAAGGATTTTCATTAACCGAGGCAAATCGACGGGAAAGCGACAGGTGCGTTTAATCTCGACGTTCACTCTTCTTTTTCGGTTATTTTTTTTTCTAGCTTTGCAACGTGATTTATTTTTGACATTCTATATTTTCGCCGAGAGGTCACTGTTTCATCATGGTGACATAATATTCTTATTAAACATTTTCCGCGGTAAATTAAAGTCATGAAAAAATATACGACTCGGTGATATTGCGGTTTTAATACTTTGACCTAGAAAAAAAATGTCCGCCTTGCAATTTCCGACATATTTGCGTTTTACAGAGGGTCGTACGAAAAATATTCAACCCAGCTGTCCAGCTGCGCGAAAAAAATCCCGACCATAATATAAAAAATTGTAGACCCTGTTAAAATAAAAAAATAAAAAATAGAACATACAATAGCCATTATATTGAGAAGAATACTGTAAATCGTTGCTCGTGTGAGATACTAGAGCCTTCCAGAGAAGGCCAGAGAGCAGACCGTTTTGCAAAGAGTTAACCGGTCGAGATAAGATTCTCACAGTTGCGAATGTGAGAGGACGGAGCAGCGCCGGAGAACACGAAGCGCGCGAACGTACGTACGAGAGAGAACATTCACTTCACCCGCGAAGTTTGTGGACGGCACAACGTGTAAGCAATTCGCGGCACCTGCGCACCCCGAGGACTGTCATACTCGCTGCACGGCGCCGGCGAACAAGTCGGACTCGCCAGCGTAACTTATGACTCGACTTTGTACCTACTCCGTATATAGCCGGTAGATATATACGGTATTTTTTGTTTACGCCGAGAAGGCAAACACGCCATTAATCCACATATTAGGAACATGGAAAAGCGCTCGTTGTGGATCCACCGAACGGAGTCGAAAACTTTTGTCTGCCAGCGTTAAAAAAAAAAAAAAAAACGAAAGAATTACACAATTTCCACGGGTCATTTGTAAAGCAGCAACGCCGGATGGACCAAACTCCGTAGCATAAAAGACTGATCGATTCTCTCGTTAGACGAAATATTTCCCCCAGCCCCCGGTGTACTTGATTTATGAACCAGTAGCGATGTACTGCGTATACGAGAACAAAAGGAACAATGACGACCGTTTTTTTCATCATAGTATCGCGTGTACCTCCGGGATATAATGTAACGAGAGCTGTTTATCCAAGATGAAAGCCGAGAGGTTCGTTCCAGCTTCCGGACGTCGTTCCAGTTCGCCGTGAACTGGAGCAACCGTCAACGAAAAAAGAAAACGAATGAAATTGCTAATAAAATTCACACTTCCTCGAGTATCCGATGTTTTTCCGACTCATAATCAAGTTGAGAGGAGAGGGGCAAAACGGACGATTTTCGTAAATCTTTCGCGGGGCCTAAAATTCTCATCTCAAACGGAGTTCCGCGTGTTTCAATTGACCCTTCGAAACATTGTCCGCGCAACATTCCACTTTTCTTAGCAAAGAGGCCAACGAAAAATAAAAAAAAAATCTCGAAGAGACCTATAAACCTATTCAACTTGTTCAACGCCCTCGAACAAAAAGCCGTTTCCGCCCTTATCGGCACAGCGTAAATCGGTCTGACGCAAGGTTTTTGCCTACCAGCTTTAGCCTCGGATAGAGCAGTCTTGCGAAAGTCTTCGGTTGACTTTGGACGGTGGATGCGTACATCGAGCGCACCAAAGATCGTAATCACCGCGCTCGGAGTACAACGGAGAGCGGACGCGATAGAGGATTGACAGGCAGGGATTGCAAAGTGGGTATTTATGTGTATCGCTCCCTCGCGTATCCATCTCGCCCTCTCTGTCTCTAGACTGCGTGCGACCATCGCCGCGCAGAAAACCACCGCAGCCTCGTAGTCTCCGCAGCGAGGAGACGCGGGCATCTTCCTCGAGAGACAGAGAATCTCGATTATACTCCACCGATTCGCGAGCCCCTTCTCGAATACCATCCGGGTATTTCCCTCGAGCGTGATTGCACCGTGATTGAAGTTCTTCAGGTGTTGTGTCGATTGACGAAGATCGATATATTCTCACCGCATACCGGCGAGGGCGACGCGGGAGACCGAGCAGTAAATACGCACAATGCACCCCTATACAAACATGCGCATATATATATATATTTATATATGCACACATGGGAATCTACCAACGGCACGCCGTTCATATAATAAGCTGTATATTTTATTTTCCCTCTCGAATAAAAAGAAATGTTAAAAATAAAATTGACAAAAGAAAAGGAAAACACAAACCGTCGTCGCAATAATAAACCCCGTGTACGCAGATCCGGGTAGTCGTCACGGAGAAGGAGGAGGATGAAGGGAGGTCGGAGGGAGTGAACAGGTTTCGATGCGAAAGACGAATCGTCATGCTGAATATGGCGTGGCAAGTTAACCATACGTTCTACCTCGCCGAACAGAAACGGAAGAATGAGAATGAGAGAGATAAAAAGCGATACTTCTTATCATGCATCAACGGCTTATTACGAGCTCCTCCATGCGAAGATGCGAATCCATCTTCGAACCGTCCCGGTTCACCAAGTCGGCTCGATCGATCCCTGTACACACACGTACAGCATAACTGGTCTCTCAATATTTTCTGAATCCCGGTGGGAGTTCGATTGTGTCTTTTTTTTTTTGCTCGTAAAAACATATATCAATTTTTGTCGACTAAATTTAAATTTGGTTGACGGTCACGAGGGAGATGAGTTCGCGAATTTATTGTGAAGAGGAAAGGGGGCAAGAAATGAAACTGTTATAAAAAGTATAAAAGGGGCGGATCGTTGCGCATCTCTCGGTAAGTTCCTGTGTACGCGTAGTAACGGTGCTCCGCGTGTGTCTTTAGAAGGAAGTGCTCCTTATCACGAATCGCCCCTCATTACACGGAAGAAACGCGAGTGGTGAACCGCACTAGTGGGCACTAGGCTGTGTGTTTCTGCTCCTCGAACCGCTGGTCCGACAACTATAGTCGCGAGCTGCGCGGCGAGAGGCGGCGAGTAACCAATCGAGCAACGGACCTTATCGCGATTCCGGCTTCACCGAGAAGCCGGTAATTACGCGAATCGATTCGTCACCTATGCTGCGTACGTACGCGGGTGCGACCCGCATCGGCGGCACGCACCCCTTACTGTTGCGAATTTAATTCAACCTCGAAGGTGTGGCGAATCGAACGCAATACGATAAAAAAACGCTTCGCCGCTCTCAATGGAAGTTGGAACTAATCGAACTAAGAATCCGAAAGAAAGGAACAACAAAAATAAAATGATATTGCGCTATTTGCATAATAATGATCTCGTGTCTGACTCCGCTCCATTGATTGATCAAGTGGTTCGATGACTCCGTAGATACCTAAAAATGTAATTTAATCGTACTCTAGGAACCAATTGATTATCCAATCGGAAAGAAAGGCCGTTGCAATTAACCGAAAAAAAAAATACAGAAATAATTAAATTGCGCAATTTGCATGTTAATGAACCTCTAAGCGAGTCCATCCGACTGAATAACCGAGCAATCCAATGACGCCCGAGGAATCTAAAAATATAATTTAATTATACTCTCCCCCGCCAACGGTAAAACTCATTCTTGAGAATAAAAATGTCTACACTCGCCTACTTAATATTTATTTATTCATTTTTGGGAGCCGGGGGCCTTATTGTCAATTTGTGCGAGGCGGACGAACCTCTCGTGCGGGACGCGAGACGCGTTGTCACAGTTATGTGCGCGGGACTCGAAGTAACGAGCTCGGAGTAGCCCCGTTTTATGCGAGAGCCTCGAAACCGGCCGGACGTCAATTAACATCAAAAGTCGTGCGCGCCGGCATCGGCGTACGAGCGAAAGAGCGCGGGAGAGTGTTTTAAGGGAAGGGTAAAGAAAAAAAAAAGAGAGTTCGAGCGTAAGTACTCACGCTTCGTCGTCGTTCGTCGTATAAAGTGTGGGCTTGGCTTGCACAAACGTCTCGAGGTTGGATGTTGCACGGAGGCAGGTATATAAGTGTAAGTACCGAACCCGGCGACGAGAGGGAGTTTAAACTGCCGATGGAAGCTGTCCGTCGGGTTGTCGGTGGTGGGGCCGCACTCGCTGTTCCCGAGGCTGTTAATTGCATATTATTGTTACCTCGTCGTACTTCAACGCCGACCTTGACCGACACGGGTCCTGACCTACCACCTCGAGGTTTCGCCAAGATTCCTCTTCCCTTTCTCTCTCATACCGTGTTTTCACTTGTTCGCCAGTTTGCACCGGTCGCTTGCAAAGTAAATTCTCACAGGATGGAAAATTGTTTCAATAAAGCCTAACGGCGGCAACCTTTTCCAGCCGAGGCGTCAAGCTCGTTTCGAGGCTCGAACTTCGCTGTCGGCGATCAACGCGGCTGTCTAGCGGGTTTTATTTTTTATTTTATTTTTTTCGACTCCGAAGTACCGGCCGAAGCTCGCCGGAGATAAAGTCGGAGGGACCTGTTCGTATCACGCTTACCGACTGACGATAAGCCTTTGTAGTTCTCAGCCATGTATTTCCAAGTTTTATCTGTATTTTAAGAGGGACTTTGCGAGACACGATACGGAACGTTGAGATAACGCGTTGGAAATGTGAAAACACGTTTCGAAGCTTGTCGGGGGCGAGAGATGGGACGAGCAGCCGTTGGGCGTACGTTAATGTCTTTTTCTCAATATTCGTTTTGATGAGAAAAACGTATTATCCGGATATATTCATTTCCCGAGATAAAGTACGCGCTGCCCTATGGGATCGTCGTCCGGCGCTACGCGAACACGCTCAGCAGGCTTCTCTCTCGGATCCCCCCGGTTTGATAGCAGCAGTTTCAGGCGAGCACGTAACTGCGATCGACTACGAGACGGCTTGATAACCGTTCTCCGTCTTTCGCACGAAATCTTGCCGCTGATATAAATCGTACGAATTGCCGGGAATAATTCCGAAAAGCACCTAACGTGAATTGCTATGCGAATCGTTGTTTTTTAAGTCTCTCTGCCCGACACTTCGGGCCCGTCGAGTTATGACATACGAAAGGATTGTATTGTATAGTGGAAGATAAAACCGACGGACAGACGGACAGATAGACGAATGTAAATATATATAACTATATTCGTGAAAGTAACCCGAGTAGAAATTTTCACGCGTTACATCGGGCCCTGATAAGGTCCTGAGAAGGCCTGACAAGGGCCTGATAAGGCCTTATCAGGACACTATAAGGGCCCGATGTAACGCTCCAAAATTTCTACTGGGGAAAATGCCTAAAGAGGTTGGAGCACTTCACGCTGGTCAAAGTGAGTGCTACATTTTTGAAGTCGTTTATACAAACTTGTTACACACCCACTTGTTATAGTGGACAGTATAGCAGCAGATGCTCTTGACCGAGAATAACATTGACTAGACTCACTGGACTTGTGTGAAGTGCTCCAACCTCCTTAAAGAACCGCCGTACAAAAAAAAACGCGCGGAATACGTAAAACAAAAACAGAGTAAAAAATAAAGGCGAGTGAGAACCGGAGTTTAAAATAAATAAGAAGTAATGGGAATACGGGGAGGAAGAGAGTCCTCGAGTATCGGACATCAAAGTCGAGACGGGCGGACGGTACTTTGCAAAGAGTTGAAGAGCTTATTAGTGGCGTCTACAAAGGGGTGCCGATGGTGCCGAGAAGACTGACGACCGTATCGCTTTGCGACCTCTCGTCGCATCTATCCACACTCGAATATACAACACGTACCGCTCGACGATTCGTCGTCGAAAGAGAAGCTACGCCGTGCCTCGAAGGCACCGAGAGCAGATGCGTGAATGGCGTACATCTGCGGGGAGCTCTAACGCATCCCACGTCTCGGCTCTGTCCCTTTCGCATGTGAACCTTTTTAATATTTTATCCGACGCATTTATTATTGAGTAAAACTGCCTCGCCGCTAAGGTACACACGCTCCGCTTAGACGGCGACGTAAACGCGTGTAGGTAAGTACGATAATAAGCGAAGGGAAATCTCCCGATGCTCGCACACTTCAAACGACGGTTGGAACGTAATAACCGAGTACGGCGAGATCCTCTCGACGTTTAGCCCCCGGTGCCTTTACGGCCGTATGTTTTAATTGCTTCGCTCCAACTATCTTCGAATACGCATCTGCGCTTAGGTGCGTTCTTTTATTTTTGTCCCGATGTTATGGCATGCACACAGACGCGTCTTCGTGGCTGCAAATCTCGCATGGAAAAAATACGGAAACTCCTTGAAATAAAACTTAATAAATATAAAAAAATACGAATGAGACATTAACCCTTGAAGGCTCCGTGGAAAAACGGGACCCCGCAAATGTCTCACTTTTCTCTTTTTTGGGTATTTAAAGTAAACAGTCGTTTTTTGAATCGACATACTTTGCTCCCGCGCATTTCCCTTTAGAGATTGTCTGCAAAGATAATCGACCGTTTAGAATGAATTGTTGAAATTGATGTCTTAGCTAAATACAAGTAGATCTAATTAAATAGCGTGCGATTGTGTTGCGAACGCGAGGATAAGTGCTTGATCCCTCTTATCGCGAGATCTTGGTACAATTAGCGAAGTTGAGTGTACCTCGAACTATTATTTCGATAGCGATTGGGAGATTTCTCGACGAGCCTCTGCGGTAATTTTACCGCGGAGTTCGCCAGTTCCCTCTTAATTACAAAGTCGTCTTGTACATTATGCTATCTGTGAATCTTTGAGGCGGAGCTGCACTTCAACTGAACGTATAACTGTATACAGGCCAATATATGTACGTAGTTATATCTATACGGTGCGGGCATTGATCGTATAGCGATGTGGATAAGGAAGACTCAAAAAGTCTGCGTGAGACCCCAGTCGGTTGAGTACCGTCTGCAGCGAACAGTGCAGATCTAAAGAGATTCCTCTCTTACCAACAACTTCGCTCCACCGCTTCGAGTTTATACTCATCGAGCCGGACTTTCCAAACGCTCACTGCTTACCGCTTTGCCGGATCTAAGATTTCTGTTTTACCGACACTGCTTTGAGTCCCCACCGGAGAACCGCACCGGCTTTTTCTTACTCTGGAAACTAGACGGTTCAGCGCAGCGACGCCGAATCTACTTTTTCTTTCATCGGATAAATTATTTTCGCATGAAATAAAAAATGTCCACCCCACAAAAACTTTCGAAATATCAAATGGAAGCGACGCTACGCGAGCCGAGACTTCTCGGAACTATTAAATATACAACCTCCGCGTTCGTCACACGAGAGGCTCACGAAGGTTCCTGAACGAGACAAGGGAGCTTTGTATATACAAAGGCGAGCTGATGTGACTCGGAGGACTTCGACGTCATCGATCGGGCGATCGATGAGCATTCTGAATCGAGACCTCGACTTCTGCAGTCAAACATCCACACACCGAATATTATAAAACAAATTGTACTAGACGTACTGAGATTTTTGTCAAATATATATTGCGCAAGAATATTTTTAACATGAAGGGGTTGTTGTATTTTCTTTACAAAGACGCTTCGGCAAAAAAAAAACAGATCTACGATCAATTTCCTGTAAATACGCAAGAGATCACCGTTTTTTTTTTGGCAATCGTTGATATAGGAACATAAAAAGGAAGATAAACATTTTATTCAATGCTACACGAAAACTGTCGCGGGATAATTACACCGCCAGCTCGTTACATTGATGCGTATAAATAAGCCTTTAATTTATGCGTGCACAAAGTTAACTGCCCAGTTAAAAGATATCTCTTAAGCCGCACTACCCTTATCAACGTCATTTCCATCGCCTGGCAGTTGTTTAATTAAAAGCCGTAAAGCTGCGGGTATCCCGCACGATAAGAAAGAGGAAAGAACAAAAAAAAAAAAAAAGAATAAAAAAAAGAGACTTTAAAATACGCACACGTCGCGACAGTCCGGGCGAATATCGGCTCGGTATACCGGGTGACAAGGACCGACGAATGTAAATCAGTGCCAAAATTGGGCCTCGCCGTATTCGGAATGCAATTACTCACCGCCACAATGTCGAATGCAAATCTGATACGGTCCCAAGTGTTGTCCAAGGTACGCGGGCGGTCATCGGGACGCAGAAGGATGCACGTGAGGGATCGTAGCGACGGACCGGGAGCACGGCTCGTTAACGACACGGGGAGAGGGAGCGCTATTGGTAGGGAAAGGACGAATTCGAAAGCCATGCAAATCGGCGACGAGCAACATCGGGAGGAGCGTTGTTACCGGGCCCCGCGGGATTCCGCGGATAGATGATCGTTCCGCGCGTGATTAATGGCCCCGCTATACGAAGCGCGGTCGCGCGTTCAATTTCGACGATTGATAATCTCTGTCACGCTTTCGCATTATGTCGCCGAGATTCCCCGACGGTCTACCGACGAATCGTCCGATTTTAACTCGGCGGATCGCGTCGGGCTCGACTCAATTACCGATTGTCTGCCCGAGAGGCGATTCTCGAACGTTGTTGAAAAGACGCCGATCGCCCTCCGAGCCCCAGATCTCTCGCGAGGGTGCCAATGACCCCGACCTCAGGCTGGTGACGAGAGACGGCGAACGATCGACGAAGTAAGAGGGTGCGATGGAGAAGCAAGTGTCGCCAGATAAGAAATTCACCGTTGTTCGGCGACAGGTATGTGTGTACGGTAAATGGCAGAGGAGAGACGGAAGGGCACGAGCGAGAGTGAGAAAACGGGTTCGGGGAGGCGAAGCTGTACGGTGTCGGCGAGCCTCGGAGTCCGAGCGGCGAAACTATAAAGATAGGTTTTACAGCCCCGGTGGTTGCTGCACCCCTCTCGGTTACGTCGGAGCGTCTCGGTCGCGGCAAACCCCGCGACCCGGGTACGTCGTCCTGGCACCGGAAAACGTGCAGGCGACATTCAGCATCACCGTCGGAGGAAGCCGAGCAAAAGGGAGATTCGAAGAGGCATGCGCCGTCATGTGTACAAAGGATACGGCGAGAGCGAAGGCGGAGGAACAAGGATTTCGAGAGAAGTGCACAACGACGACGGTGGGAGAGAGAATGCGCTTCGCCCACGAGGCCCCTGGGTACACTTCCGGTAAACCACGAAAATTCAAGCGTCGTGCGCGTATCTGCCGCTGCTCTCGCTGCTGGGTCGCGCGAGACGAAACGTACAATTTCCTTCGTAAAGCTCGACGAGAAAAGCCCATTGCGGGAGGCTCTGCAAAGGACTGCATGAGATCGGGTTGCGGTAATTCAAGAAAAATTTATTTTTTTTTTATCGGAGAGGTCGACGGCGGAATGTACTTTTGGAATTTTTTTGTGCGATGTTTCTTGGAAAAAATAGGGGCCTCTCCGTCTCTGTACTCGTTGCCGTATATTCCGGAATTTTGTAACTACTTGACGGGCGGTTAAAACAGTGGGAAAAATTTCGACGGTAGACAGTGTACTACGTTATAAACAAGTTTCAGCCGGGACGCGATTTCGGGTGAAAATATCGGGGTGAGAAAGAAGCGATCTCTTACAGCTTTCTCAATAATTCATGGAAAATTGGGTCGCCGATT
Organism: Amblyteles armatorius; assembly: GCA_933228735.2. Lineage (NCBI taxonomy): Eukaryota > Metazoa > Arthropoda > Insecta > Hymenoptera > Ichneumonidae > Amblyteles > Amblyteles armatorius. The sequence continues at coordinate 1,457,462 of OW121693.1, forward strand.
CGTTAGCGCGAGCGGCTGAGAAAAGCCGCGATGATGTTTCGGCGATGATTGGTGAATGTTTGTGGATTACAGGGAGAGCGCCGTGCCAGACAGGGTTCACTCGACACGGAGATATGTAAACAGTTGTCTTTTTTTCATCTCTCGTCACGGCTTAAATCGAGTCTTTAGTAAAAGAAAAAAAAACAATGATTTTTTTTTTTGCCATCAGAAATATGCAATAGCGTTGGAAATAATTCTGTTGAACGTTTAGGGATCACTCTGAGACCGCGAAAAACGATCAAGCAGAGGATTGAACAGCTGCGCGTCTTGGCACTCGGTCGGCACCGGGTAAAATATATATCGCGGTAGAATTCAGCCGGTCGTAAATTAAAATAATATTTCTACCCGTCTCGATGCCCGTTGCACATCTCGCGAATAACGCTGAGCGAAGCGAGTTCGCGCGAGAGAGAATCGCGCCTCGGGCCTATCACTCGACAGGTTAAAGAAAAATAATTTCATAAGCGTTATTTAATGAAAAGACGTTAAGTTTTATCTCTGTAATTACGGTAATGATGGTAGAAAAATAAATGAAAATAAATAAGTAACCTAGCGGTCGAGTGACTCAACGAGACGCTCACACTAATTGGCGTTGAAAACTTGGCTTATGCGAGCTCCTCGGAATGTCGATAGTATGTTACAATGAAATAAGGAAACTGGAGCAAGGATTTAGCGAAACGCACGAGATTCGAACGCTTTGACAATGATGCTACACCGGACGTCAGTCAATTTTATTGTCTATTTTTTTTCGTTTCATTACTTTTTTTGTACTTGAGGTAAACCAACACAAAACTAAATTCACAATGTGACTAAAAACTCCATGGGCCCTCCAGCTATTTATAGAGTATTTTTTATTTTTTAAATTACTTTTTACTATTCAAGAAAAAAGGCAATCATCGGTGAGGATGTTCCGAAGCCTGAGTCAAAGTTCGAACTTAATAAAAATTTGCATTGAAAAAAAAAAATAGTGGCTCAACCAAATTTTTTCTCTCGCATCGGCTGTCCATCAGGGCATTTAATTATTTTCTCCGTCTACCAATTCCTCTCTCCGAAATTCGTTAAAAAAAAATAACTTTGTGGCTCCTTTGAAATCGTAGATATCGGATTTTAATCGAGTACGAAATTCCGACAAATTTTTCCGGTGAAATTCGCACGCGTGGACTTTCGGAGCACGTGCCCGGCACGGTGTGACGCGTGCGCGAGCTTCCCCTCACCCTTTCGTCATTCTCGCGCCCTCGCCCACACGATCCTCCTCGTTCCTTCCCGTATTGAGGTAGCACGATCTCCCGACTGTATACAATACACACACACATACACACAGAGAGAGTACGAACACTGCGAAAATCCGAGAACACACAGCACGAGCACCACGCTTTTGCTGTTGCTCGTTACGTGACGCGCGCCTGAGTGGAAACACACAAGAGCACACAGTGCACGGTGGTTGCGCGCTGTAGAAGTTACCCGCGCTCTCGCGGTCCATGGCTCCGTACGTATCGTCATCCAGAGAGTCGTTCGTGCCGTGAGCTTTGGTCGTCTTGCATTAACTCTTCCGGGTCTCGTTAAAAATTGAAACAAAAATTTAAAAAAGCTACATTTCTTACAAGCTACGTTTAAAAGGAAAACATTGACAAAAAATGATACGCGAAAAGTTTATCGAAAGTTCGTCCCATGGACGAGAACGGTGTGAATCAATTTTTTTCTTCGCCGTTCAGTGAAAATTGTTGAGTTTAAAAATAGCTTGAAGTTTACGCTACCCCGTTGGATGCTCCGATTATGTGGGCGTCTAAATTCAACCTTTTCGCGGGTGAAGTGACAATCTACTGAATTATTAACTTCGACGTTGAAAAGCCTGTCCGACCGGTGGATCATCCATCCGACATCCACGTTCCCTTCGGTTAAATTATTCGTAAACTTGTATTCAAAAGTTTTTACGAATCCTACGATGTGCCAATAATTTAGCCGGCGGTATTTACATTAATTGCCGAAGGAACACCGGAGGATTTCCAATTGATTTTTTGTTGTTTTTCGGCTGCTATAGTGGGAGGAAGAGAAAGAGTCGCCGGGATTTCATTGGGATCTTCTCGCCCTTCGCGATCCCGAAAAAATGTCCCGTTACGCGTAACACGCCGCCCGAGAGCCGAACGAGAACAACGGCGTGCCTCTCTCACTCCCGATACGTTGGGAATTACCGTTCCCGGCTCTCCCTGTGCGAACGGTTCGGCGAGTTCGCGAGGTCGTTTAATTTATAGTTAATTAAAATTAAATAAAATTTGAACGAAAAGTTTCTATTAAATTTATTGATCGGTGCTCGGATCGGATCCAAAGAAAAGTAGGAAGTTGAGAAGTCGATGGAATCAACGAGGGAGAAGAGAAAAAAATGGAGGATGTAAATTTTCGAAGGATTAAACGTTGGTAGGAACAAAACACAGGATTTCGTAACTCGGGTCGCGTCTCTGTGTGATGTCAATATCCCGGGCGCAGTCCTGGCCGCTTCTGCTTGGCACCGCTGCAGGTGCAGTGAACCGCGGTGTGATCGGTAAAGATTTGTCGCAAATCGTCAGAGATACGAACGATCGGGAGAAGAGGAGACCGGGCAAAGATACACAGGACAAAATCGACATCGATGTCAAGAGGAAGTTCGAACGCGGAGCTTCGAGCCCTCAGGTTCAAGCGAGGAAACTTTTGTGCAGACATTATTATCCGGAGGGTGGATGGGGATGGGTCATCGTCGTCGTTGGCACACTGGCGCATCTCTTAGGCTCGGGGCTTCAACTGTCCGCGCCGGCGATTCTTAGCATTCCCGCGAGCATTAAATTTCATCATCAGCCTATCCACACTGCAGGTAAAATATGGCGTTTAGCTTTTTCAATCAGATCCGTAATCTTCTATATATCGTGTTGTATGACATGACAGGCACCTCAAAGTGCAGAAAATTCATAATGTCATAAAATTTAAATGGTTCTCCCCAATTTTAGTAAGCGATTATGTTCCACCTAGACAAGTTTTTAACCAGATAACAAAAGCATTGTAAAAGGCAGAGCACGAACGGACATTTGTGAAGAAATTAAAAATCGCATACGAAAGAAACAACTGTACATTGACTAATGAATTTTTGAAGAAACCTTATGACTATTAACCATACATACTGTGTGTGGAAATCCAGCTTCATGTTTTGGAACGTACTGACCACATTTTCATTAAAATCTGGTAAGAAAAATGTCTCCAAAATCAAGCTTTCCGTGTGAGGAAGCAAAATAATTTTTTTTACATTTCTCGACGCAAGTGAAGACAACGAGATTGTATCCGGAGGCTACGAAGCCGGGAGAGCCTGTTATGTTGGACACTTTATAGAGCCTTGTTTCTCGCCTGTTACTTTTCCCTGTCCTCACGGGAGACCCGGCCGAAACGAGTTCCACCGCAGCGTAGGGCGTATTGTGCGCGATTCTCGATTTATAATACGCTCACGACAGTGCGCTATAATGAGCATGTAGCCGGGTGGTACGTATATGTTCGGAGACAAAAAAGAAACCTATCTAAGTGACGATATGTTATTCGAAGATAATAAGGGAAATCGTGCGGCCGGCCTGCCTCGTTAAGATTCCAAAGAGGCACACTTTACTATCTGTGTCCGTTAAGAGGTTAAACTGCCCAAATATAGACGAGGGAACGATCGAACGAAGCTTAAACACGCGCACGGACGTTACTTCACTTGATGTATATCTGTTTTTCGAGAGGTATTTGAAAAAAAAAAAAAAAACCGTTTTAATCGAAGATAATCGGTAAATCACACCGTGAAACACCCAAGTATCTGGAACGGAACTTTCTTTGAACTTTTATCGGAGCTCGTTATAAGAATTTAGCGCAAATTGCGCGGGTCAGTGTACGTCGGTAAATCAAAGGGAGAGAACTGTGGCTTCTCGAATTCGAGCGTTATACGAGGCGCTCCCGAGGGAGATAGATAAAATAAAAAGGTGTCGGCTTGTGCGCGAGGTCCGAGACGATCTCCCGGTGCACTCTGTAAATTCCGACAAGTTCGTTGGAACACTTCCGCCGGCGGCGGCGGCGAGTACGGGGTTGAATCATCGATTTCACGCTGTCGGATGAGATGTGACTCGCACAGCGTGTAACCCGGTTTACTGCTGCTCTGCCCCCTGCCACGGAATAGTGTGGGTTCAGGGCTTCGTTATATGGTACATAACACGTGTACATATAAAGGCGGGTATCTGCGTTGAACTCGGTATATAAGCTTCACGAGAATCGTCCCGTGATTCCGAACCTACGGAGATTACAAAAGTTCTTTCGCTATCAGTGGATGACCCGATCTTAAATTTCAACGATTCAGTCAAAGTTTCGAGAACTCTCCGTAGATCCCGAGAGACATCTGTGCGCGTCTCGTTAGCGGCGAACCGAGGAATTCAAATACGCCCATCGGCACGATGGGAAACTGACTCGATCGGTAAAGAAAACTGTAATCCATTTCTCTTCGCGGCAGAGACTCCATCGATCAAACACGCCGTTTGATCAAACAAATCGCTCAAATTGAAACGTCACATAAATCCATAAAAATCGTCCACGAATACCTATAAATCTAGCGGATCGACCCAATTCTCGCGCCGTATAAGGTGGGATGTTTTCACGGTAGTTCGAAGTTTGAAATTTCGCGTGGTAACGGCCGAGGCGCGTACGCGATATCTGTACGTGACGTTCCCTGGGCGTTCAACGGTTGAGATCAACTCGACGATGCGGCGCGGCGGTATCGCGTTGCATTTCCGTCGGGTGGAGTGTGAAACCGAGCCTCCTTCGGCGGACTCTTCGCGGGCCATGAACGCCGCACGGTTGACCGGGAGAGCTTCGATTTACGATCGATCGTTAGCGACGGTGACCGCCGTAATCACCGAGGAACGGAGCGACGGGACGAGCACTTCTTCGACGCAAACGGTTTCACCGACAGTGCCAGCCCGCGGTCACCGAAGAACCAGCCGTTCTACACGTGTCCACACCGCGGGCTCGCGGATTCTTGGGAATCGGTCCGTAGGCATCCGCGCGTTTCGCCGATGAAACGACACTACGAGGACGACGGCGACGACGAGCCATCCGGGCCACGGATCGCGTGTACCGTTCTCCGGCCGCGACGCTTGAAAGGAAAAGGGGTTAAAAGACCGTCGAGCGTCTCGTCACCGAGCGTCGACTTAAACCGGGTGACTTACGGCCCCCGGGTGGAGTCGGCGACGAACGATGGAGAACACCGTCCCTCCGCCACTCACGACTTCCCTGGCAAATTCCTCCCTCTCGGTCGACCGGGGCAACACTCGAATCCTAGCTACTGCAGAGAATAAGGAGCCGGAAGGAATAAAGGAGCCAGGGAAAAAGGCGAGAAAAAGAAAAGGAGGCCAAGGGACTGAATGAAGAAAAATCCATTCATACCGTCACGAGAGATCCCCGGGATTCCGCGGATCGTAATCGTGCCGCACCACTTACTCCAACTGCGCGGAATTGAATAAGATTCTTTATTTTTTTGTTTTATCTCGCCGTCCTCCGGGATAAAATATAAAAAGGATAAGCGGATGATGAGATATCTTACTTGTCGTTTCTCACGATTGGATATCTCGATGTGGGAGTCGTTTTATTACTGTAGCGGGGTTTATGCAGTTGCAATCTGGACTGGGAGCTTGGAAGGCACGGATCGATGCGTTACATCGTGTGTACAGAGGCAATGAAGAAGTTTAAGTGTCTCCAAACGGCTGCGGCAGCGGGACGTCAACCGGCGGCCAATCTTCCGACCGTCGAAACTCGGCAGTAACTCCTCGAGCGATAGCTGTACGGGATGCCGAGATGGGATACGTAGATTTTCCGAGGGCGCACCCTTTTGCTAAAGGACCAACGATTTATTGCCGAAATAAAATCCAAAAACTCATCCGAACGTCAATCTTCTCTTTATTTTTTTTAAATCTTCAGAGCCGTGACAGATATTCGATTATTCACAAATTGGAAGCCTGTTTTCTTTTAATCTCCGCTGAGGATGCTGCAAATGCTAGGATAGAAGGGGCCAATTTTTTTTATTTCTTAGGGACTCCGTTTCACTCTCCTTTTATATCCGAGGGCTAAACACGAAGAGGGCTTGACAGTGCAGATTTTAACGAATCCGGAGCTTTTTTCCACGCCCGGAGATCGGCCCTGGGGTTTGAACAACCCCGCGAGGCGTCGACCTCGGCTCAGTTTCCGAGTTTTTAATTTTTCCCCGCATCGTTGGAACCAAAGTGCCTCCCCCTTTAACGCTAAAAGTTCTCGCGTTATCCTGCAGTCTTTCGTGAATAGTGGATACAGCAGTTGCGAAATGGAGGCATTAAAAGCTTTCGATAAATTGAATCGAAGGCGCAACGACAGGGTCAAAATTGCCACAGGGATCGAATATCGTTTCGTGCCGATGAACAAGGTCCGGCGCGATTTCACGAGCGGAATGATAATTGGGGAACTCCGTGCCTCTGGCGCTTCGCGGGAGAGGACTATTGCGCTCGACGAATTGCAGTTGCAGGCGGAGGGCTGAGAGACATTCCTGAAATCCAATAAATCAATCAGTCTGTTTCGAGCCGGCGTCGATTTTTTTTTCACCCTTTGTTTTTCGACTGCAACACCGTTCCAATTTCCTCGGATACGTCCGTTGTCATTTGCCGAACTTTAACGGTAGAACGGAGAAATAAAGAAGCGTAACTGGAAAATTGTATACCGATTTTGCTCATTGATATTATTTTTGCTGAGAACTAATTTTTTTGAATGAATGCCGAAAAGTGTTTTGCGAACGAGAGAACGTTCATTGACGGGTCTAGGGGAATGGAAACTTTTCTCATAACGCGGTGGCGCTGCCTCCGGTACGCTTATCGTTCACGACCCTCTTCGAGATTTCTTTTCGTTTTTTTTTTTTTGCAACTTTTTTCGAGCTCCTCGTCGATGCAGATGCTTCGCTGCGGAAGGTTGACGATAAAAAAAAATTGGGTCCTTCTTCTTCGAGTACCTAATCCGAGCTATACGTGCAAAGATGAAAGGGGAGGGGGGAGAAGCGGGAGCGCATCGCATGAGAAAAACTTTGACCCGAGGAGAGACATAAAAATCCACATGACAAAGTTGCTAATCAATTTTCGATATAAATTTCACTGTCGGATGCGAGAGTTTTTAAATTGGTATAAAAAAAAAGATCTTACGGTAAGATTTGTCCAAGTTCAAATAAAAAATGGTCCAATAAATGACCCATAACTAGAAAATATTAGATCCCTGTTCTGGGCTCTCGTTGGGTGTTAAATATGTAAACACGCATTTAACTGCATCAAAAATACGAGTTCACCGGGTGAACCTGGGTGGAAGAAACATCGCGTCATTCGTTATTCGAGCATGAATGTTTCGGGATAGGCACTTAAAAGCGAACTATTCTTGGCACGCGACGGATAGCCCTCTCGGCTATATTATACGGCTATGAAATGCGAGTTGCCGAACGAGCTGCCAGATCCGTTCCGCCCCTCGAATTGCACCTAACGAGTCGAATAACAAATCAACCCGAGCTGATAGATTATGCATTAGCTTGCACGCGATAGATGAAAAAAAAAAAGAAAACAAGAAAATCGTTCGGTCGAATCCAATGGTGACGCGATATATGAATATTTATGGTACATCGAATCAGAGATTTAATTGCCTCAATTGGAAGCACGCTCGTACTACCTTTTCCGTTCGACTCGGAGGCGCGCGCTCGCGACACATTAAGGCACTTTGTCTCTCGTGCGAGCACACGAGAACACGAGCCCGTTTCCGATGTTCCCGCAACCGCGGTAGCTCCTCCTAGGACGCACCCATACTCCGTACGACAAACGAACATCGACAAAAAAAAAACGCCGGGAACGGCGAACCCGTTTCCTGGCAAGAACTGGACACACGAAAGGGGCGCTCGGTTTATAGCGTACCCGCATCATCTACCAGGAAAGTACTGGCAAATGCGTGTAAAATAAAGAGGAACGAGACCGAAGAAGGCCTTGGCGGAGGAATTTCAAATCCGATCTGTTCCAACGCATTATTTATTCTTACTTGGATGAGTTTCTGGTCGTTAGGGAGAAACTATCGGACGGGGCCTTCGAGGGATATAGCGTTCGAAAATTGCGGCAAATTAAAGACATTTTCACCGAGATAAGACGACCGAAACTGCGGCTATCCGGAGGAGAACTGTGATCAACGAAGTCAAATTAGACACGGTCTGGGAGAGATTTGAGGAGAGCGGTTGTATCACAGATACACCTTGAATTCAACCGATACTCTTTATCTAAGCACACCATGAAGCCCAGCTACCGACTGTGCACAGTGCAATTGTTTATTGATCTTGTACCCTTTTTGTTACAGGTAAGCCAATCAATCAAATGAACAATCAAAATCAGTCTGTAAGTATGAATAAAAACTTAACGCCTATCCTGCATTAACTTCGAATGAGAGCAAATTCTGTCGGGACTTCCGGTCCAAGGTTTTACGATATGTGAGGCGACGGCGTTGAATTTCTAAATTCGAAACTCTGAGACGTGTAATTAAAAGTAAGGAATTATAGCCGGAATATCGTCTTGGCTGTGAATTTTAGTGGAAACGCGATAAATCTTGGATCATCACTCGTCCATGACGCGGTAACAGGAATTTCACTTTTACGATAGGGCTCGTGCGCCAAGGAAGACGGTCTGTGCGACGGAAACTACAGAGTGCGAGGCATCGTCTAAATAGTACGTGGTTGCATAAATGGTGCTCATCAGTCATGCAACGGCGGTGCCGACCCGAAGCAAGATCATATTTCAAAAAGTATACGCAAACAACTCTCGCCGTGGCGTTTATACTCCACACGTCCGCCGCAGCATCCTCGAGAACCTTCTGCGTGCTCAAACTACCCGAGTCCGAAGATGCGAGAGATCTCGGGAAATTTTAATATGAAAAATGAAGTGCGAATAAATCACTGACGCAAGAGTTCAATGTGACTCATTCAATTTATTGTTTCAATATACGATCCGATGGTCCGACACAATAAATTTTATCGACCCATCTCGAGAATCCCGACGTTTTCATGAAAACGAATGTTTCCTGCTGTTGGAAGAACGACCCGTGAATGAAAAATAATAAAAAAAAGGTCTCGCGCCACATTTTTCGTAGTATTTTGGGGAAAGCAATCAGCTTACCGTCCTCCAGTCTTTACGGAGCTTACCGGGGATTACTCGCCCGGTCGGGTCGTACGATTTTTAATCATTAGACAGGACCATCGGCAAATTGTGCGAAAAAAGCTACCGAGGGTTTCGATAAAAAAAAATAAAAAAACCGGGGATGTTTCCTTCTGGTCTTCCGAGAAGGACGAGAATGAGGCAATTACTTCATGCCGGATTTGGCCCACATAGTCTCAGCAGTTTGTCTTGATTGTATTAGGTTCAAAATAGTTTTCAATGGAACATCAGCTATAAATCAATTTTCGTCTCGAGACCTATTTGTATTCCCATTATTGACCATCAATGATGATAAAAACCTTATTCGGATAGGAAAAAAATGATTTTCTTTTTAAAGTGATTTCTAAGCATCATATCGTTGTCCGGTTATGTGCGCTTCTTTCAGACTACGGGAGGTAACTTCCCGCGAGCCGGTACTGCAGGAAAACACGATGAGCTTCGCGATTCAGCAGGGACCTTTCGAACGCCGGGAAGCGCCGACTAAAACCCGCTTTCTCGTTTGCCGAAGCTTCGTACCGACGAACGGTTCGGCTTTATCTGGAGTCGAAATTGGTGGTGCAGAAAAAAAGAACGAAAAAGAGAAGTCGATCTGTGTGGAAATGGGCCTTCGACGTCGGGCGCCAAGTTTTTCTGTGAAGGCGAGAAATGAATTCACAACGTAACGTAACGGTGAATCCAATCCGCTTTTTCGATGCGTTTTCTCACCGACGAGTTTGCCAAAAGTTAACAATCACCCGGAACGAAATTGGCCCGCGGTTGCCGCTGCAATTGAATCCTATGCCAATTACCGATTTCAAATTCGATCCGAGCTCTCGGCGACGCGCCTCACTTTTTCGGTCTCCAATTGTTTTCTCCCCGCAGTTACATCATGATTGCACGTTACGCGCGCAGTACTTTGATCGTTATTAGTTATCATACATACTCAGTGTGAGAAACGCAAATTGTGCTATCCGAGCTCTCCTCGCGCTCTCCACCCATCCGGCAATTTATCTCCAAAGTGGATCTTGCGTCATTCACAAATCCATCTCGAAGTGCAATGAAATTTATCGCAATTTCGGGAAACTTTGCCATTCGTGGAGAAAAAAAAAATTCATTGCTTGCGCGCAGCGAGTCAACAACTCTGGCAAGAGCGATGTTCCAGCTTCAACGTCGCCGGTATTGGTCTAACGTCTTTTACGGGACCGGAGTAAAGCAATGTCGCCGGCTCCTCTCCTTCGTTGATAATTGTCCGAATCTCAATCGCGTCTGACGAGGCAGAACATTTTTTTGTCTCCCTGATCACAAAAAAAAGAGAAAAGAAAATAGAGAAAAGACAGTTCGTTCGCAGAAGCGTTTTCGTATCGATATGTGCAATCCCGCGTGCCCGACGAATTTGATTACTTCGAGACGATGCGACGAAGAAATAAAGGAAATCGCGGACGGGGAATGCGTTCGCCGGCGTCCGATAGCGGAATAGGTAGACGAATATAAGGTTCTTTCATCCGAACGGAACATGTCGCGTGTTGAAATCAGAAGGGCGTATGTTCGGTTCGAAAGCGTGCGAGATACGCCCTTCCGACTTTATCGACGCGAGTATATAGATAGATACACGAATCGAGTGGTCCTGACGCGAGCAAAAACTTTCGACGGATGGAAACTCCCACTTTTCGGGGCTCGTAAAATTCCTTCGCATGGTCCCGTACCCCGACCCTGGGTCGTGTCTTGCTGAAGGACTCGGTGTGCACGCGCAGAACTGTCGATCGTCTTATCCGACGAGGCTCTCTCTCTGTCTCTCCGTCCGTTCTTCGTACGAGAATCTTTATCCCACGAGCTTCCAGCTATCTTTCTCCATCTTCCCGGTGTATCAGAGCCGATGCTCCACGCACAACGCAATCGGGTCGATCGGCCGCGAAAGAGGTGAGTGCCCGCCGAGACGGCGAACGTCTTTATCTTTGGACGCTCTAAGTTTTCGTTTTCCTCGGGTAAAATTACGAAACCATGGTGCGTCGCCCCGACGTACCGTTATCCCCGTGCTTCCTTCGCCGCTTTCGCATTATCGCGCCGTCGGCTTTAAACTCGAACGAGCTTGAAGAGGCTCCGAGCGAAATTGCGACGCTCTCGTCCACTCTTGTCTAGTTAAATTATTTATAATATTCAATGTAAATATGTTATATTTACCAAGCTTTTTTGATGCTTTTGCCGGATTAAAGAAAGCTTGTTTTCCCACCCAGACGAATTTGTTAAATCCAAATCAGAGATATCCGATTTAGAAGCTCATGTAATAGAAAGAAAAAAATTGCCTAAACATGAACGAACAAAAGATCCGAGTGATTTCTTTTTTTCTGTTTTTTTTTTCATCCGTTAAGTACGTCCGGCAATTTGGTCGTCTGGTCTCGCGACCACACCGAGGATCGTCCGTCGCGCGGCCGGCGGTCATCAAATTTTACGAAGCGCGACGAGGCCCGCCTCCGGCATCGCCACTGCATACTTACGCTCTCGATGCTCGCGATTCTCCCCGGGCTTTTTATCCCCCCCCCCCCCCCTCCTGCCACCGATTCTTCGCATGAGCCACACGAGAGAGCTCTCGGCCGCGAATTTTTCTTAGCTCCCGGGCTCGCGAGTGCGTCTTCCGAGCGTGCGTCGCTTCTCGCGCGCCGCCCGTAATCACAGGTGGACAAACGTTGCGCCTGCCATCGGCATCATCACCATAGTCCGGTCACGAGCGTGGCGTGTATACGTTTCATAAGGACGATATAATGCACGTGGCGTAGCTCGACGCTTCCATACACGGCGGAAGCTGAGAGAGCCCGTCGGACCACCTTGACGGCGAGATGCGAGAACAAGCCGATGATCATGAATATCGACGGTAATCGCACGTCCCGACAATTATCTCGCCTCCCGGCTACGGCCGATCTGCCCGACACACCGAGATGAAAATTCGATACTCTTTTTATCGCTTCTTTCAACGATTTTCAGTAAATTGGCACTTTAAAATCTTATAATAGTTGATAATCTCCGACGGAGCGATTGAAAAAATGTTTCATCAGGAGGGTAAACGTCCGTCGATCGGCGATCCTCGAAGCGGTCGATGAATGCCGAAGAGTGGAAGAAAAATTCCGAAAAAATTTACATACCAACCTGGAAGTGTGGTTTTCATGATGGAGTGGAGAAAAAATGATTGCGCACATCCATGCCGTTTTGGCAGCCGGAAGAACGGGGCGCTTTGCTCACGGCCCTGAGCGAAGGGTTAATGAGAACGGGGTACTGTAGCGGAGCTGCTGGGTCTGTTTGGTACAGAGTTTCGTTGGTACTTCGCAGAGCAGCGGTGGCGCGGCGTCTCGAGAGGACCCCCGAGTTTACTATCCCCCCAAGGAGCTCCACAATTGAGTGCGGAGACGGCGCATTGTTCCCAGCGAACGATAAAGCAAGTTTCACCCGACAGTTATGTGTCTCGGATTTGCTCCCCGCCGCGGTACGGTTCGTGTACTTTCGAGACTCCTGGAGTGTCTCGTGTCGCAAACGGAAGGTCAACATATACGAGCCTCGTTTCCACTCGCTTCGAAGATCTTTAGCGAAATTTTTTCTTCAGCCGCGGAACTTAGCGACGGAGCGATCGATGCCTCAAGCTCGCTTCACTTTACGCAATGTAAATCGTGCATCGAGCGTACTTAACGAAGCGAGGATTCCTCGGTCGAGAATCCTACCGCTACGTTGCTCGACATAATTCTTTTTTTTTTTTTTTTTGTTTACTTTGTTTTTCGCTTCCCTCGCGACGTCTTACGGAGATCGTATCGGATCGATCCAATTAAGGAAACCGGGTAACTAGCGACGGTGTCTCGCCGGCGTTCAGTTCTCCTCTCCGCCGGTAAACGTCGCGTTTTGCCGGAATCCTGATTTCTATCGGGTGTACAAGAAAGGTGTGGTTTACCATCGATGTCTCCTGAGTGGGCTCGAACTTCGTAAAGAACTCGAATCCAGTTAGCTTCTCTTCGCTCCTCGCTTCTCGGCTCTCGTTGTTTTTATCCCCGAATATCTCGATATCGTAAGAAGAGTGATATTTTTTCGTTTTAGTTCCAAAAGTCGATACGATCCGCTGTACGCTTATCATATTCTCGGTAAAATATTCCACCCGATGTCCCCGGATTTTTCTCGCCGCCCGAGCGAAATACAATTGCGGGCCGATGTCTTTCACGCTTTTCTTTTCTTCGTCGCTTCCGTCGACAAGTGGAAAAAAGCCAGACCGGTCTTTTATCATTTCACGATCGGAATCGCATTGAAAGCCACTGGTAAGCCGGGTCGATTCAGTTCCCGACTCTCAGTGCGTTGCGCGCTTTCCCAGTGTGAATCGATTGCCTCCGTATCGTGTGACGAAAAGTTCGATATAGATATATTCGCGGTCACACGAGCCATTTACGAAGAGTCCGAAAGGAGCGTCGAAAGCGGCGAAGCGTGGAAGACGAGGAGCTTGACACGGAGCGTCTATCATCCTCCGTACTCTCGCGGATAAGATAAAACATCTCCTAATGGTCTTCGTCACGTTGGGCTCGCTTCCTCGTATCTCGCGTTATCCCCCTTTCGCCACTTGTCCGATATCTTGCTCGCCCCGGCCGCGCGTCACCGGGATAATCCGAAAAAGCTTCCCCTGCACCATCGCCGGTCCCGAGGGAAAAAAATAAAGCACAAAAAATAAAAATTCGAGTCTCCGAACTGACAAACCGACAAAAAGGTTGGTTAGTTCGAATCGACTCGTCGGTCCCACATTAATCGGGCGATTGGTTCGCTCATTATTTTTCTCCTCGTAGCTGCGATATCCGGAGGGCTTTTCTTTCGTTTACCGGCAGAGAACGGGAAGCTCGAAAGGGAAGAGAACCGCGCGAAGGAATATGGCACGAGGGACTTCGAAGGGTCGGTCGCGAAAAGCCATTTCAATTATATCGCTGGCGAGTCTCTCGGTAGGGGCGCGATGGGAGCAGTTGAGTCCGATGGTGAAAGAGATTCGTTCCTTCCTCGCGTCTTGGCGCTTCGAGCCTCGTTCGTTGGCCTTGGACCTGCGGGTGGGATCTTCGAACACCCTGCCGGAATCCGCAGGACGGAAGAACGTGCAGCTGCGAATAACCGGTGAATCGGAGTTCGGGTCGAGCTGGCAATCGCTGCGGAGTTTTAACTCCGGATATCGGGTCGCGGAGGGAACCGATTGCAGAGGTCGTCGAGGGAGATTGTGACGGGAAAAAGTTGGAGGGGTAAGGAAGAACGTCGCCCCGGACGGAACGAGGGTGGGACGTGCCGGCGGAAGAGGGACGACGGAGACGGGGGAAATCGGAGCGAGAAAAGTCACGGGGAAACTACAGAGTGCATCGAAGCGGTGACCGTGTGGCAACTGCCGGAACGGAAGTCTCTTCCCGCACGCCGATCGGCGAAAGCCTAGCGCTGCGTCCGCCGGCGGTGGAGAATGAACCAACTTGTTTTCTCCCCGAAGTGCCGAACGAACATCGGATAGCGCCTCGTGCGACCGAGCGCCCGAATCGACGTCGAGCCACCCACACCCTCCTGGGAGCAGCCGATGAAAGGAATGACGCGCATGGAATAAAGTCGGGGAACTCGCACGGAAAACTTCGTAAACGACTGCAGAAGCCCCACGCCGGATCCTCCTGTAGCGAGGATTAGTCATAGGGGTTTGATTGCGAAAGCTCTCTTTTTTTCGGGGAAATTATAAGTTTCGGGAATTATTAAGTTCTCGTTGAGGCGCGATGAGGCACAGCACTGCGTTGAGTCACTTCATCTTTTCCTGGGGGTGACAAAACCTTCGGTATGTCAAGAGTGAAGTAAATATCAATGTTTTCTTTCGATCCGAGTAAACCAAACACACATAGTTTTGATAGCGAAATACGATAAGATCGTCTAGGATTCAATTTCACCGAGTTCTATTTGCGTATAATCCCGAGCATGACGTGGGCAGACCTACCATATTCTTGGTATCAAACGGTTATGAAAAAAAGTATGAATATCATAGTCCACTCTGATTTTTCTCCGGAGCTACATGTACTCCGGGCGGTTTGTTTTCCAACTTCTCGACGTGGGAGCGTGCAAGGCAGCGATATCAATAAAAAAAAGGATTTTTTCCCCCGAGCTGATTCGTAGAATCCAAAGGCAAGAATATAACTTCGGCATGAGAGTTGCGGTGCGCAGCGACGCGTAAAGACGCGGTCATCAGGGGATGTATCGTTGTATCCTCCGTCGCGACTGCACATTTCCATTGCTGAACTTGAAACGATAAAAAAAATAGGGTCCTCATAAACAGGGCGGGTCAGCGCGGTTCTGAAGAGAACCACGAAAGGGAGGAGTCCTTGAGGGAAATTCTCGATAGTAAAATCGTCGATGGCCAGACTCGCCTAACAACGATCTTTGGAGAATGGTACCTGATGAATCGGAAGTAGGTGCGAATCGGTGCCGCGGTACAGCCCGGAGATTGCCGATGCGACTCGGGAAAAATTTCCGGCAGACTCGAAGATGGAACGAAACGAGGGTCAGGAGGGGGCGACGGAGAACGAGTGACGAAGCGTTTTACGATCGCGGACGGTGGGTACACCGCCCACAGCCACCCGCCGCGAGATTTCTAATTTAAATAATGCGCGCTCCGAGCGAGTTGGCTCGGTTCTGCGGAGTGCAGTGTCCGCGGATACGACACCGGGGAGAGCACGGGAACTTATTTTACGAATCATTCTTGTACCGACCGGAGGATACGAGGAGCGATGAGTCTTCCATTGAAACGTCGGATGTCTCAGGAAATGGGAAACGTTCCGTTCCTAAAAATGTATATAGAATGTTATCCGTCGTATAGTAAAATTTACACGGAAAAAGATTTACCGAAAATTACAAATTTATATTTTTTTTAGTACACGAAGAAATCGTCGTTTGAAATTTTGTTTATCATTTTTTTTTGTTTGAACCTTTTCATGCTGGAAGAAGTTTATCCAGAAATTCTATTCTTGGCAGTGTACTCTTGGCCAGCGACTAACCGACCCACCGCGGACCGGTTTTATACGGTACTAATTACTTTTCGAAGATTACCCAACCGCACGAGTCAGTGGTGGTTAAACAGTCGTACTATTAATCTCGAAGCTCGAGAATACCTGGAATACTGTCTACCTTCGAGGCTATAATAATTACTCTCTCCTGGTAAGTGGGAGCGCGCACGAAACAGACCAGAATGCCGCTGTACTCTTCCGACTCGCAATTAGAAATTAAGAACAGCCGGCTGGTAAATGTGAAATTTGCCATTCACCGTTCAACGTACCGTTGAATATTCCAAAGTTATTTTGTGAATTAGGCTGATAAATAGTTTGAGATATATGGGCGAGATCGATGCCACGTGTGGCGCGAAGAATAGACTTGCATTGACAAAAACATACAGTTGAATAACCTAAAGAAAGACCCGGGCAGGGACGTTTAAATAAATATTCTGTAGAGCTAAAAGATTGGTTAGTTGAACAATTTTTCTAAAATGCTTTCACCAAAATATTTTTGGAGCATCGAAACATTTAGTTGGACCAACTAAATATGTATTTGAAACGCCTCTGCCCGAGTCTCAGGTTAATTCAACCGCATTTTTCAATCAGTGTAGATCTGACACAGGGATGGACGAAGAAGATAATGGAATTGAGGAACCCGAACGAATTGTAACTCGATATGAGTAATCATGATTTCTAGTTATATGTAGCTTTGCAAGATTTCTGGGAAATATATAATTTCTGTTTCTAATGGTTACACTTATGTGGCTGCGGCAGCCGTGTGGGCCGGTCGCAGCAATTTATTATCCACTCTATTGGCTACTATAGTGCAACATATACAGTACATTATACAAGTTCTATGCGCCAAAGATGTCCCAGTGATCGCCAATATACCGGTAATCGTCAGTGTGCGTTTTGACTGTAGCAAAATATATATTCAAAGCACACAACTGAGGAATACCGGTACACTGGCGGTGACTGGGACATCCACCTTATATATTTATGTATGTTTATATATATATATATATATATATATATCTGTGCGACTGTAAGTGGCCGCGGCGGACGTTTATCTATGTCAATTGCGTATAAGGGCAGGGTACCACACTCGGCGTTTTTATATTTATTTCCCATCTATCCAATACCCGCAACAAAAAATAAGAAGGTTAGGGGGGGGGAGATACAAAAAGTCTACGATGACTTATGCATGATAAACTCGAAAGTATAGGAAAAACCGGATGCCAATTTACGAGGCGTTTAAACCGCGAGTGAATTTAGCCGTTCTAAAAAGAATAAACGATTTAATTTATCGATCGACGGTTGCGATAAATGAGAAGCGATAAATCAGTTATGAACGATCGATTTGATATTTGTAAGCGGCTCGATGCCTTTCGCGTGGATGAATAATGAGAGAAAAAAAAATAAAAAAAATAATGAGATGCGATATGACCGGTAGCCGATGATCTGCGTTACTGCAGGTAGCTTAATTTCCGCGGAGTGGTTCGAGCCGCCGAGGATGTACGGGATATATTATATACCCGTGGGTCGGTGGTGCGTCCTCTCGCTCGGAAAGCGTCGTATGCAAATCGAGAGTTTCGTTCCCCTCGCGCCCACTGCGCCCTCGGACGTTAATTATCTTGTTAACCGGCGGGCGAACCAGCCGCCGCGGTAGCACGAGTACCTTAATCATTATATCCTCTCCGAAGCCCTTCGCGTTTGCACGAAAAGTACGAATAAAAATATGCTCGTCGTGCGTTGTTGCGACGTCGGCGAGGGCGGAGCGACTTTGCGGTTAAAAATTATGTAGCCGAGGGCAGAATATTTTGAAAAATCTGAAAAAATTCTCTGAGAACCTTGTCAGCCCTCCGAGGATGATGTAAAATTTTTGTAATTATTCTTACCAACATCGGAAAGATATAGCATCCCAATGACGTACTAGAGAACTGTCGCGTTCCGAAAACTTAAGAGAAATCTAAGGAACAAGTAAGCCATTTTTTGTACCTTCAACAGACAAAGTTGACTCTACTTTCTCGCAGTAGTATTGTCATTGATCCGCAATTCTAGAGAATGGTCAATGTGTTCCCATATTTGGTGGTTTTTTTCCGCTGTGTGATTTATAATGATAAAACTGCGGAAAGATCAGAGTATCTCGTCTAAGCGCTAAGAGATTCTAGCTTATTACGAACAGGTGAGCAGCAGGTGGGCCAGAGAGCGTAGGCTAGACGCGGTTCGCCGGTCGGCACCGGCGCACAGAAGAGAAGCGCGTGGTCGCGCGCTCAGTTCCACTGCGAGATGTGAAATCAGCCCGCGGTAGTCTCCGAGCGACTCGCGTGTCGCGCGGTCTCGTTTTTTCTACCCTCAAAAATATTTCGGAACGATATGGCATCGCTTGAAAAATAAAAACAATAAAAATCCTAACACCCTCACGTACAGTTGCGAACTTGATGGAAGCGCGTGCAGGCTCGATCGATCGAGTATGCGATGATTATTAAATATATTTTGTGATAAAATTTTTTTTAAATAATAATTTTTGTACCGGACTAAAATAATTCACGGTACGTTTCAATCCAACCGTACGGACGCATGAGGTTCGTTTACACGAGAGTGGCGATTAGAAAGGATAGCCGGAGGAGCTGAAACGTCGCGACGTCGAGGCGTGACGGGAATCGGGAATCAGGAGAGCGACCACCGAGTGTCCTGGGGCGAGGAAACAGCTCGTCGACAGCCGCGGAGGTTCGACCAAAACGATGTAGAGAGAACAAAGTATATGACCGGTGTTGGTCCAGCTGAGAGGAGAAAGAGCATTCGTACTCTTTTGCGCTGAAGCGTGGGTCATGGTCACGTGGGGAGACGCGCGCGAATTAACAACCCGAGGGATAACAGTGATAGACCGCGGGTTAACGGACTCGGAGTTTGAATGAGACCGACTCACCGTGGCGACTGAAAACAGTGGGGGACAAAAATACCGACTTACCCCGAGCGAACAAATAATTTTTTTCTCGATTAAAATTCCATACGATAGTTAATATGAATTTCAGTTTTTCCCTGACCGGTGACAATCCCGTGTCGACGCGTGTTAGTGCGAGCCCGGAAAAATAATAAATCAGAACAACAGAACAGAATCCGGAACTTTGCCGACAAGACCGAGTATATCCAGTACCGAATAGCCCGACTCAACACCGCCGATAAATTTCATTATGGAAACAGCTATCAAAAGTTTGCAAAATCTGTCGTAAAATTTGTTTGCCTGATCGGGAACGGGAAAAAAAATTCAATCTGTCCAAGATTTATGGGGTCTTTCGTAAGTTTCGGCGATTTCGAACATCCGTCGACGGTCCGATGCGTTATCGATTTTTTTGTCGTCACCGATAGCGAATCCGCGGAATCGCTGTATTTTCACCGTTCGCTAAATTCGATCTCGTTAATTCGGCCCTCACTCGTGTTTTTCCTCCGATGACGAAGTTTCATAGCCGGGACGAAGGCGAGCACCGAGTAATATCTCATACTCCGATATCGTTCGTCCAATTTGTGCGAGGGTGGAAAGCAAAAAAAAAATATTGTCGACATCTGCAAGTAATAATTAACCGCCCGAGTATTGTGCAATTTGGTGTAATTGACTGGTTCCGGGGTTGCTCGGGGTCGTAAAGTATTCCTCGGGTTTCCGATGCTCGGCTGGTTTTCCTTTTTTTTGCGTTTCATTTCGTTCCGGGTGGAGAACGAGGGGGAGCAGCGGAGGGGACGACGAACACGGTACACTGCCGAAGCGGCCCACTACCTTACGCTGCGCACCGACCACAAATCAGTGGAATAGATAATTCGTGAAAACGTTGCGGAGATACGCGACAGTGTATATAGTTGGAAGCTAACCGTGGGCGGAGGAGGGCAGGAAGCAAAGAGATTTTTATGGGTAGTTTTGTCGCTCGCGCCCTCTAATTTCCACCGTCCGTTCTCTCTCGTGAATCCGCTCGCTGCTGGCCGTAAATCAGCTGGCGCTTACGGGTGCACACCCGAATCTCCCGGTTTCCCGAAGAGGAAACGGACGAAAAAAAAAAATTCAAGATTTGGGAAACAAGAGAGGATAAATAAAGAACGAAATAGAAAGAAAACGAAAATAAAGTAGCATCGAGAGAGATCGAACATTCGTATCTACTGCAGAGAAGAGATTCAGTGGCTTGCTTTCCTGCGGATCGTAACTTTTTTCGTGTAAAATAAAAAAAGAAAAATTATATGTGAATTCCCCTCCATTTGCTCTCGTCTGGCGCCCGAGGGATCAATCGTACGGACGAAAGACCGTGATGAGAGTTCGATATCCGAAATCGTATATTCATTACCTTCGTATAGTCATTACCTGGAACTTCCAGTTCGGAAAATTCTCGGGCGATTCCCGCGGATCATCCCGACCGATGACGACTCGGTGCGCCGCGATCCGAAATCGTATCTATCCTCTCGGTCCGGAGAGTTCTCTTCGTCTGATTCCAAACGAGATCGTTTCACGTCGAGGCGTTCCGTGTCTCTATCGCGCGCACAGTCGCACACACGCATAAACATATGGATCTCGGACGATGACGACGAGAGTGCGTATATATGTCTCGCCGGTTCAGGATTCACGTATCTCTCCCAGTCCAATCTCTCGTCTCGACGAACGCGAACCTCTCCGCCGGCTCGGGTATACATTCTTATCCAATAAAAATCGTCGACGGGCCAATCGGTTTTTCCCCGGATCTTAAATTCGCCTGTCGATTTGAGCGTGATGGATTCGGTTGGATTCGAACGTCGTCCGACCCGCGATTATTCGCGATTTCTATAACCTCATCCAATTTGTTTTTACTTCGATTTCAGCTGTGTCAGCACCGAATTCGGCATGTTTCAATCTACCTCGATTCCCCGGTCCGTGGTTACAATGATGTTGCAGCAAAATCGATGAAACTGAAGTGATTTTTAACCCGCGAGTGAGTGAAGGAAAAAAAATCGACGATGGAACCGATAGGCAGTGAGGTGAATGAGACTCCGTCTTCGGAGTCGAACAACTGGGCAGCCTGAGGGAACAAAAGAAAAATCCCGGGTTACCGAGGATAATGGACGCTATTCAGGTGGATTATTCTGGCAGGACTAAGGAAGCGAGTAACAGAGACGAACCCACGCGAACCGTATCGAAAACGCCAACGAAGTACGTATTCCGTCCGGAAGTTGTTAAATCGCAGCCGAAATATTCTTATCACCCTGCGTTGGATGGGAGGGTACGTGAGCCATCGAAGAGTCTTCCGTTGGGCAAGGAGCGACGTCCCGGCAGCGGGTTGCGAGGGCTCTTCGGCCGAGCGACGAGGCACTCGAGCGACAACAAGAGCCTCGAGCGCGATAGCGCGGAGAGGAGGAGGAGTCGATCGCTCTTTCTCGCCCACGATCATTCGAGGGACCACGCCAAGTTGTCCGAGCTTCGGGGCGATCACTTCGGTTCGCCGAGACGCCGGAGATCGGGCGAGGAGAATCATCGGGTCGATCGACGAGTCGAGCGGCGCGAGACCGAGTCGAAGAAGGATCACCGGATCGACCTCGGATCGAGGACTTCGACGGACTCCGAGAGAAACGGCGAGAAACATCGAGGGCCGAACGACCACAGCTCGGACAGGCATCGAGTCTCCACCGAGCATCCGGAGACTCGTCGAGAGGAGTACAGAAGAAATGGCAAGCTCTGCTGTTCCTCGACGGGAGACCGGGAGTCCGATTGCCGAAACGGCGGGAGGAAGTGCCAGCGAGAATCGTCGGTCGAAGAGGACGAGAGGCGACGGGAACAGCAGGAGCAGCAGCATCGTCGAGACGAGGTCGTCGATCGTGAGTGGTCTTCGCCGCGTCATCGATCCAAGTACAGTTGCGGTAGCGAGACACGGAAGCCTCGGTGGTCGCAAATCCAGCGTCGGTACGTCGACTCGCCGTGCTCGCCGGAAGAGAAGAAGCGCGAAAGCGGCGGGCCACCGTGCCGATCCGATTCTCCCTATCCGTGTACGAATAACGTCGACCACTCGTCACCGTCGAGAGACGCGCTCGACGTACGTGGCAAGTTGTCCACTTCGAGGCCCGTTCGGGACGATCCGAAACAGACAACATCGTCGATTAATGCCACCGCGGCGAGCGCGACGAATAAGGAGTGCGAGAATTGTGGAACAGCTCATTCGCCATCGGCGTACTGTAGGAACGATCGTTCCACTCTCGACGCCGATCGTGTCGGACACGTCGACGAAAAATCGAAGCCGACGCGAAGATCGGATCTAGAGAAAATAACGGCGGAGACCGCGACCGCCGGCCGAACCGGACTTCTTTACAGGAGCAAATCTCTGCCGCAATTGTCGGCCCACGACAGCGGAGTCGGCAGCGGAAACGAGCACAATCCTGGAAGACCCGCTTCGAGATTGGTTGCGGATTTGCGACAGTTGCTCACGCTCAAGCAACATTACTATCCGGAGGGTGGATGGGGATGGGTCATCATCGTCGTCGGTGTACTCGTGCAGATTCTGTCCCACGGAATGCACGGGGGTGCCGGAGTTCTCCTCCAGCATGTGGAGATACAGTTCGGACCGAAAGTACACATTCAATCAGGTCAGTTTTAATCCCGCTTCTTCCAGCGTCCGTTAAAATTTCGTCGTGATGCTGATGTCTCGAGGGGACATTGAACCGGGTAAAAAAAAATTAAAAGATCCAAAGAATCGAGTCTCGTCAGCCGCGTCATTGCCTGCTGTGTTTGCGTCGGCTGATGCGTGAGAAAAAAAATGAGCAACCCGAACGATACACAATCTCGAGCTGATTCTCAAGGGTCTCGACGTCCCGTCGTCCGACGCTGTCTAGGCACGTGGGTGTTCGGGATACCCGGAGCAGCACCTCGGGCTAATACGGCTCGGCTCTACTCCGCGCCGTGAAAGTTTCTGCTCTCGGGTATTCCACCGATTACATCTCACGCTCTCACAGTCTACTGTGTACACCGTCCTTGTGACGTTATAGCATACCTATTGCTCCAAATGTTTACGGGATACACACGCGCATACACGTATATCCGACAGATCGTAAATTCGGTGGAGACGCTCCGTAAGATTCCCACAGGCATCGAGGAAAAAGAAGATGGATGGATTGCAAGTAATGCAGTTTGCATGTAGATCGGGCTTCTTACTCGCCCAATTTTCTCTATAAAATTTTCGATTATCCCGGCCCAACTTTTATCCTCATTTTTTTTTTCTCACTTTTATGGTAACTCCGAGCGGAAAAGATCGTCGACCCCGAAAAGTTTAATTTTTTTTCCTGTTTGTCCGACGGCTAGACGAACTTCCTTCGGCGAACGGCGAACGAACCTTTATCGCGTCGCAACGAACCGATTGAGACACCGTTACGCTTAATACGGTTACGATTGTCGCTACGACTCGATTCTATTGCGCCCGAACGGTAATTCGAGCGGAGTTGAGGACGAATCTGGACGAGAATCAAGATCGTAATCGGGTCTGCACCGGGAAATTTCTCGATGGAATGTACTTTGCATAGATCGACGCTTGATCATGATCGATCGTATTCCCGATGGCTTCATCAAGCTTTTTTTTTTCTTCACTTTCTATTCTTCCGACCATTTATTATAAAATGAGGAGTCTCCGAATGTTCCGTCGCGAGGCTTGTGTATCATCGGTTAATTAACTCTCTCTCGTTAATTGGCAGGACGCACAACTCTTCGGGGGCGCTCGTAGGATCGAATGTTTCGCGCATGTCTCGGCGGCCGGTGGAATAGCGCGCGACTTCCGTACATTGGCGTTCTGCCGGAGGAATTTTATTTTTGTCGTCGTCGTCGTCGTCGTCTCGGGCCTCCGTGCAACAGAGGCACGCGCTTGCATAGCTTTCGTTTCGATTCACGACGACACTTTCCCGTTACTGTCTTCGAAAACAATGTACACAACGTGTATACCGGCCTCGGGCGGCCGTGAATACGAAGCGGAAAGGTGACGGCTTTGATGCTTTTTTTAAATCAAAGTCCGCAGTACTTAGGGCCGAACGGAGAGTCGTAAGTTTGAGCTTAAGCATGGCATCGAGTGCGAACTCGAGTTTCAACGCAACATTGTCCGCCGATTCAACACGTGAAACTCCAATGTTTTTTTTTTTTTAATGAAAAAAAAGAGGAACAAAAATTAGTTGTCACATCCGCGCCGGATGAACGGCCCTGCGGAGCGTTCACTTCGCGGTTCGATCATCGGAGAATATACGGTCTGTTCGACATTAAAGACAATCCCATGAAGCACACCGTGTGCCGTTGCATCGTAGAAGGGATAACTGGTCCAAGGTAGAACACCGCTGGAGTACACAATTCGTTGGTTCCGTCCAGCAGCGTCGATAGATTTCCTTTCGAGCATCGCGACAGCCGACAGCAGTTGCGAGAGAGAGAGCACACTGCAGGAACCGGTATTCGACAGGGTCGCGTAGATCGATAGTCTAGGAAGCAATCGATCTCGTAAAGCCTTTCACGGCCTCGCTCCCCGACCCGTAACATCCGCCATACATGTGTCTCTCGCTGACGATACGTGCCAAGCAATTCTGAACTTTCATAAACGTTCGACGGTTTTGTATCCGTCAGTTCCTTCGTGCACGGAACGGAGAAGAGCGGGGCAAGACGGTCCTCCGTTCGAGCGGAGACTTTTGTCGGCCCGCGAAAATACTTGCAACGACGGTCCGTTTTGCCCCTCGCACCCCCTGCGCACTGTGACATCCGGTGCGGAGGACACGAGTCACCGTACAAACGTGACGAAAGAAAGCCCGCGGATAAGTTCAGAGTAGAACGCAATGGAGACGGTGCAGCATGGGGTTTGCCCGACCGATTAAAACTTACGACAAAAAAATCGGCCAAGGCGAAAGGAAGGCTGGCATTTTTTTTCTGACTTGGCGAGATCGCTTAGTAAAAATTTCCCGAAGAATGGCCCTTCGATTCTCGAATACCTCGTGCGACAAACCTGGCCTAGATACGCGTCGAAACGGAAGTCCCACCGAGAGCGGCCGCGCTTTGCCCGAGCAGAATTTTCACCCCCGCGTACCGATGGTAACGCGTGGAAAATTTGCTATTTTCCAGCAACGTTCACGTGCGCTTCTCTCACACATGTGTGTACGGATGTATATACATGTATACCGAAGGTGGCGGTCCAGTTATGGGAGAACGGTAGAGCTGGAACGATGCGGCGGAGAGAGGACGTTACCATGGGATGGGTTCGCTCTCGTGTGCGCGGTTGGCTCCGATGCTCTCCCTCGCTTACCGCTCTTCTTCTCTTACATACCGAAAAACGTATACCTGAACGAAGGAATCGACCGAGCGTCGTATCATTGTATCTATAGACATTTGTACTGTCGCAACGTTCCGGCAAGCTCTCGAATGTCTAAACGTACGTTTCAGACTCGAGTACGAAGCTCTCCCGTAAACGCGACGAAAACATCCGGGCGAAATATCCTTCCAACCACCGCCCCCCCCCCTCCCCTCCCCTCCTCCCTCGCCCTATCGCCAATTTCAACGGGAAATTGAGTCTGTCGTGAGGTAATTTTATCGAACGTGCGATAGCGAAAACGTGTATCGTATCTGTGGCGGTGTTGGAACTTTGCGCGGACTTTCTCTGCGGTGAGATTACAAGTTCAAGAGGTGCGACGGCGAGGCCGAAGGTATTTTTTTTTTTTTTTTTAATTCGTTTAAGTTATTTATGCTACACCTCCCGGCGATCGCTCGGAGCAACTATATTCGCTCGCGAGAAAATTAATCGGAGTGGCTCGTTACGTCCAAACATGTCAGTTAAATTGTAGTCATATCGTTTGCTCGGAGACGTGAGTATAATACGGCAAACAAGTAGTTCCCTACCTTGCCAATCCAGATCGCCACTGTTGACTGACGCTTCTGAAACATAAAAATGTTAAACTTGATTAGTTTACGATCGAACAACCTCACGCAGGGTACAGTCTATAGTGGAACTTTGATGAGAATGAAATAAATTTTTTAAATTGGAAATAAGAGATAATTGACAGGTAAAGTTTTGTCAGTCCTCAGCGACATAATCTATTAACTTGGTTCACTGAAAAATTATAAATTGTAGGGCCTCGAAAGTAATGGAATAAAATTACAAAAATCTGTTCGAGTTTCATTGTTTACGTATCTATTTTTTAAGCCTACGATCTCCTTGAGTTATCTCGCAGTCTTCGACCCGGCCAGGCTTCCTTATAGACTCCGCCTCAGTTGCCTCCTCTTAATGTGTCTACCGTAAAATTGAAAACTTGATTAGTTTGCGATTAAATAATCTCACACAGTGTACGATCCATGATGCAACTTTGTAGAGAATAAAATTAATTTAAAAAGGTTGGAAATAAGAGTTAATTGA
Organism: Amblyteles armatorius; assembly: GCA_933228735.2. NCBI lineage: Eukaryota > Metazoa > Arthropoda > Insecta > Hymenoptera > Ichneumonidae > Amblyteles > Amblyteles armatorius. Next base: position 1,484,081 of record OW121693.1, read on the forward strand.
CAGGTAAAGTTTCATCAGTCCTCAGCGACACTATCTATGAACTTGGTTCGCTGGAGTTCATGCGAAAACAACAAATTGCAGGTCCTTGAAAGTAATGGAACAACATTACAAAAATCTGTTCGGGTTTCATTCTTTGACGTATCGATTTCTTAATTTTTTTACGACTCGTATGATCCCCGTGAGTTATCTCGCAGTGTTCGACCGCGGCCAAGTTTCCTTAAAGACTCTGCCTTAATTGCCCCGTGTGGCACCTCCTCTACCTATATAGCACGCGTAATTGCACACTCCACCGGTGCGCCTGTGGTCAGTGCAGCATCGCATCGCGAGAGACTTATACGCGAGAAGAGTCGAACTTCTTGTATCCCCGAGGCAAGAGGTGTACAGTCGTGACAGAGGTGGGTTGGCTACTGCGCGCGACTGGTGGACGCCGCCTGGGATGTATCCCCGCTGAGATATATCCCAGCCGGCTGGTCTCACTAGCTCCTTTCGAAGTGAGACGACTCAACTTCTTAGGGGTCTCGCGGGACCCTCGGGAACGCGCCGCACCGAATGCCAAATGATTCGAGGAATCCACCGAACGCCGCCGGAGAGAATTAAATTACTCCCGTCCCGTCGCGATTGCGAGCTTGAATTTGTCTCATAAAGATCGTCGGCGAATCGGCACGAAAGACAAACAATATACAAGCGAGCGGCTCGAGACATCTCAGATCTTTTCGCATAATCGGCGATCTATCGGGGAAAAAACCATTCTCGATTATTGATCGAATTGATCGTTAATCGATTTATCAAATGGATAGTTAATCGATTGATCGAATGGATCGTCGATCGACTGATCGAATGGATCGTGAATCGATTGATCAATTAATCGATGGAAAAATAATTGATCAACGATTTGTTTGATCCTCCGGGAGATTGAATCGAAGAGATCGAGCGAATGTTAAGGAGAAGATAATAAATCGATGAATCGTCGATCATTTTGCATACTCGACTTGAAACTGGCGTAATAGCCTGCCAAGTATCGCAGATCGATTTATGCCGCACTTATCATCAACACTTGCATACATCCCGTCGTTCCTCGCGTCGAATCTGGCCTAAGTAATTACCAAGCCGCGGGGAAACGATGACCGATCGTTGTACAGTGGAGCCCCGGTTATCCGTGGGCGGTTTAATCATGCCTGGGTATATCAAGTCCTTAACACGCGCGCGAGCGCTATGCTGATTACAACTTAACGCCCATCGGACAGCCGACTCATAGGAAAGCTGAAGCATATATTAAAATCGTACTTAACAATTTTTGAAAAATTATAGGAAACTGTTTTATCGACACGTTATCTCTGCCAGCTTAGATGACATGTCGATAAAATGCCAAAAATGAATAACGGATATACCGTAACATTTAGCGAACGCAAAGAGTCGAAGCGAGTGATGGCCAGTATGACAAAAATCATTGATACGACTTCGCAAGAGTTCCGACGAGAAATCGTTTATTTTCACTCGCGAGCGTTAAATCAAATCCCCAACTAGCCGCGGCAGCAGCGTCGACCATTAGAGAATTTTATAGCCTCGAAGTTAAAAAGTGAGGGTAGATTCGCAAAATTAAATCGTACGTTATACGTACGGTTCGGAAAGAGATACGACGAAGGGAGACGGAGATAGCGCGTTGTGGTACGAACGGCTTTCGGTCCAGCGGGCTTTCTGTCCTGCTCTCTCGGCGCGCTTGCTGCCGAATGTCCGATGTTCGGCACACGGCCGTAGAACAATTGTGTCCGCGCCCGTGAGTACGAAAAGAGAGCTCCACGGCACTGCGCGCATACGTTCGGATAACTCGGAACGGGCTGTCTCCCTTCGCGGGGCGGAGGGGGAGGAGAGGGGGCAAGTTTGTTACGTACAAGTCCTGGATTTATCGTATCCACGGGCGAACATTGCCAAAATCAATGTGGGCGACGTACACCCCACCTCTATCTGGCTCGTCGGCGGGCAATCCCGCGGTCGCGGTTAATGTTGCTGATTTCGAGGCCCGTGTGCGCAGCGAAATCTCAACGACACGATCCTTCCGCCTCATGCAGCTGATCTTTGACCGAAGGCCATTTTTTTATTTTTTATTTTCACTTTATCGAAACCAAGATTCTTTTTATAACGATTTTTTATCGTTGCGTCCCATCTAAAAAAAAAAAAAAAAAGAAGAAGAAGAAAATGAATCCTAAGCGTAGTCTGGAAATATCGAAGAGTCTTGTAGTCGCTTTATTCCTGTCCCATTGGGTTGCGGCACGTGGCTGGAAGCGGAAGCTATCCATGACGAATAATTGGTGTCCGGAACGAAGAGATATATTTTTTTGCCCCATGTTCTGTACCTCCAGCTCCGTTTCACCCGCCGCTTCCCTCGGTTTGATAAAATACTTATGCCACGCGATGACAGTGTCTGACTACCTCGCGCCTTTTCCACTCCGCGGCACTTCGGGCGACTGTACACGCGGCGGCAAAAGGCTTCGGGGTCCGGCGGCCGAACGAACGGCCGTAAAGCAACGAAAGATATGAGGTAAGCCACGCGCAAAAATACCAGACGCGACTGTTGCACGCGCGAGATACATCCGTCCCGAATAAACGGTATATATATATATATATAATAGAGCATCGTAATATATGTACTCGCGGCACTGCATTCATACATATATACGCGGTATATTTATTGTGTATAAAATCCGACGAATGCGGACGACTCTTAAGAAAGTTGAAAGGTCCTCTCGCGCAAGTTCCCCCTCGGCGGAACTGTCTCGAGACCCTTGAAACGACATCGTGATAAAAAAGCGTCGAGCGAGACGGTGAATTCTCACGAATCCACGTCACTGCCGTAAATTTGTTCGCGATAAAGTTCGCTGTGTTCGGGGGAGAAAAAAAAAATGAATGGGCAAAGAATTCGGGGAAAAAAGGCATAACCGGCGAGTAAAGCTTATACGTATGAATTGCGGATGGAATCTCGAACTAAAAATAAATGATAAGAGTGTTCGATGCGTGAATGAATAAATAACTATCCCCTTAAGTTTTACCCCGACGGAAATAAAAAAGAAGTTCGCGCGTACATCACCGCCGCTCGTGGACACGATAAACTCCGTTGACAATTTCCAGCCACGAGGCTGTTCCCGAAGCTTCTCGCTGCAGGACGGTTAAATCCTTCGAACTATATTAAGTTTAACGGCTTGCACATTTTCCATACGAACAAGTATCATCGCCGGGGGGGGGGGGGGGGGAGTCGACGTTCGACATTTGTTTACTGAAAGCAGGATGCGCCACAGTCGGAGTGGAAGAAGGAGAGGATAAAGAGGACGAAGGGAGACCTCACGCGGTGCAGACCCGTGTGGTGTTCGTCAAAATTTATATTCGCAATAATGTCGCTTGTCCACGGTACGAGGTAGCGAGTCTGATAAAAAAAAAAAAACAACAATAATAAATCTACCGATGCCGTGTGTGAAAATGATCGTCACGAGCTGAATTCCACAGGCGCGAGGAGACGATAAAAGCGGTGAAACGCGATCCCGTTTTCCGCTGGTTGTACGCTTCTCTCTCAGTTTTAATACTCTCAACACTTTTAGTACTTTCCGGGAAGGGAGGAAGTCTCGGGAATACTTCATTCATCATTTACACTCACAAAAACCCGTAGAATCCGTATTTTTTTTCGAGGAGTGACTTTCATTGACGAAGATCCCATGAATGGACATTAAAGCGGTCGGGGAAAATAATATTGCCGCTTACTGTGCACCGTCATCAGTGTCATTGTGTATCTTTTAAAACCCATTCGTTCACCCAGTAAATCAATTTAAAAAATAATTCATAAATCTTAGGGGAAAAAAAACCCGATACATCTCAAAGTCAATCTAGCAGCAAAACGAACCCGATGTTTAAAAAATCCAACAAAAAAAACGGCAGATGAGATCGCGTGCGTTCGGGCGAAATCGCAGTTTTCCTTAACTGTGTGCCGAACATCGGACATTCGGCAGCAAGCGCGCCGAGAGAGCATGACAGAAAGCCCGCTGGACCGAAAGCCGTTCGTACCACAACGCGCTATCTCCGTCTCCCTTCGTCGTATCTCTTTCCGAACCGTACGTATAACGTACGATTTAATTTTGCGAATCTACCCTCACTTAACTCTTCGAAATTACGCCGTAATTACAATGTAACCGAGAAAGCACGATACCGAGTAAGAAATAACCGGTGGATCCGCCTCTTCCTTTCGTGAAATACCAAATGCTAATTTTCTTCCGAATTCGCCAATCCTTTTTTTTCGAACCTTTCAATCTTCATCAATAAACGATGACTGGCGATGGCGAAGGCACTTCCTCGCGATCGGTATTATTTCAGCTCGACGGAGGAAGTAAAAGTGAATAATGAATCCGTCCTCTGTTCACCGACTCCAAGAATTACGAATCTCGGAAATCTAATGTAGGCTCACTTTAGCCTCGCCTCGAGTGCATTTAGTACTGCACTTGCACTGTGCATCTGCAGTTTGTAATCCTGCAGCTCAGCGTCAACATCGGCGATCCTCTCGCGGAGCTCACGGCACGAGGGGGGGAAAAATGAACTGTTTGATTCGTCTATACGTATATGTGCAGACGCTGCTGCAGGCAACGTCGACAAACGTCACGGACGCGAAATGTAAACGCCGGCGGTACGAATCGGCTGAGAGCCGATGGGCAAACGGTAGGCGGCAATGAAAGCGAGTGTTTTATATGCGTGTTGAACGACGACATCGACGACGACGACGAGAGTAATTTATAGACACACCGTTCACGGATAGGTATAATGCAACTGCCGGGCACGAGAGATAGAGATCCAGCTGTACGCCAGAGTTATTCGTTGTTTTCCCCCGGGTAAAATTAATGAAAAAAAGAAAAAGCAAAAAAAAAAAAAAAAAGACGAGAGACCAGTTGACGGTCCGTTCGATGGTCGACAGTGCGCGTGTCCAGCCACTTATCTCTACCGATCGTCGGAGCGATGCAACTGTGCAGAGAACTGCAGTTCTGCGTCCCCGATTTTGGATCGTTCGAGTATTTTTCTTTATTCGTTCAAGGTCACTCGTTGAACGACCTGCGTACATACAAAAACAAAATTGTCTCGCCTCCCAACATGAATTAGCGGACTTGTACAATAAATCCTACAAATTCCTATCAAAGGGAACTATAAATGATTCATCTTGGTATGGAATCGAGACCCTATAAAGTTCCTTTCTCGCCGGGGCATTTCTCAGCTTCTTGCATTTCTGTCTCGCAGGTTTACTTGCGCAAGGATATACGTGTTATAACTCGATTCCTCGGCATAACAGTGTGGCGGAAAGAAAATCGCGGTCCTATAAATCGCGGGAGAACGCGGCGGTCTGTCGATCGGCTCTTCTCTCTCGCGACCGACAGATTCCCGCGATCCACATTCCATCGTCTCAGCTTTCCTCGACTTTTATCATCAATCTTTTGCGCCGGCTTTACACAAAAATGGATCGATCGCGGAGCGAGCAGACCCCCGCGCAAAAGTCGATGCTTTAACGCACTGCTTGATACATCTGCAGGTATTTTTTTTTTATTTTCGTTTTTTTGTCTCGCAGAATCGCGTTTAATCCTCGTGGGAAAGCAAATAGCATGCCGTATCGTAGAAACATGAATATTGAGCGAAGAATTTTTGTATCTCGAATTTTAAATGCAAATGCAAATTATGGGTTACGCGCAGAACGATGGGAATAGAGCGATCGAGAGCCGAGTGTGTTACTAATTAAGTCGTAAAGCCGAAACAGCTCTGGCATCGTTGGAGGGGGGGGAGGCTCAATTATGGCGGCGCGTGGACCACTTCTCGCCCATTAACGGTATTACACTTAGCGATCCTCTCTCTCTTTTTTTTGGTTTGATCTTTTTTTTTCATTCTTCTTCTTCTTTTTAAATGTGCCGATCCAGCGAAGGTTCTCTCACGCGGAGTGAAACGCCGGCCCCAATGGATGTGAGCGAAGCGCCGAAAATAACTGAGATCTCATATCGCCTCACTAATGACAAAAGGACCGAGGATTGATGCGCGAGACCCCCGCGAGTATTATCATCTTGTATTCAATATCGCGCGAGTGTGAATCACTTTGTATCATTTGTATTGGCTATAAAAATGTATCACGATTTTTATTTATTCTCATTAGCGAGAAAAAGAAATGGACGTCATTGCCGCAATTTCTTGGGATTGGTATCTCGGTTGAGTAAAAATTGATCGAACCACCGCGGGAGTACCCGGAGGAAATATCGCACCCTCTTATCGGATAACTTGCTTGACCCTCGCCCAAAGTGTTCGAACGATTTACACCTCATAACAAGACGTGATTAATCGAAGCTAAACTTTTCTTCTTATTTTTTCTTGGGATTAAGACAGAAGGTTAGCGATCGCCGAGAGGCCAAACTCGATCCCGCAGTGACCCGTTATTCAATATTTGCGGCTCAGCCGCGGCTCGAAGAATCTGCAGTGGAGAGTGATAAACGAGTATTTTATCGCGTGGGTTGTTATACGTCCCGTGCGTGCTGAAAGATCTCCTGACAGTGATCGACTCGAAGCTAGATCATGGGCGAGAGACAAAAAAATATTGATATTACCTACTTCCAGCGGAGGTGGAACCTTGGAGTAGGGAAGTGGCCGGAGCGCGTCGGACCGAAGTAAACGTAAGCGGATCTCTACGCCGAGCGCAGTTGCAAGGTAGTGAAAAGGTCTGTACAGTTCAGACCCTCTTGGATTTCTATCTCACGCTCTGTACCCAAGTATCGCCGCTCGAACTTTCGAAGTCATCAATTACCAACAACGGCCATCGTCGCCGAAGTTAGCCCGGAGAGGACGGGGCAAGATGGACACGCTGGAGCGATTTTATGAATTGACGGTATAGTGACGAAATATTTTTTTCGTGTTAATTATTTTAAGCGTCCGAGAAAGATTGCGTTTCAGGGGCAAAATGGGGTATCCCATTTCCCCACTACCGTTATGATAAATTCGCGACCCTTCATGCCGGTCGCTAAAATAGAAAGCTTTTTCGGAGCGACGCACAAATCCTTGCTCCGTAATGAGAAGAAATGATCACTTCACGTCCGAATATGTCCCAAAGATGGGATATATGAGTTATATCTTTGAATTTATGTCTTCCATCCCGAAGGAAGTTCGGTGAACTTGGATTTTATCCGATTTGGCCGTACATGCGTGGTCCAACTGGGAACTTTTATTCGCCTCGAAGGAAACAAAACTTTTTTTTTGTGCTTCTATGACTCGACTCCAGAGTCCATCATGGAGGTTCCATGGCCTATCGGACGATGGCTCGCCCGAGTGGGGCAACGTTTCACTCCCCTGTTTGCATGGAAATTCGCGCCCCGAGATCTTGATTCGACAACACATTTCCTCCATCCTGTCTTTTTCGCCTTTATGCTTATTTTTGCACAATTTTTTTCTCTTTTTTTTTATTCCTTCAATCGTTTCAGTTTTCTCTCGGTGCATTGCACCATGGCTCCGACACGTGTCGTCTACACATGGGGATGAAACAACAAATTTCGGAATCCCCGAGGGAACTCTTGGATCCTGAAGACTCGACTCTATTTCAGACTCCCCACCCAATCTGCTCACCTCGGTCGGTTCAATGTTTCAATTTTTTTTTTCTGCATGGTGCGGCATCGCCCGTCGTTCTTTCGTTCTTTCGTCACTTTCACGTTCATTTCCACTTTGCCAAATTAACTTCCTTCGGCCTGTCGCTTTCTCTATTTCGAGATCTGACTTCCACCCTGTCTTCCTTCGGTTGCAATCGAAAGCTTATTTTTTTTATCCCGATGCAGCAAAACTTGTAAACGAGCACCGAGCGAAAAAAAGCGCATTTGCATTGAATTTATTAATAGCTCGCTGTCTGCCGGAGACACGTCAACGCCCATCCTGTTTATCAGAGGCCGAGAGCACGTCAAAGGCAGTTCAGACTCGTGGATATCGCGAGCAAAAAACATCGCCGATCTTTTTTCACGCCGCACAGAAACCCGTTGTCACGAGAAATAATACTATCAATTGTTTCGACTAAAACAATGAAGTAGTTAAAAATTTTATCGAAACTATTTAGGGTAATTCTGAAAGTTACAACTTCATAACAAAAATGGATCGCAAATGGGAAGTTTTATATACATTAATACTGAGTATTTCAGGCGGAAAATTCGACGCGATTCGATACGGGAGTTTATCGCCAGACCATATCACCCCGAATTACCCTATTTCGGGAATTTTTCAAATCTTTATCGGATGTCTGAATTGCAAAGGCATCGCTAACGTTTATCTCGATCGCATAACGGTATGCCAATTGTCTCCGTAACAAGGATCGACCCTGACGAGATTACCCGTGGTTCTTATCCGCGAGTACATCGATTTTCTCTTACGGCCGGCAGCGGGGACATTCCGGTATCGGAATCGAAAACTTTATCCCACGAGCCCGCAAACTTTCGGCTATCGACGAATCAAGGGGGAGATATGACTCTTTCCCGGCTATGAATGGAACAAATTAATCCGACGCTCCGAAAGACCAACGGAGTGTAAATACGATCGAGAAATGTGTAATCTCGGATATTTTCTTCTGTCAGCGTCGCCCGCTTGCTCCTTTGACAAATGTGAAATCACGAGAATTTCCGGGGTCACGGGTTTCTTGTTAAAGCGGTATCTGCACTTCCGGTTGATCGATTCTCATTGATCTCGGAGCTCTACAGCTGCACACCCGAAAATCATGTTCGAGGCGGCTAACGGATTGTCGGACGGCCTTATCGATCTTGTTAAAAAAAAATGTATGTTTTATCAGATACGATATCTTCGGTAAAGCCGAATGCGGACATCAGCGAATTTTTTTCCCATACATTTTTATAGACGTCATGAAACGTTAGAAAGTCATTGTCTCAAAGGTCGGACATCATCATTGCCGTTGTATCGACAATACACCGCGACAAATGAGACCTTTAACAAATAAAAAATCCCGTGAATTTCCGAGTCCGTGGGTTTCTTCTTAAAGCATCATCTACACTTCTCGTTGGTCAATTCTCATCGATACCAAAGTTCCGCGCACCCAAAAATCTAGTCCGAAGCGGCTAACGGATTGTCGGACGGCTTTATCGATCCTATTTTTTAAAAATTAATGTTTTATCAGATACGATATCTTCGGAAAAGGCGAGCGCGGACGTCAGCTAAATTTTTTTTCATACATTTTTATAAACGTCACAAAACGTTAGAAAAACAATGTCTCAAAGGTCGGAGACATCATCAGTGCCGTTGTATCGACAATTCACCGCGATAAACGAGACCTTTAACAAATAAAAAATCACGTGAATTTCCGAGTCCGTGGGTTTCTTCTTAAAGCATCATCTATACTTCTCGTTGGTCAATTCTCATTAAAACCGAAGTTCCGCTGCTGCGCACCAAAAAAATCTCGTCCGAAGCGGCTAACGGATTGTCGGACGGCTTTATCGATCCTATTTAAGAAAAATTAATGTTTTATCAGATACGATATCTTCGGAAAAGGCGAGCGCGGACGTCAGCTAAATTTTTTTTCACACATTTTTATAAACGTCACAAAACGTTAAAAAGACAATGTCTCAATGGACGGACATCATCAGTGCCGTTGTATCGACAATGCACCGCGACAAACGAGACCTTTAAAAAATAAAAAATCACGTGAATTTCCGAGTCCGTGGGTTTCTTCTTAAAGCATCATCTATACTTCTCGTTGGTCAATTCTCATTAAAACCGAAGTTCCGCTGCTGCGCACCAAAAAAATCTCGTCCGAAGCGGCTAACGGATTGTCGGACGGCTTTATCGATCCTATTTAAGTAAAATTAATGTTTTATCAGATACGATATCTTCGGAAAAGGCGAGCGCGGACGTCAGCTAAATTTTTTTTCACACATTTTTATAAACGTCACAAAACGTTAGAAAGACAATGTCTCAATGGACGGACATCATCAGTGCCGTTGTATCGACAATGCACCGCGACAAACGAGACCTTTAAAAAATAAAAAATCACGTGAATTTCCGAGTCCGTGGGTTTCTTCTTAAAGCATCATCTATACTTCTCGTTGGTCAATTCTCATTAAAACCGAAGTTCCGCTGCTGCGCACCAAAAAAATCTCGTCCGAAGCGGCTAACGGATTGTCGGACGGCTTTATCGATCCTATTTAAGTAAAATTAATGTTTTATCAGATACGATATCTTCGGAAAAGGCGAGCGCGGACGTCAGCTAAATTTTTTTTCACACATTTTTATAAACGTCACAAAACGTTAGAAAGACAATGTCTCAATGGACGGACATCATCAGTGCCGTTGTATCGACAATGCACCGCGACAAACGAGACCTTTAAAAAATAAAAAATCACGTGAATTTCCGAGTCCGTGGGTTTCTTCTTAAAGCATCATCTATACTTCTCGTTGGTCAATTCTCATTAAAACCGAAGTTCCGCTGCTGCGCACCAAAAAAATCTCGTCCGAAGCGGCTAACGGATTGTCGGACGGCTTTATCGATCCTATTTAAGAAAAATTAATGTTTTATCAGATACGATATCTTCGGAAAAGGCGAGCGCGGACGTCAGCTAAATTTTTTTTCATACATTTTTATAAACGTCATGAAACGTTAGAAAGACAATGTCTCAATGGACGGATGTCGTCAGTTCCGTTGTATCGACAATGCACCGCGACAAACGAGACCTTTAACAATTAAAAAATCACGTGAATTTCCGAGTCCGTGGGTTTCTTCTTAAAGCATCATCTAGACTTCTCGTTGGTCAATTCTCATTGATACCGAAGTTCCGCGCACCCAAAAATCTCGTCCGAAGCGGCTAACGGATTGTCGGACGGCTTTATCGATCCTATTTTTAAAAAAATTAACGTTCTATCAGATGCGATATCTTCGGAAAAGGCGAGCGCGGACGTCAGCTAAATTTTTTTTCATACATTTTTATACACGTCATGAAACGTTAGAAAGACAATGTCTCAATGGACGGATGTCGTCAGTGCAGTTGTATGGACGATGCACCGCGACACCCTTAGCTCTTGCGATATATTGATCGATGATCGTGCGAGGCTATACGGCGAGGCAATTACACGCGGATTGAGTGACACAGATCGTGTAAGTCGACGTTGTACTCATTACGATCGGTCGACTAGCCAAGCGAAGCACGTATGCCTCGATGTTACGGAGCGCGAACAACCGCGGATCTACGGGAGAGGATCGCCTCACGTCGCTCATATCCAGCGAGCATGTGGCAATAAATCTCGTCTCGTTACATCTTAGCCTCGGCTATGATTCCGTTGAGCGACTGTTGACTCAATCAACGTTGGTCTTTTTTTTTCTTTTCTTTTCATTCGAACGATACTCATTTCCTCGTAATTAATTGATCGCTTAGGAATGATTTCATCTCGAGGACAGGCGAGTGCGACCGCGCTAGAAAAAGCTCCTGGCAGCAGGGTCGAGTGAATGCGATGATTGTGAAGGAAGCTTTTTGTCTCATAGTCGTCGCTCCGTTAAGTCTGTTATCTTGAGTGCCGTTAGATGGAAAACTTCTTTTCCCAGGCCTCCTCGATCTTTGGTGGTAAATTCGGTGAGAGGGTAAACATTTGGTGAGGGATAAAAAAAGATCCGGTTCGAGGATCTGCCTTACCATCGCTGGTAAAGCTCGACCTTCCATTTCCTACTCTGGAACACTTTGCCCCAGAATTCTGTACCGGCAGATCGGAGCCAGCATCAGCTAGCGAAAATAACGCTTTTACCACCGTGCGTGGGTAGAACCTAAGGCGGTGTTGTAAGAGGTCGCTGCGTCTCGCAGTACGAGATAGTCCAAAGATTCGCCGCGATTGTCGACATCGATATTGTCGCGAACTGCTGAGATCATCTCGAAGTCATTTTTTTTTATGTGAGCATTTCATTGATATTCTTTTTTTTTGTTCCTTGATTTGTTGTCGGTTTATTTATCCAGGAAGCGTATCGAAACGGCAATTGCCACCTAATGCCAAGATTCGCAAATTGTTGATGACATATAAAATTTGCCGACCGGTAAATTTTATACGTCATCAGCTCGTTAATTCTTGCTTGAGTTTTAAGCGTTGAAACAATGGTGTCAAGTAAGTTTGATCGTGAGCTAAGAATCTGTTTTGTTCTCGACTGCCATGCCTCTGCTCGTGATTTCAATTCCCTACGTGAACTCGTGGGGCACTGAAACACTCACCAGTCGGCGAGCGCGTTATATATCTAGAAACTCGATAAGATCTGAGGGAAGCGCGCGTCGGGCCTCGTTATCCGCATAGTGAATTTGCCCCCCCGGAGACTTATAAATATAATTCGTTTCGGGTCGAGACGCGGCGCGGCTTGAGCTCCACACGTCACTCGACGTACGAGGGCGATTCGACTGCGAGCTGAGCTTGCGCCGATTTTCGTGCCATTCATTAAGGTCATGTCCCGCCTGTTATGGAACTCCGGCACAGAGAACTCCGGTCGTTCCTAATGAACGACGGCTTGAATCATGCATGAGGTATGAAAAATACAGGCGAGTCATCGACTAAGTACCCAATGTCGATGGCCTCTACCCGGCGATTGACTGTTACGCAATACTGGAACCGTTCGTAGGGAAATTAATTCATGACGAAGATAATAAAAATAAAAATAAATTGTTCCCTGCAAATATTCGTGTTCCCGTTTGACTCAGCACGAGACTGCTGTCGGATTGGTGCTCGGCGCAAAAAATATATATTTTTTTTATTGAAGAAAAAGTATTATTCACACCAATCGGTCCAAGCTTCTCGGATGTCCTTCACCCCGCTGCACGTCGAGGACTGTAACGATCACTTTCCCTACCTTGTCATCCCTCTATACCTACTCGTAACTCCTCGTCGCCGCACGCCGTTGACTCTCACTTTCGATTCCTCCTGAGTAGCGAAGGATACGAGTTGACACGAGTTTTTACGCGTGCTCCCTTTATAAGTAACGCCGGTCGGTGAGAAATGTTGTCTCGCACCCGAGAAACTCGAGTCTCTCACACCCTCGACATTTCTCCAATAGCACAGAGCCTGCACGAGACGGTACATACAGGAGCTATGTAACTATATAGCGATGGTGTGATCTTCGTCGTCTAGCACCGACGAGCTCGGCGTATGACCATATTTTCACCACTTCCCCCCTCCCCCCCTTCCGCTTACCCCTTCCCTCGTACAACTTTTTGACGGATGAACCGAGCGTGTCTCTCCCGCCTCAGACGACAGACAAATTTTTCACTCTCTCCCATAACTTCCGTAGAAATATCGACCGTGACTTAATATGACTAATATTATTATTATTACTAGCGGTTATGTTGGCTCCCGCGCTTCGCGCGCTAGCAGCACATGTGTGATTATCCGTGATTATCCGTGAGTATCCGTGAGTATCCGTGAGTATCCGCGAGTATCCGTGAGTATCTGTGAGTATCCGTGTGAGTATTCGTGTGAGTATCCGTGTGAGTATTCGTGTGAGTACCCGTCTGAGTATCCGTGTGAGTATCCGTGTGAGTACCCGTGTGAGTATCCGTGTGAGTGTCTGTGAGTATCGGTGCGAGTGTCCAATCGACATGAGCTTTATTATTATGTAGATGTAGATTAATAATGACACAAAATAAAATTATCCTTCAAATATGGCAGAAACAATCACGTCATACATTCTACATCTTGCGTCGAGTTTTAATTCGCTTGCGAGAGTCGGAAAGGCTCTGAGCGACGTGCGGCAGCCTGGCAACTAATAATTGCAGATTTTTCTTGATCACCCGTGCCTGGCCGTCTTTCTCCGAAGTTGTTACTTTTTCCGTTCATTTTCTTTAACGCCATGGGCGACTTTGCCTGTGGGCAGAGCCGATTCAGCGTATTTTTATAAGCCAAAGAGTGAGAGAGCTTCGGTACACGCGGCAGCTGTCGGATTCCTGTTGCGTGTGTGAGACGACACAGGAACGCGGGGTGCTCCGCTCTGCCGAATTGGCTGGTACAGATCAGCGCGCGAACTTATTTAATCTTCATTGATCAGAGGTTCAAAAAAATTACTGGGATTTCTCGAACAAAATAGTTGATAATTTATGTATATCCGAAAATATATTCTAAATATCGAGGCGAATACGCAGCAAGTGGCGCGTTGACGTGCGAACTCACGTACTCGCAGAATCGCCACTGGCCATTGGACATTTCCATAATGCATTAAAGTACATCGAAGCTCGATCCCGATCTCACGCTTATCGTCGACATCGAACGGCACTTCGATTGATCGCAGATACGAGATCAAAGAGTAAACGCCGGCGTATTAATTCGTAATAATTTTTTTTACCTATTCATTTTTTATATCTTTATTGCGAAGATGAAAAATAAGGATAGAGGGGTTTGAGTGTACGCAATTAGAATTATTTAATTGTTTTCAAAGATCCTTTCGATAGAATAAAGTTACGGATACGTCATGGTTAATCTTAGGGAGAGAGCGGGGCAAAATGGAACCTCCGTTTGAGAGGAGTCTTTTTTTGTTTGTCCCGCAAAAAATTGGTAAAAATAGTCCGGGATTCTATCCGGCCTCGCTTCCCCCTGCTTCGATCGAATTCCACTACAAAATTGTCGATCGTTCAGCGATTTGTTTAACGCTTCCGAGGACACACAGTCGCAGTGAAGGATATATATCGTTGATTATTTCGAGTGGCCAACGTCGACCATAAATATCGTGAGCGTTTTAACGCGGCAAGTGTGTTCATGCAATACGTCGCTAACGAACGTGGCTTGTGTGTTCCATGGCGTTATTTACGAGACCCCTCTGCGCGCGATGGTGATGGGCTTCTACTACCAAACGTAATTCTTGTTTTTTTTCATTTTTTTTTTCTTAACACAATTTTTCAAACAGCCGGTAGAGTCACGTGAATCCAGTGGCGGATCGAGGAACACTCACGGTCTGTTATAATCGTTTCGTTCTCGTCGCTGAGAGACTCGCTGTTGCCGCTACTGATCGATGGTGCCAGCAGCTCGAAACGCCAGACTCACGTGTTATGCGTCTGCAAGTGAGAAAATCGTATGCACGAAAACGCGCTCACAATCGAGAACGAATTCGCCGAGGAAATCCCCAGAGTGAAATTTTATGTAAATTTGTTTTAATTTCGCAAAAGAAAATAACATAAGAATTCCTTCTAAAACCAGTAAATGGATACGTTTCACTCGAATAAATGTATTTTTAACTGAAACAGAGTCGAAGTAATCTTTATCGTCGGAAACTCTCCCCTCCCTGACCCCGACTCAGTCCGTAATAAATAAACTGTGATCAATTTTTATTGTAGAGGCACCAAATTTCAAAAAAAAAAAAAAATGCTCGCCTCCGCAAAATGTTGAAAACCCCCTGTGAATTAAATGGATTACAGTTTTCGTTACCGACCGAGCCTCTTTCCCGTTGCTTCATCACGACGCGTTTCTACACCGATCCAATGAGATTTTTCTTCACCCGAAATTCTTCCATTCGGCCAGGTGCCCTTTAAGGAAGATTTGTAGCACGTGCTCGATTTACCCCGAAGTCTACCCGCGCCCTGTCGAGTGGGAACGTACCTTCGCATCGTAGCTATAGGGTCTCGCACGTAGCGCTATATACATAGACATACTTTTACCCAGTCGCGAAAGCTAGTTCTTTGCCTCTCGCCGTTACCATCGAGAGGGAAAGTTATGCGACTAGCCGCCCAAGAGGCTTTTGTCCCCGAGAGCTTTTCTTCAACCGCAAATTCTTTGATAATCCCTCGAACTTCGTGTCATTTTTCTCAGTCTATTGGGCGCATAGTTATTTCGAAAAAAGAGATCGCCGGTCCCCGGGGCAAAGAAGCAGGCAATTCGATCACTCCCATGACTCCCCATGACAACATTCGATCGGAAATAACTGGGATCCCCGAAATCTCAAATTTATCGTGCAATATACACCCATGCGTGTATGAATATATACGTAATAATCCGAAGATTGCAAGGGAAGCCGGACAGTGTAACGCGATATACGAATATTCCCGGGTGTTCGAAAGGCACAGCGTTATAAGAAACCCCCGTTTTCCTATAATACGCCCGGTTTGGCATAACGAATGGCTATTAGAAACGCCGACTCGGTATAATTCGTTATCCGCCCTCTCGGGGCCCCTCCGTTCTCTGACTCACCATGAGAGTCGCATTATCATACGAATTTCCGCGATCCTCGATTTCATCTCCGGTTAGTATCGCGTGAAATCCCAAAAGGGTCTTCGATTGTTTCTTTTCTCTTCTTTACCTGTTCTTATCGTCGGATAAATGGCGCGAATAGAAGAAGTGGATAAACGACCGGTCGACGCGAATCTTGTCGTTGATACATTTTGTCTTGATCGTGGATCGGGGGAGATTGCAATGGTGCGCTTTAAATTTGCACCGGACCGAGCTTCGACGGGAGTTATCGTCCTATCGAATCGGTTAGCGTTAAGTGAGCCTTTCCTGACTGTTTATTACGGTACAAGTTTGTTCTAACTCAATCTAATCCGAGGACACGACAACACGCTCCTCTGTTCTCCGTTCACCCACGTGGCCGGAATGAAATCCCATTGGCCCTCGAATTCCCCTCCGTCGCCGAGCTTGCGGCGTGCTCGTGGCTCTCGACGATGCCTCAGTCGAGTGTCGACACCGGTGTCGCGTATTCCCGGGCAACTTTCTATAACGCCGAGTCTACGAGGACCTTTTCTTCTATCGACGTATCAATAATGATCTCTAAATAAAGTGCAGCAAAAAAATTCCAGACACGTCAAATTTTAAGCAAAGTTCGTTGGGACAAAATAATTCATTTAAATTGGACGATTAATTTGTTGTGTCGGTGAAACTGACAGTGGGCTCAATTTTTGTTTCACACATCTTTGATTATTATTTCACTGTTTACTGTGTAGCTGAAGTTGAGGATTTTTAAAAAACAGAAAGTTTTTTTTTTTTTGCTTTTTTACGAGGGGTAGACAACGTTGAGAGAATATTTGAGGGGAAGTTTGAAGAGGGTCGAGATGGCAGTGAATATTGAAAAAATAATTTACATGAAGTTTCGACAGCCGATAAGTCATCGCTCGTGTCGATTCGGCAGCTAGCCGGAATCGTTGATTCGAGTTATACTGTCCGTAAACGCACGGCTGCCCCGGGGGGTTGTTGAGTCGAACGACAGGCAGGTGTAAACTGCTCTTTACGAGTAGTGCAAGCGGCGCTGCATCGGCCCCCGAGGCTGCTCAGCATTTCGAGGATTAGAATCTTTGGAGAACTTTCGTTGTTTCTTAGTTTGGCCTCCGTGCCTATACGCCCGCACCTGTAGCTCAATTAAACAAAAGCGTCGAACTTGCTTGTCGGCCAAATTTTCGATATTTCATTATGCATCAAAGTGAGTCGAGTGCGATTAAAAAAAAAAACTATAATTCAACGGTGCGGCGGCGTAACGAGGACGAACTTTTTTTTTCAATTGCAATCGACGAATCATATAATTTCCGACGAACCGGTGCAGTCAAAAAAGAAATCTTTGCCGCGTACCGGTGACTCTACCTGCGGACTCGAAATGTTTCGTAATAATCCGCGGGGTCACTCGTTACACCGGAGTAATTGTTTTTTAATTTTTATTTTTAGGCAGGCAGTTTTTTTAACTCGTCTGCCAGCGCACAATAGCGCCTTTCTCTCTCGACAGACCCGAGCGAATATGGTCCTTGATTATTATAATTACTTTTCGTGAACGTTATTCAATCCCGGCAAATGTGCCTCGAGCCGTAAACAAAACAAAAAAATATTCCATCACGTTTTATTTCATCCTACTAAAGACCACGTCCACGTGTCACTGTCGGGCATTCGTGAACTTTGGTTTTCTCTTTTTTTTTTTACCTCGAATAGCCGCGGAGTACAATTCCAATTACACCGCGGTCGCGGCCCGATGTTCGGTCCATGTTAAACGCCGGTGAACATCGGATCCTCCGCAATCTCTGACATACTCGGGCTCCAGTGGTTTCCGACAGAGGACTCCCCGGAACACCGTTATATATACTGTTTCGCGCCGCGTGTGCTCCGTGTGTTCCACGGGATGTTGCACCGAAACAAGGGAAATGCGAAATTAGATGCACCTGTACCGTATCCTGGCGGAGAAAAACGTCGAGGTTTTCATTAACGCCGACCAGCGGTCCGCACCACAAAAAAAAAAAAAAAACAACAACTCGGCAAATAAAACCAATGGAAGAAACAAAAAAAAACCCAGTATATTTTTTTATTCTTACTTATTGCTTCCTGGCAATTTTTAAATTTAATCTCCCGACAACAATCTCACCGATGAACCGAAGTAGACTGCCGAATATAATGGACCGTAAAAAAAGGCTCTCATTTTAGCTTCGTGACTTTTTTCGTACCGGTACAAGACAAGAACGTTTTACGAGCGCAACTCGTGGTATAAACGACGAGATCGAGAAAACCCGGCTCGTAATAATGCTGCGGTTGAGGTATATCATTTTTTTTTTTGTATTTTTTATTCTGTTGTCCTGATGCCTTGGGTATGAAGCTAAAGCCTACCCAGACTCGTTTCGTCCTCGGATAAGATACGAGCGCGTTTGTCACTAACGACGTTACTATACGTCACGGGATAGACTCTAACTGCTCGCGAAGAAATACTTTATGAGAAAATTATTCCAGTCACTCAACGCCGTATAAGACCCACGAGCCGAACCCGGCTGGCCGAACGTGCTGTCTTTTATTAGAAAAACAGTTTTCGAAACGAACTTCGTTATTTCCGAGCCTTCGCCCATAAGGAAACAATTTTTTTAGCCTCACAATAAAAAATATTGTATGGATTGGTGGGGGGGGAGGTAAAAGGTGCGAATATGGACCACCTAGATTGGCAAGTGAATCAATTATCTGTGGATCGGGCCATATTCACCTTAGGAGTTCCACTTTTTGTTTCATATTTTTTATGATCGTAACCAGTCCCTTAATTGCAGTCATGTTGACCACGAGCGCTTGTCCGAGCTTTAAAAAAGTGTCAACGACATCGAGGACGATAACTTCGGCGAGTATAGTCGAGCGATGAAAGATGACCGCGGGAGGCTCGGTATCGTCGCGATAACGATTACGAAAGTACCCGAGACCACGGTCGAAGACAGCCGTCAGAGAGAATGGAGACCGACGCCGATGTCGGAAGAAGAGACGACCCGACGCCTCGGGATATCCCGATGTGCGAGGATAGCGGCCTCGCGACTTCCGGCGACCTCGGCGAACCCTCGTGCTCCGGGGAGTACGACGAGGTCGTCTGCGAGGTGCGAAATCGATCGCCGAGTAAAAAGGACGTCGTGGAAATTCACGATCCTAGGTAGAGTTACACAGTGCGAGATACTCGCGAGAATTTAATTGGAACGGGTCGGTCCGATTTTTATCACTTTATGCTTTAATTTTCTTCGGTGAAGAGATCAAAACGCTCGGAGATCTTCCATCAAAAAGCTCATACACTGAGAGAAGGATCTATTAAAAATGACTATATCGCTTGAGAGATATTACCATAGCACATGGTAGTAGGGCGCTATAGCGCCACCTATGGTAGGATGTACCGGATTTATAAGAATTTTTCCCAGATATTATGGTAAAAATTCTTGGATGATCTGGGACTTTCTGTCATAGATGGCGCCCTGGTGCTCTACTACTATATGCTATGGTAATTTTTCTTAGATGATCGGTAATTTTTACTAGATCCTTCTCTCAGTGTAGTCAACGTCTTGATATTTTATTTATTCATGTATTTATTTAATCAATGACGTACTGGGCCCAATTACAAAGGCGATAGGTTTATCCACCTCTCCACAATCTAAGAGAGATCCCTCGTATTTAAAGTTACGCAGATTTATCACGAATTTATATAAAATTTCATTAGCTTATCACAAGTACATCGCGAGAGGAAAAATAAGAATATAACAGATATAAGCTGAACGGATTCGCGATTTTCTTAATTACCAAATTGGCGGAAGGGGAGGGGCATCGGGCGGGGACGAGTCTTTACCCTTTTCGGTTGTTTCCCTCTTCTTCTCTATTGGTGAAACTCTGCAGGTACATAGCTAAGTGCACGATAAGACAGCACTACTATCCGGAAAGCGGTTGGGGATGGGTCGTCGTGGTGACAGGTGTTATGGTGCAGATATTGGCTGCGGGAATTCACGGTGCCGCGGGAATTTGGCTCGTCGAAGGAATGCGAAAGTATCGTCAGCCTCTCGTCAACGTAGGTACGTTTGCCAAAATGTAATGCTGTGTACTTGATTTTTTGTTTTTTAGCCACTCTTTTTTTTATCAACTTTACGAGGATGCACTCGGCAAGATTAAATCTTCGGTAAATAACATTCCGAGTAAATAACATTCTTTTTTCGGGTGCCGAACGTTTTCTTTAAAAAAAAATGACCGTGCGAGAATGCGCCTCGTTTCACGCTCGCGAGAAATCTTCGAATTTATCCGAGCGCGTATTATTTTTCGGCAAATTTCTACCGCTTGCTCAACGACCCAAGGGTGTCCCGCGCGAGTGCGGCCATCGTCGTCTCGCCGATGGGATCGTCCGGGCTTTCGGTGGGAAATTCTTCGAGACAAAAATGGGGAAAAAGCTGCCGCTGCTGCTGCTAGCTGGCCAATGTCGACTCGCATCCAATTCGGAAGTGGAAAGTCCAAGCACGGCCCTTCGCAACCGGAACACTTTCACCGATAAAACTGCACCGTGTCCGATGGTCAGGGATGCGGAAGAGGCGTCACTTACTTCCGGGACGGAAACAGCATCCTGCGAGTCGGAAAGAACGTTCTTTTTAAGGAGCGAACTGAGATTTCGCGACGGATAGAAACGTTCCGTAAAATTGAAGAAAAAAACGGAAAAAAGAATGCAGCTTCATATTTTCTAATTTTTTTTTGTTCTTATAGTAACACATGCCTATGTGCGTACTTGGTTGCTGAAAAGTTAAGGTAGCTCGAGTCGTTGTACATTATTATTCATGGGAGCGCGACGACGAGCCCGACGACGGCAGAAGTGAGGCGAGGAGAAAAAAAAGGTGTGTTGCGTTTGTGGTCCACGCGTCTGGACCCCGTAAAAACAAACCCCGGCGGGCAACTCGTCATTCGTTTTTTTTTCTTTTTTTTTTTACCGACTCTCATCTCTTTCTTCCCGCGCCGAGGCGCCGCGTGACTCTCGCCCGGTTTTTCAACGATCCTCCCGGCTTATTAAGGCGGTTCGAAGCGCCTTATGAATTAATTTGAAAAAAAATGAAAGGTTTCAAACTGCAGAAATATTTTTTTTTAAATAACAGGTGGAAACATTTTCGCAAAGTTTCGACAGTAATGAACCGAATATTCGGGGAAGAATTCCTGCGCTGTTGGATAACAACTTTCCTCGTTCTACACGTTGTAGCATTTTTTTTCTGGCCGCACATTTAACAAAAATTTGTTATCCACAAGCGTTCACAATTTTTTTTTACTAAAAAGTACGGTTGTTTGTGAAGAAAATTATTGATCTTTGTGGATGAGAAATGTTGAGATATTAAATGTACAAACACAAATCAAGCACTGTATGGCATGAATGCTTTGAGCTATCGACGAGTGTCTTCAAGATGCGGAACGTCACCGGGACGAATACTCGGGCGTAGAGAAGAACGATAGTGGAATACAGAGATAACAAAAATAAGACGAGCGCAAGGACAAACGAGATGTTCAATTGAGTCCGAGTCACTCGACCGTTTTTGTGCCGTCTTCCAATTCATTCGCGCTCGCGTTTCCGAAACTGGAACTGGAATGAGAATCCTCGACGCGTTTGTTTCCTCGAAGGTTTCGGCCGCGGTGCTGCTCGCAAGAGTGAACGATACCGCGAAAATAAAAGGAAATAAATAAAGGGAGAGAGAGACAACGAACGATGAAATAACAATCTATGGAAGAGACATGCCTTCGTCGAATTGGCCGAAACAAGCGCCCAACCAGTCGACGCCACTTGGCGAGCTTCGAGAGAGCGATGATGAATGTCCGATCGGCAAGTTTTTCGTTCATTCTCGCGAGTCACCGTTATCCGGCACATGCTGTACGGAACTAACGAGGCCGTGTCGCGTGCAGTCACACACACACATACTGGACTGGAGAGTCGAAACAATCTCGGCGTATTGTCGATATTACAAGCAAATTAACGAGATCTGTCAGCGAGAGGAAATATCACCGACGGATCTTTTTGTCGTCGAGTAATGTCTTTATTTATTTTGATATAAGTGGGCAATTAAATAGAATAAAGTAACGAAAAAAATTACACTTCGGTTATCTCAAGTTATACCGTCAGTGAAGAAATGTGAAATCCATTTCCATAACTTTAATAATTGACGCCTCGCTCGTCCATCCCATCACTCAACCTTCTAATTTCGAATTTCTAATAGTAGAGCTGTAATGACCACCAATGGGTTCGGTAATGTGAAGAGATTAGAATTTGTTGATGTTGTTAAAAAACCAGCTTCCCGTATGACGAATCAAACACTTTTTAAATCGTCGAAACCCGGACCGCTGATTACAACGTACGGTCTAAATACATAGTGGACTGGAGCGTCGAGACAATCTCGGCGTATCGTCGATATTACAAGCAAATTAACGAGATCCATCGGTGAGCGAAAATATCACCGACGGATCGTTTTATCGTCAAGTAATATCTATCTTTATTTATGCCGTGAATCGTTGCCGGGTGGGCAAGTAAATTGAATGAAATAACAAAAAAAAAATGAAACCTCGGTTATTTGAGATTATACCGTCAGCGAAGCGATCCGAAATCCATTTCCATGATTTTAATAAGTGACGCCTCACTCATCCCCCTTTTAACTCAAACTTCCAATTTCGAATGTCAAATAATAGAGCTGTAATGACCGGCTATGTGATCGGTAATGTGAAGAGATTAAAATTGATTGGTGTTCTTAAGAAAAAAAAAAATGAAAAATGAAGAAAAAAAACTTCGAGCCCCGGCCCGCAGATTATAGCGTAGGATCTAAATGCGGACGTCTTCTGTACGCTGTAGTTGAAAAAAAAAGTTAAGAATCTCAGCCTCAGGTTATAACTGCGACGCTGCCGGGTCCGGAGACGTTTGAGAACCAAACTGGCGCATCCATCCATATCTCCCGCGCGAAAATGCGAAGGATCGCGTGCTTTTTGCCTCTCCGAATTTGCATAACGGCCACGAGAATACACCGCTCCTCTTTACGACCCGAGGAAGCCCCCCCAGGTATCCCGACTCGAGCAGTCGAATAAAAAAAAAAAAAAATGAAATCTCTTACGATTCCTCGAGCAACGGAGACGATTACGAGATATTTCGCGGATCCTTTGATCGCCGTATCGCCCTACGAAGATTTCGCCGGTAGAACTTAAACCGAATGTGCGCTCGCGCTATCCGCGAGTATGCTTGATGAAAAGCGATGGGTCTCCGGTGACTAGCGAATACCGAACGAGATAAGAAGCGGCCCCGGCCGTCTTCGGATACAAGTTCTCTCACGTGCGCACGGATGCATCCCTCATCCCTTTTCCACGATGATAACGAAAACCGGCGCTCCGCCGTTCGAGCGTGCGGAGGAGGTGAAGAGAAGTTTCCGCGGTAACTGCGGCCAAGTCCCAAGACCATTCGCGAGCTGCCGCATCGGCGAAGTGAAACAGCCCGCAAGTCCGCAGCGTTGCGGTCAGGAAGTTTGTCGATCTCACGTAAATACGGTTAACAGCATCCACGGGACATTGCATTCCATCGGCACGCTCACCCGATTTATAACATTTGCGATGTGCGATATAGATTTTCGCTCGAACGCTTAGAAAAATGTATCGTTTTTGCTCGTCAAAAAACAAATAAAAATCACCTAGTAATAAAAATCACCCAAATCCTCGCGACGATGACTGTAGGGATAGTACGTGAGTGAAAATAAATTCTTGAGATCTTGACTTCCTCCTCGGAGTCGCGAGGGAATTTACCACGTGTTTGTCCTGGCATGCAAACCGGATGGCGGATAGGTTTAGGGTGGACGCTTTGGCGTTTCACCGTCTCTCAGGATACTCCTTGCACCGTCGGAAATTTCATAGAAAAAAAAATAAAAAATTATGAACATAAATTGTCGAGCCGAGCAAGCGTAACGAGCGGGACGAAAATTTATGCGCGAGGGAGAATCCCAGCGAAAGCCACTTCCCACGCACGACCACGCAATGCGATCGAGTCGCGTAAGGGTGCGTGAGACATTGTCTTCCGAAAGGCCGCAACGAGAATAGATCCGACAGTCCGTAACTGTACAACGATAGCGGAGCGTGGATTTTCCGACGATAAAACCGCCTATAACCCTGTTTACCGAACTTCGGTCACCGACCGGATAGTTGGGACGTTTTATTTCCACTTTCGACGGAATTCGACGAAAATCCAGCCGCGCGCACGGCCCCGCGATAATTCGTCCGGACGATAGAGAGAAAGGTAACGAGTACCCGAAGATCGCGCACGTTCGTTTCGCCCACGCGAAAGAATGGTAAAACGAGATTGTCCTTACCTCCGATTTCTCGGGAGAATGTATCGGTTCCATGTGCCGTTACGGTTATCCGCTGTTGCACTTCCGTCGCCGTCGCTGAACCCTTCTCCTCTTCCACCCTTGGAAAATGTTTCCAAGTCTCGTAGCTCGTCGTCCCGAGGCTTAAGCTCACCCGAGGCGAACGGACGGGCGAGTGCCAAGTGCCGGAGGGTTGCCCGGCTTACGTACCCCACCTTACATACTTTCACCCTCCGGGATCGCTCGCAGCCAAGTGGTTTGTCGACCTTGGACTCTCGCTTTCGACAAAGTACGCACGAGCCCTCGACACTTCAATCTTAAGTTTATTTCGTTCGTGGTTCGACGGTTGAACGACAACGAGGGAAGTTAAAACAAAGTCAAACAGCCGAAGCTTGCGGCGGGTGAAGATCGAACGGACAAGAAGCCTCTCGGGTGAGGTTTGTCCGAGAGCGGGTTTAATCAATTTCTCCGCAGATATCACAACGCGGCGAGATAATATATGGGACTGATCGAACTCTGCGTGGTTTATGCACGGCGCGAGGCCCTGGCGAAGGCGGCGGAGCTAGCGAGAGGCTAATATTATTCTTTGCCAGACTTCGGGTTTCTCTCTATACCTTTTTGGAGGTTTCTCCGGCGAAAGCTCGCACAGTTACGCGCGACGACGGACGGAAGGGATCGCGTCGAGAGTGTCTCCAGAGAACGGAAAGTATATTGTCCTTATCGCGTACGGCGAAGACGCCGAAAGTAAACGAATTCTTCGACAGCCTCGGCTTGCGAGAAGGGTTGGGTTATTTGCTCGGTAAGCATATACACACGAGGAGGCAAAACGGCCTTTTCCGCTCGGAGGGAATTAGGTCTTGGCCCATCGATATAGAGGAGAACGCGGCGAAACGGAGATCCGTTCGATGTGAGACTGATTTTTTATTGCGGGAAAAATTGGCAAAGACGGTTCGTTTTGTCCCGGACTTTTGTGCTGAACGGGCCGAAGAAAGATCGCAAATTTAATCTTACTCGAGCCGGAAATCGAACGTACTTTTCATGATTACAGGATGCGTATTCGACGTGGCTGTTGAAACGAGCCTGACGAGTTATTGGTAATCTTTTCATCCTGTCGGGCGTCATTTGTCCCGTTACTTTACGCAGGCGTTCCTATTTATTTTCCTACCCCGGATACCGCCAGAGAACGCCAAGCTGTTACCGAAGAGTTGAAGGGTCAAATTTTGCGTCGCAACGAGATGAGAGATTAATTGTCATTTTTTAATGCCGTCGTCCCTTTGTCTCTTCGTCCCCCCTCCGTTAGGAAAAATTTGTTCCGGAGAATTTTGTAGGTAGAAGAAAATTAGTTCGCTTAGCCAAGAAACTCTGCGACGTTCTGTCGTTGATGGATTACACCGAGCTCTCATCGGACGGTCCGTCTTCCTTCATCGCTCATAGGACGAAGAAATTGATTAAATGCCGCTGGATTGCGGTACAAGGCATCGATTACTCTCGGCGGGTTTGTAATTAAAAGGGACGGTTTTCCAAGTCGTCAGATCCTAACTCTTCTAATCATCCGTGAGTGATCGAACGGTTTTTGTCATTAAAATTTTGTCATTAATGGATCACTAAAGGTATCCAATGTCACACGATCATTCTTATCTTTCGCCACTACTATTTTTATCCACCAAATAAAAAGTGCTCAATTTTTCTACAGCCAATAAAAATATTGGTGGAAGTCCGCTTCGCGTCCATGGCATGATCGAATCGAATGATCGGGCAAAAAGTAATGGGCCGAGCCCACAGTTCGTACAAGTTCGTACATACGTCACGGAGCGAGGATAAATTTTTCTAACGTTATTTCTTCGGTTTAGAAACTGGTGGTAGTTTCGAGTCGTACGGTTTCGTATCGGCTCGCGCCGTTGAGGGAAGTGCTCGGTAACTTTTATGTATCCGGTAGTCAGCTGGCCGGATCATTACGATCCCCCTTATATCAAACCTGATATATGTTATTGCTCCACTGCCCGAGAGCAGTGACTTTATAGACACATCCCACCGTCGTACCGTCGTGTTGTATAGCCAGTCGCGCGGGTACGGGTAATTTCTGTCCCAGCTACGGTGCACGCTGTACATTTTCCCCCTGTGTACGTAGAACACAGCGAAACGGAGAACAAACCGAACGAATGTGCACGGACACTCCGAACTCGGGTTATCCGCTGGAACTGAGACAGGACCGTCGTTAAAGGACCATTCGAAGCCATTTTATATCAATTTTGTTTTGCTTTTCACGTAGCTTTTTTTAGCCGCGAGAAAGAGCGATGGAAAACAAACGAGTCGCCGGAAGCGATCCTTTGCTCTTTGTTTTATTATTTCCTACCTGCTGCGGTGAACAGCGAACCCGCGATCTCTGGTTGATAAGAGACTTTTTTTTGTTTCACAACGCCCGGCGGAAAATTGGCAAAAACAGTCAGTTTTGCCCCGGGATTCCTTTTTGCCCCGACCTGCCCCCCGCACCGGTGGACACACCGACAAATTAATTTCATTCCTTCGTGACGACCGTACGACGAAAAACCCCAGAGGCCTGCACTCCAGCGGTTCGCTCTCTCCCTCTCTCGCTCTCGGAAAATAATTTAAGGCGCATTCTCAAGCGTATCCCGCTGCGTCGCGAATCGTTTTTGCCGTCGATTCTGGCTAATCTCTCGCTCGGTTCGAATTCCTCGCCGTCCAGTCGCGATAATGCACACAGAATCGTGTACGAACAACAATTCTCTCGAGCAATCCTCGTCTCATCTGAAGCTTTACCCGAGCGAAACTTCGCATTTCGCAGGAGTGAAATTTACCCCACTATTTCATGGAACAAGAAATAAAAATTAAAAATAATAAAAATAAAAATATCTCGTCGAGAGAAGAAAATTTCTCGGTGCGGGCATCGCGGTTACCGCGAAACGAGAATGCTCGCCCACGCGACGCTAAAACGCCATAAAGAATTTTTATCCTGCCGCGTACAGAGTGTGCTCGAGACCTTATCGAGTTTAAACTTTCGACTCGGTTCCCTCACACTCGCCAACCCGCCGACGACAATTCAACGTCGCTCCGTGTACCCTATTTGCGAGTAAGAATATCAACTTTAAAAGGAGTCTATGGGAGAATCTCTTCTTCCCATCTTCCGAGGAGATACGTTGAGGGGGTTTGTATAAAAAAAAATGCACGCTCGACATGGTGCAGGCTAAACGACAAACGAGAAGGGCATGGATGTACCTCGACGATGAGGATTTGTCAGCGAAAGTTTCATAAACATGTGCGGAGCCTGCACTTTCCGTCGCGAGGGTGAGGGTTTCGAAGTTGAGGAGACAGCGAAGAGATGAAAAGAGGGAGACAAAGGCGTTTAACCGGAACACTGGAAAGAATCCCATAAAAAGTTACAGGCCATTTGCTTGAAATTCGTTGAAGCACCGCGCGGCCAAATTTCAAATATTTTTTTCCGGTGTAATTTATATTTTACAATTTATAACAAATTGTCATGGCGATTGTGGAATTTTTTATTCTATCAGCGCGGAGGATCGGTGGAAGGTGGATTGAAAAATTTCCAAGCAGCGCTCGAGTTATTGCGAATGCGTCGCGAAACACGGCGCTTCGTGGATATCTTAAATCTTTCGACGGTCATGCAGTCGCAATGATTTACAGAGTTCGCGGTCACGTGCGAAAAATAAGTGCTGGCCACAAATCTCGCGCGCATCTTCAAGATAAACTGCTCACAGTCACTCGAGCCGGTGCGTGGGAGCGCGGACACCAAAATTCGAGTGAGAGTGAAAAAGAAGAAAAATAAACAATAGAGCGTCAAATAATCTTTAACACCGACATTAATTTTTTTTAAATGATATAGCTCCGGTTAAACTATGATTGATAGGCTGTGAAAAATAGTACATGAAAATACGTTCGGAAAGATGAATTGAGGCCATGCTTGGACTTTCCTCGGGACGTTCGAGAACCCTCAAGCGCGTGTCCAGGAGCTCTGGAATTGGAGGAGAGGATGGGCGACTCGATTCGACCGCCAGTCAATCTCACACCCATACCCCTTTCTGATTGATCGATTTTTTTTTTATTCAACGTCGATCTGTACATCGCTTTTTTCTAACTCCCGAGCGAAAGAATTGACGAAGAAAAACGATGTAGTATATTTTTTTTAATTGCACTGAAAAAAAATATCAATGATTCCAGTAAAATTTGCTTGCGGGCTGCCAAAGAAAACAAAATGTTGTTTCAATTCGTACAATTTAGTACCGCATTGAAATGATAACATGTTACCTTGACTGTCTGGCCGTCGTTGTTTCAATATCATATGGAATCGTAAGAATTGAAACAAACTTTTTTTTCTTCGGCAGCCCGCAAGCAAATTTTTTTTCAGTATGGATAACGTTCTTCGTCTCACTGGAAAACTGGTTTGCGAATCTATCGTCGCTTCGTTCCGAGTGAACAATTGAATAAGCACCGGTCCAGCGGGGAATAAGGGACGAGCACCAGGTGGTCTCAGATCGCCACACTGTCGAGAACGAATTATAGATACAATTCTAACTCGAGAGCTTTCGGAGCACTCTAACCAACAGTAGAGGGTGACGGGATAAGAAGAAGGATAATTTAATGCGACAGAAGCGTGGATGAATTTCAAATCGGTCGATACGTTCCGGTTTCACTAATTCACCGGTAAACGACGCTCGGTTTATCCTACTGGCTGTTATGTACGACGACCATCGGCAATTTATGGACGCTCTCTCGGGCCATTCCACTCGCGAGGCCGGAAATAAAGTCTTGGGAACGAGGCGAAGACATAATAGTCATTCCGCCTGGATGAACTCTCGAATTATAGTAACAGCGTTTAATTCTATTTCTGAGGGCCAAATACTGCCGTTTTTTCGTCACGGAGCTTCCTACACTACCAATTCCTGATATAGCTCGCTTAAACCTGCTCCGCCTGTTGCGTATATGCAATAAATTCGCAGACTTAAAAAAAAAGATGCCATTACAAAATAACATTTAAATAAATCGAAAAAAATTCTCAAACACAAGCGTTGATCCATCGAGGATGACACAAAAATTTGGTGATGTTTCGTCGAACCGTTTTGAGGCTGGAGGGCACTTCGTGTAGCGGAGATTTACCGTTGCTCTTTAAAAATAACTGCGGGCGAAATTTTGCGTCGATACAAAATGTGCGGCGACGTTTCGCCACGATCGTTTCGATGATGATTGACACTGACCTTTCTTCTCTTCTTGCCAATTTGCAGGATGGCTGGGAGCAATGTCCACAGGAGTGGCGTTACTGGTATCGCCGGTGACGATCGCGTTCTGCCGAAAAAAAAGCACCAGGGTCACCGCCGTCCTCGGCGGGCTCGTCACAGCTCTCGGATGTCTATTCACCTCGTTTGCCTCGCAATTTCATCAGCTCTTTTTCAGCTACGGCACCGTAGTAGGTGAGTGACAACAGCGAATTCCTCGGAGCGGCGCGGCAATGCCCTGATTGTCTCTCTTGTAAATTCAATTGCCGACCCGAGTCTCTTTCCTTCGAGGAATCTCCGACGGGAAGACTGATCGCGAATTTTTGTAACGTCCCGTCGCACCGTTTTTTCTCCGCCCTTCTTGTTTCTTCTTCTCTCGGCAGAAAGGAGGGAAACAAAGTGGACAGTTAATTAATCGATGAACATTTTTTGCCGTCCCGTAATTATTAATCAGAGAGATAAGAAAAAATTCGTTCCATCTCTGAAATTAGATCCGATGAGAAAGAAATGTGTCGAAATTTTACTCTGTATTTGTTAAGATCGTGCACTGATGCATCGTTCCTAGAATGTGCTTTTGTTCGGTTGAATATTAGATAGATCGCTCGGTCGGTTTATTAGCGGACTGGTAGTGAATGTCGTCGGAAGCCTATTTCGTTCCGCTGGAAATGCGTACCATCAATCCAATTCGCGGTCGTTCCCTTAGAGTTTCCTCGGTGACTTCCGCGATATGATTTTTCCTCGGTCGAGTATCTAATAACGCGGACAGACATACACGCTCCGGCTCTTGATCAAGATCGAATGAGGCAATTTGTCGGAAAGTGGTCGGCAGCGTACAGGGAAGAGCGGACCAGAATGGAGGAGGGTCCGTCTTGCCCCGTTCCATCCCAATAGATCATAAGCCGATAAAATATATATATATATATATCGTAGTCATATCGTGAACAAAAACTGCTCCGTGCCTAAAGAATCGGCCGATTTTAATTTTCATCGGGAAAAAAAATGTGAAAAGATAACGATTATTATTACAGGAATAGGTGTGGGAATGACGAGAGATTGCAGCACGCTGATGGTCGCCCAATACTTCAAGAGAAGGCGTGAGTTCGTCGAGATATTCATTGTCTCGGGAAGCGGTCTGGGTATAGCGGTGATGTCGGCCTTCATCAAGGGAGCTATCAGGTAAAACCCAAGAGCTCTGCGAGGGGCACGAGGGCCCCTCGAGAAAGATACGAGTTCAACGATACGACGCGAGAATGTTCGTTGAACGGTGCGAATTGAAAATTTTCAGCAAGATTGGCTGGAGACTCGGTCTCCAAGCGGTAACCGGAGTGGTGTTCCTCACCTTCATCCTGGGAACGTTCTATCGAAGTGCCTCGCTGTATCATCCGCAGAGGCGGGCGATACTTCACTTGAAGAATCAGAAGCGCAAGATCAAGGACAAGAACAGAGTCGACGACGGGCCACCGTTCTTCGACTTCAGCACCCTGAAGAGCAAGACAGTCAGGATATTGCTGGTTTCCACTGGAATCTCGGCCTTCGGTATCAACACGCCAATTTTTTACTTGGTAAAACTTTGCCCAATGAACAGGTCGCTGCTTTGATTTCGAGTGGGCAATGTATCGGAGTGCGACTGTAGAATTCGTGGTCTTTTCTTCAGGCGCACCAAGCGGAGGAGGAAGGACTGGGCGACACGGTAATCCTTCTTCAGGCTTATCTGGGTCTGGCTTGGACTCTGGGATGTTTCGCTTTTGGTCTCCTGGTCGTGCATCACAGCGTCGAGTGTCGCATCGCCAGACAATATTTGACCCAAGCAGCCGTCTTCATGTGCGGCATTTGCATTCTGGCTCTCACCGCTGTGCACGGAAATTACCATGGTTACGTCATGTTCACCTGGATCTACGGTAAGACTGTCCCAATTGTGTCGCATCGGAAGAAACCCCGTCGGGTTTGTCAATTACAATTAACTCCTTTCTCAGGCATTTTCTGCGGTGGATATCACTACAGTCTCAAGATGTACACGTACGAGAGAGTCCGAGCCAGAAACTTTGCGAGGACTTGGGGTTTCGTCCAATGCTCCCAGGCGATACCGATCGCCATCGGCGTTCCGATATCGGGTAAGATTCCCCGAACTCTGACCACGAGGACTGGTGATCGAAACTGCGAATTAAATTTCCGACAGGATACATGAACGTCGGTTGCGGCGGAAAGGCGGGATACTACTTCAGCTCGACCTGCGTCCTCGTCGGAAGTTTCACTCTGTTCTTCATAGATCTTCACAGACGCAATTTGTCGAGGCACAAGCACACCCGGGCGAACGGAACGAGGCATCTCTGCGTGGCTGACAATTGTCCTCAGAGGAGGAGGCTGTCGTTTACCCAGGAACCGGAGAACGAGGGCGTAGCTGGGGGAGCGGCTGCAGCGGCTTTGGTACTCGGCGCCGAACTTGCACCCGGCCAGGGTAATCTCGAAATCGATCTAATAAAATAATTGTAATATAAATGCTCTTCGATGAATTAATTATTTCTCCTTCTCCAGGAGTAATAATAGACGGTCTTGGAGCTGACAAGCCCGAGTTGACTTGCATCTCCGAGGAGGGCATAGCGGACATGGACCTACCGGACAACCTTCTCGACGATCTCGACTACATCGGCGACTGCATAACCTCTTGCAACAAAGTCGAAAATTATCTTATGCTGTCAGAGTTCGAGAACAATTTGATTGCCGAAATGCCGATAATAATGGACCGGAAGGGACGCCGATGGTCGCTGGCGAGATCGAAGCAGGGAGCCAGCCAGAGTGGCAATGGTAATGGTAATGGAAATGGTACCGGTAACAACGGTAACGGTAACGGCAATGGCAACGGCAATGGCAACGGTCGGGCACCAATCGAAGACGAAGAGGCTAAACAAAAATGGCGATTGGCACCCGCGCCTTCCAACAATAGGATCATCACTGTCATAGACGAGGCTAGCACGTAGTACTCGACAATTTTGTAGCTGCGAGTGTAGCATACTTACGATTGATCAATTAATCAATTAATTAATTAGATACTTTTTATCCTTAGGAAGATTTTTTATTCGGTAACCCCGCTCGAAATTGACGATACGACGCTCATTTTCTATTCTCGAGATACGCGTTTTATAAACATTTTAATGATCGAAGCTTCTCGGCTGAAAGTACGATGAAAATTGAATTAAAAACTCATTATTGCACTTCGAAGTTAATTTGTAACAATGCCAGCTAAAATTATGCAAATTCAATGCATCGTCTATTTCGGGCTGGTTTTCTGAGGCAATTATCTGAATCGTGCGAGCCGTAGTCAACGACGACTTGACATCGTCGAGATACTCCATTTTCCTTATATATCAAAGACAATAATGCTCAACTGTATAATTCGACTCGGCGTCGACCGATGTGACGTGCACGAAATTACGCCATTGTGTAATATTCAAAGAGGAAAAGAAAACAAAGAAAATAAGAAAAAAAAACGCGCGATTTTTTATATTATACCGTTGTATCGTAAGAATTATTTGTGTCGAATGAAAAAAAAAAAGAAACGAACGATCCGTCCACTAGAGGAAGAGTTCCAATTTCACTTAGCTTCGCGAACACTGCCGATAAATGCCGATAACGATTGTCTAATTACGCCACTGCCAAGAAAAATGTTGTCGTGTACGAAATGTTTTACCGACTGAGTTATCGGTCATGCTTCCGTTCGTGTAATTTCTACGTATGCAATCTCACAAATTTCACCGTGCATTTCTTTTTTTTAATAGCAACGAAAACGAATCTATTGTTAAGACCACTCGGCAAAGTGGGCTTTCTTCTTGACGAAGATATATAAAAGAAAGAAACAGTTGAGACGAAAATATAATTATAGATTTTAAGTGATTAATCGAAAACACGTCATCTAGTCAATCGTCGAAACGAATTTTTCGATTTTGGGCTCAGGGCAAGAGACGACTTTGCTCACCCAAATAAATATAAAATAAAAAACAGACACACACATGTGACTCCGAATGTCACGATGGAGTGGCGACTAAGTGATAGATAACTATTTAGCAACGCGTATTCTTTTATTTATTATAGTGTACTAGAACGTGTATATAAATATTATATTTATGACGGGTAGACAACGCGAAAGATGTAGCTCGTACAGAACGATGAAAAGAATTTTGAAAAAGAAAATGAGAAGTTAAACGATCGAAATGTTGAATATAAAATTCGCGAAGTTACTGTGTTACATTAAATCGTACAGCGAAAAAATAAAATGTAATCACTATCAATGACGCAATTTTTTGCTTTAAATTTTATCCCCTTTCAGCACTTCGAACCTTCGAATTTTTTTTCTTGCGAGGATTGTAAGAAAAATCAGAACAGACTCGGTAAAGCGGAGATCTCTGAGAGCTACTGGAAGGTGAGGACCGACCGATGGTAAAAAGGTTTTCTCTTAAAAACGGACAATCTCGACGTTTCCCGCGGTAGTTTGTGTACCGGTGATTGGCGAGGTGGAGTATTAAATACTAGGGACGTTGGAACGATATAACGACCGACGGTACAATTAATTTTTGGGCACCATTATTTATTCGGGCGATATTAGCAAAGATGCACGCTTGAATACCAATGAATGGTCAATTTTCGCTTTGCTTTGGCCTTCCGTTCATGCTTCAATAAAAGTATATGCATATCTGAATACAGGCAGTAAACGTGTTTACTGCACGGTATTCGGCGATTTCGAAGTGGATCACTAAAGCAAATTCTTTTTCTGCGAATTGAATAAATCTGCATCTCACAGCCAATGATATTTCAAGAATCGCTAACAGGAATTCTTATTTTTCCACTTCGGAATACAACTGCATGAGTAAAGCGAGGTGAAATATTGGTATATGAGAAATAGAAACGTCACCGAACGGGAAAAAATGTAAGCCCGTAAAGCCCTCGCGAATTCAATGCCTCGTGTAAAAAAATAACAAGCTTCCACAAACTTAATAAAATTTCCGCAGGAATCACCTCGCAGAAATGCAATTTTTTATTATTTCAATTCTACGTAAAAGAAAAACGAAAATGAAGGAAAATGTATATAAAAAGTAACGAGTGAAAGCTCATCCGTGATCGAATGATAATTAATAGCCTATCAAGGTAACAGGATTTCCTTTGAAAAGCCCAAAGCACGGTCGGTCGGTCTGCGAAAGAACTTTTTTAACGAGGCTAAAGATTATGCCCGGAACTTTGTTTACGGTCACAGGAGACTGCCGAGTACGGACGGGTTTGATTATTACGATAGCCGAAGATATGAATTTTCAGATATTTTTTTATAGATAAAAAATCCTCGACAGAAATATTCTACAGACAAAAGTAGAAGAGTTTGAAGTATTATCTACAGTCAACAATCTCATTGTTCCATCAGCAAAAGTATGATTGCGGGGAAACCAAGCTGATTCCTGCGCGAACGATGTCTCCTCAAACTTTTGTTTCATAAAAATTTTTATCCTTTTCCAATTTATCAAACTGTCCAAACTAACCAAGTTTCAATGGGGCTTTGGCGATTCCCGATAAAGACGGTATTTATTTTAATAATCGTAACATCGTTACGAATCATCAATCGCGTGGGATTTTTGTCGAATTTTTTTGTCTACTATTATAAGGAAAAACGTCCAACACGTTTTAAGCTTAAGTCGTCGAAACCGTCCCTTAATCACGACAGCGATAACGAATAATTGATTGCAGTACCGTAAACTCGGGGTCTTACGATAACAGAGATTAAGTCGTGTCGACCCGACCATACTGGATTAACTAACCGGCAACTAGATTTGCGCTGACGTTAATACTACGTATTGCGTAATGCATGGGTGCGCGGTACCTGGCTAGTATTACCGGTCGGGAATTCTGTCCCTCTATCCAAGGAGAGAGAGGAGGAAGAGCCTGCGGGAGGAGTTGTCGCGCGCGCCCGTTATGCATACGTGTACCGAAGCTCTCCGGCTTCCGAAGCAATACCGAGTCATCTCGTGATTAACACCTTGCAGATATTGCGCCGAGCAAGGGATGGTCGGGGGTTGGGTGTCGCGATATCCGCATTGCCTTCGATATTAACTCACGATTTTCCCAACTCCTGAAATATATCGCCCCCAGCAAAATTTGAAGCAATTTGCTTCCCACTGGCATCTCGCTCTCCGGCCACGCTCTCACGTTCCACGGATCAGAGAGTGTGCGGAAGCTGTTCGTATCGTTAATGACGTCGTTATGTAATATAAAAATGAAAAAAAATCTTTTGATGTGGACAGATTCGCAACGTTTTGAAGAAAAAAAACTCTCCGGTCGCATTTGAATCGAGGAACGTGCAATTTTTTTTTTTTTTTGTAATTTCTGAATTTAATCCGCGAGGTTGATTCGACTAATTAGTTAAATTAATGTTTTTTTTCGTGCCGCAATATTCTGTCCCATGGAAGATAAGGGTGCCGGAAAGGGTTGCATTTTTTTTTAAGTCGTATTTCAATGAAAAGATCGTGCGCCTGCACTAACCGTGAAGCTCAAGTTTTTTTCATAAACGCTCGCCTCGATATTGAATCCGACATATCACTGCGGCGCGACAACAGACGAGAGTAGTGGAATTTATTGCATTTTTTTCGTTTTACGCCGTCACGTGAACGAATCTATACTTTTTTTTGTTGCTTTTTCTCCATGGTTGCACAGTTGTTGAGAGCTGGGCTGTAAAAATCCCATCACCGTGATCAATTTTCGATGAATTTAATACTTCGAGAGTAGTCGCTAAACCCGTGTCCTACATCGAGTCCGGTTCGTTCGTTCCGAAAAACGTAAAAAAAATAAAATAAAAAACAAAATAACATCACGTCGACTTTTTTGCGTGACGCGAATCACGTATCGGTTTAATGTAAATAATGAAAAAAATTATGTCCACGGAGGAGCGATCGATAATCGGATTGTCGAGAACACTGGTTTTTAAAATATTCGGCTCCGGCAGCGTGAACAATTGTTCCCGAAAATCTCGGACCCATTCGTCGAAATAACGTAAATGTTTAACCCAATACCGTGATTAAAACTCACCGACTCTGCCGCCGCTGCGGACCGGCCGGAACGACGCTCTCGTGAAATCCCGAAAAAAAAACAAAGGAAAATCCACTCGCGTTAAAACGTGACAACGGAACGAAACAAAAAAAAATGCTGTCGTCACTCCCCTCGTTCGTGGACGAAGCGAGCTTGCGGTGAAACGTTCGGCCGAATATCGAGAGGACCGGATACGATACTGTGAAGAATAAAAATAAAATAAAAAGAAACGGTGAGATTGATTGATTGGGGGTTTGGCTATCAACGGGGGACCATTTAACAGGCCGGGGCTCTTTTAACGGACGCGCAATTTTCTTCTTTTGCTTCAGACTCCGGAGGCTCTGGAGTTATGACGAATCGAGAACTTTCCATCGCGCATTACTAATATGAGACATTTAATATTAATGTTATCATGAATATTATTAATATTAATAATATTAATACATTTGAGAAAAAAAAATGTTAATTGTAAATAATTTCTCATAAATAATTATTTCATCTCGTCCATCTTCATCGTTTTATACTTTCATTATTGGAGCTTGATTCAAATAATTCACGAGAAAAAGCGCCCAGATGTACTCGTCGGTGAGCTCGTCTATCGCGCCCGCGTTCGAAGGAATTATTACTTATACAATCGCTTCTGTTCTCTCCATCGCCCGAGACTTTTATGTTCCCACTCTCTTCCCTCCCGTTTCGAACCGTAGAATTTCGGGATTGTGAGTCGACGAGTCGGCAAGATCGAATATTAAAGGCGTCGAGGTATGAGCCCTATATATGCCGCCCAGTTTCAACGCGGAACAAACCCGGGGGCTACGCTCCGCTCTGCGATCCCATAACTTATGAAATGTCGATTCTTGGGCGTCCAGCTGCACTCGGCCTAGGCACAGAGAGAGGAGGATCCCGCCAGAGGGGCCAAAAGATTTAAAAGTAAAATGCAATCTCAACTATGCTAATTCCGCATAAATCGGCGCTGAAAACTATCCCTCCCAGTGGATCCACCGGTTCAGAAAAAAAAATAACACAAAAATAAGCCGGCCAACGAAAATCGGCACCACCGGATACTAAACGCGTTTTACATCCACGAAATTCACGACCAGGCGTGGCTGGTCACGTGGTTCTAAAAGAGGCTCCACAAATATCAAATGTACACGGGGAAAAGAGTGTGTATGTTAAAAAAAATATTTTTCTTCTTAAAGAAAAAATCAGAATTCCTTTTCTTTTTAACTATAGCATTTTTTTAGCCAAAGATACAAAGGGTCAAATTTTAAGACGTTAATTTGAACTTACGATCACTCTCCAGATCGAACTTACGATCGAATCTCAGTACGAACTTAATCCGGTGCTTAGGTTTGATCTTAAGATCGAACGAGAAGTACAATCGAATTTGAGTTCAGACTTAAGTTCGGACTAACGTCTTAGAATGCGACCCAAAGAATCGTGAAATTTGGTAAGAAAATGAATGGTGAACTTTTCTCGGAGACTTTTTTTTTAAGCACAAACTTTTTATTGACCGTGCAACTGAGTCTTCGTCCGTCAGGATCCTGTCGAGTTCCGATTTCCACCCTGCCAGTCGGTCGATCGCGCTGGCAGCATCGCGCAAACAGCGAGAACCGTCGTAGCGACTACGGTAATTCGGCGTTCAAAGGCCCACTCTTCTCCGACCTTCCAGTTCTGCTGGTAACGCGGTCGTTGCCGGGTAAATTCTCCTCGCCGAGAGCTCGTGCGTGTATGTGCAACGTTATCAGATGAATCGTGCTATCGGAGTGAGCATTTGAGGAGGGAACGCCTATTTTGTACATCCGAAAGCTGAGAAACGCGTACAGAGAATTAATTGCATGCAAACTTCTGTGTGGCTGATAGGCCAAGTACACGCGGCGCGGACCACCCTCCACGCAGCAGGGTACACATTCCCGGAAAGCTTTGAGCTCCCCGAGCAGTCGGTGCTCGCCCGACGATCCTAACAAGATCGATTTTGGTTTCCGTCTATCTCATCGACTTTGTCATCATTTTTCCTGCACTGAGAGAAGGATCTAGTAAATATGACTATGTCGCTTGACAGATATTACCATAGCACATAGTAGTAGGGACCTAGGGCGCCACCTATGGTAGGAAGTACCGGATTTATAAGAATTTTTCGTAGATATTATGGTGAAAATTCTTGAAAATTCTGAGACTTTTCGCCATGGGTGGCGCTCCAGTGCCTTGCTACTTTGCGCTCTAAAAATGTTTCTTAGATGATCGGTATTTTTTACTATATCCTTCTCGAATGGTATAACTTCTATCTAAAATCATCTAATCGATAAAAAAATTAAAAACCAAAAAAAGTTAAACGATTTCCTTCCGTTCTTTTAGTTTAACTCAACCGTAATCAGAACAGCATCCCCCGCACGTGATTCCATGGGCCCGACCATTTCGTGTCATCAGGATTGGAATGTGATCCGATGAATAATCAATTAATCCATAAAACGTTGCTGGAGCAATTTATGTGCGCGGCGGCGATTGAGTAAACGGGAATTAATGTTTTATAATTTATGCACGACCGCTGAGTATAAAACTGTAACTACCGGGCAAAGGGAAGCGAAACTCGAATTTCCATCGCGGCTCATGTGTGCATGCCGTTAACGCGGTACAAATACCTATATCGAATTCTGTTCGACGAAGCGAGAGGGAGAGAAAGAGAGACGACGAGCTCGGTCCTAAGTAAATTTCGCGGTTGCTTTGCAGAGGCCACTTATTCGATATAAATCGAGGTCGCTCCTGACAGGCATGAGTTAACGACCGCTCTGCAGTTGACGTGTGTACGTACTTAGCCTCCTCCACAGCCACCTCCTGAAAACCCCTTACCACCAAACAGGCAGCACCACCAGCTTTCTCGCCCTCCGCCCAGGTAGGGAGGGATCGGGAGAGAGAGCATACGCAGGGAGAGCTTCCAGAGCTCAATGGCCCCGGCGATGCCGCCGCTGGAGGGGGCGTGATGGATTCCCTAAATAGAGGGAAACCCTCCGCAACGATTTTGGCTGTGTGCCAAAAGCCGCGCGTCGACATTTATGCGTTATTAATGCATCGGAAACATTTCGCTTCGATTGCCCTGTGACAATGGATATTCAAACCGCGAAGATAGAAGTGCACTGCTCCCGGTCGGGCACTTCCCAAAGCCCCCCCCCCCCCCCCCCCCCGGCGGGTGACGGCGGACGTGTGGAAAGTTGAAAATAAATTGGTCGATCGAAAGAACCTCTCTCATTCTCCCTCACGTCTTTCCTCATTCAGCCCGTCCTCTTTCCACGAGATTCCGTCGTTTTTTAAATATTTTTTTATTATTTTTACAAGTTATTTCGAGAGCGATGCAGATTTCTCCCTCCTCCCGCCTGCCACCTCTTTGATATCTCACTCTTTTTTACCGCATTACCTCATACCTCGGGGCGCATCTTGTTATTTTCTTCGCTTCATTTTTTGTTAGATTATTCTTTTCTTTTCCTCTTTTTTGTTTTATCTCATCTCTTGCCTCTACATCAAATACGTCCGTGCATCTCGATAAGGCTCTGGCGTTGATCCAAAGTGTTTTCAGCCTGCCGAGCGGCATAATTTATCGAGACTATTTGTCTTTATTTGTCAATAGAACTTCCGAGGGTGATTCAGACGGGGATGTAGATGGATTTTCAATGCGGGACTCTCGACCGTGTACACCGGGTGCTTTAGTTTACTCGCCGGGTAATTACGTGCTCGTTCGATGTTTCAATGATATTAAATATACGCGAAGAGGCATTGGATACGGCATGCACAGCCGGCTATAATATCAACACCGGTCTTTGAGTCGGTGCTTCAAAGTTACGCGCGCGATTCTGAATTTCGCCCATTCAGAAGTATACAAATATTTTGTAATTTTATAACATCCTGCAAAAGTTGGTGTTTCAATTAAATATACAGCGACCAAATGTTTCCGCGTAATAACCGAATTTTTTTTTTCCATTGCCGCAAATAAACAATGATACTAGATTTAATTATTGTTTTACCTTTTCGCCAGAGAATATTCATTTAGAGCAACTCATCGATTCGTTAATCGAATAAATTGGCAAACGAATATCGATGTTAATAATTGTCTTTGCCATCGGCACACAAGCAGCTCGTCCTATTATCATGATTCGACTACCGAGAAATATAGAATGAGCGAAAATAAATTGAATCTCGTTACTTATTCAGCGTGTATCTCTCACGGTTCGTCATATTTTACACATCGCTCGCTCTCCCGTAGTTTGATTTAACGTCGCTACTACCCTCGATTCCTTCGGGCTTCGGCATCGCGCAATCACCAGTCACAGCTGTCTGCGCGTAATTAACGATGTTTCGTTAATAACTGACGAAGCAATGGATTCTGATTATTATTAATTGTTCGCTGTTGAATAGGCGCGGTGCCCTTCAACCACTCGTAGTTGTCGTCGCCGTCCATAAACAGGCATATAGGTTGCATAATACGCGAGCGCGTAGATCTCGCGTGCATTCGAGCTCGTGCACAACGACGCCTTGTCTACCCGACCCTGTTTCGCCTCCCAAGCTACAATGCACGGAGCGAACGTGCAACACCCGCGATAATTCGCCGTTGCCATAGCTACCTCGCAATGTGATCCCCGCCCGATTTACGCTCGACACGAGTTCGCACCATCCAGTCGCGCATTAATTAAACGATAATGTGTTCGTAAAATAAAAGGCTAAACAAAAATGAAATTACTAACGATGATAGCCGTGAAACGCGGAGCCACTGGCTGTGCGCGAGCATTCGTACTCCGATACGCTTTGAACTCTGCGAAACGGTGTTTAATGTGTTTCTATCGATG
The DNA here is from genome assembly GCA_933228735.2 of Amblyteles armatorius. NCBI lineage: Eukaryota > Metazoa > Arthropoda > Insecta > Hymenoptera > Ichneumonidae > Amblyteles > Amblyteles armatorius. The sequence continues at coordinate 1,525,745 of OW121693.1, forward strand.
GCACTCGCGATCATGTGGTAGAATCAGTCGGTAACAAATCGGTTGACCTACGTTCTCCGGTTAATTCTTTGATCTAAAGCGGATTAAATTTTCGTAGACCGTATACAAGCGCGTGATAACCTAGTTTACTTTTGTCCGTAATATCAACGGTCGCGGAGAAAATAGGGAAAGCGATTTGTTACCGTCCGAGGCTATCACCCGCCCTTATGCGGACATACCTCGTGACGCTGATAAATGTTCGAGGAATAAAAATTTATTGGCTGATACCTGAAACGAAACCGAGTCGGATCTCTGCTGGCTGAACCGAGCGAAAATCCTCGAGTCTCGGAAATTGTCGCAGCAATCCGGCGAAACTGTCGTTCCGACGACAAACAGGATACACCGAGTCCGTTGAACAAACCGCGGATGGCTGATGGTGGGGTTGCCGGAGTAGACAGACGGTTCGTTCACAGGGTGAATAAATAAGTCGACCGAAATTGCCGGTAGTAGTGCGAAGATCGAAGTCGTTACCGGGACAAATGAGGATCAACCTCGGCAACATTGGCATGGTGTATAACTCTCGGCGTTTTCCTCTTTCCCTCCGTCCTCGCCCCATACTCATTTTTCTCCATCGTTTTTGGCCCCCTCAAACCCCCCGTCGATGCCTCTCAAGCGAGAGCCTCTACTCACCGTTCCTCATCGGCTACTACGCGACGAGCGTGCGAAGAGATATTCCAAGTTCCAACCGCGTCCTCGCCGCTCGGATGACGATGCGTCTCCGTCGAATCGCTCGAACCAAGTTGCAGTCCGCTCGCTACCGCCCGCGAACAAACTCCTCCCCCCGTGTCGCAACCCCGTCTCGACGACTTCCTTCCCGAACTGGATCTTCCCTCGGCTTCCCTTCCTCTCGCTCGGCCAAACTACTTTGTGCTCTTTCCCCCTGCGTCCTACAACGGATCGCTCGCCTATCTCCATATCCGATTCGCTCGTTCCGCTATCCGCGACGAGAAAAGCAAAGCAGCGTCTCACCACGGGGAAGCGAAAGCGGGCCAAACCCTGCCACCAGTTCCCGCTTAAGGCAGGAGCGACGTGCTACTTACTTCGTCTCCCCGTCTTAAAACCACCGAACGATCGGGATTACGGGTCTTAAGTACCGGCATGGAATTCCGCCCCGGGCCGATGAGGTCGTGGGAGTTTACGATCGAGTCGAAGCGTTCGAACCGCCCTTGCCCCTCGATAGACCGGAGACGGGGTTACCGTTGGAGAACATTTCGCTGCTGGCACCGGCCGGCGGAATGAAACTTGTACGGGCGAGAGGGTGTCGCTTGCCCGGATTCGCTCTACACTTCGCTGGTACCGTGAGCGACTCCCCGTTCGGCTACTTCTCGGAGATAAAGTAAACCTACCGAACTGACTGGGCTTCCACCGAAAACGGGACTTCTCTCAATTTTCCGCTCGATTCGATTTATAAGAACGCATGGATGTATGAAAGTCAGGTAATCGTCGAGTTCCCGTGTCGTTGGCAAAATCGTTATACCTCGTTCCAACTGGGGAGAAAAAAAAGCCCTCTTAAAAGATCTCTCATCCGGAAGCGACGTTGAGATAAACGAGAGATCGTTTGGCCCCTCGCTGCGACGAGTGTCCAATGTCTTCTTCTACAGCTTTTTTTTTCCTCAGCCTTTTTCACCGGGCTCGAGTCGTCGCTGATAAAATGCATCGGAGACCGGCGAGAGACTGCAGAGTTTTGACCAACTTTCTTTTTTCTTCTCTCTTTAACGACTGGCCCCTTATCGCGTCTTATCAGTGTTTAATGATCGGGTTTTTTTTTCTATCGTTTAGTGAGATATTTATTTAATTCTCAGTTTGAATTGTGAAGCTTCACGTTGGACGCATTGTTATCAATTATTATTTATCGATTGTCCCGGCATGTAAGAAACTTGATTGATCGAAATAACACGTATTCCTGCGAGATGCGGGGACAAATGATAACCAGTTGGAGTATCATCGAAGGCTGGTCTCAAAATTCTGAAAAAAATCACACAGCTGCGTCAGAGTATAGTTTCTTCGATAGCGCAGAAAAAAAGTAATTGGCTCGCGGAAGGCAAGGCGAACATTTTCCTACACACGAGGGGTAAAGCTTGCCGAGGTGCTGTTAATAACCAACCGCGATAAAATATCGAGGTTTCGTGTGGTGGCTATCAGCCCGAAGAAATCAACCTAATTCACGAAGCTCGTTAATTACCTGCGGTAGAGAGCCAAAAGCGCCCTTCTCCCTCCTTCTCGTGCATATGTTAATTAGTCGCGGCTAGCGTTCTGCGGACCATCCTGTGTGCGCGCATCGACGTTTAATTATCCGGAATGGTTTTCGAATTAATCGGATTTATTTACCTGACACGAGAGAACGTGCGACGATAATGTCATAGCTGGCTGACTACTGGTTGTAGTCGTGCATGTAGACTGCTATATCGTATTAATATACATTGGTGATATGTGGCGTGTGAAAATTCACCATCCCGTGTGCTAATGCACGCTGCCCTTCCGTCTACCCCTAGCGATCAACCCGTTGTTGTCCATGCATTTAGGTCTGCGGCAATTTGGCGGTTGTCTGCATTAAATGTAACTGCCTAGAAACTTGACAGAAGCCGCGGCGGATGATGAATCACGGAAACGTTGAAAATTCTCGCCGCGAACACGTGTTATTTAATCAAAGACATTAATTACCGAACGATTCGGTGCGAAGTTTAATCTACCGTCAATCGCGCGAATGTATGTCGGCGCTTGTCGAAAATCGATGCTTCAGAATGGCGCGAAATTTTGTGGCTATGACGGGATAGGGTTATTAAAATTTTTCATCGATCATTTTAACCGCCGGCAAAGGGTTAATAAAAAGCACACGGGATTTCGTACTCGCCTGGGGAGTTTCGGATGAGCGTTGTAATTAAAGGGCAGCGGAGAGTTAATTTGCACGGCGTTAATTAAGGGATGAACTCAGAAGTAGGGGCAGAACTACCTTGAGAGTTTACGGCACAGTTAAACACTATATATAGTGAGAGGCAAAGCGGAACGGATCCTCCATCGGAATGGGACTTTTCTTTTTGTGTTTCGCGAAAGAAAAGTCGGTAAAAATTGTCCGGTTTTTTTTTCGCCGGGGTTCCGTTTTGCCCCGACCGACCTTAACTTTGTACGTGTTTGTAAGTCGGAGGTAAAAGTTAGTTCCAAACGGTATTCGGTTGCGATTAGCCGGACAGTATATCGGGTTTAAAGCGATGGCTCGACTGCACAGAGATCGCTCGCGACGGTAGATCGTGGATTATAAAAGTTCTCGAGATATAGAGAATTAGAGTTGAGCGCCGACGGCCGTGAAATATACGGCTCCAACTTCGGGAGTGTCGAAAAAAAAAAAAAAAAAAACATTAAAACGACCAGCAGAGATCGGAGAGTGAGTGAAGCGAGCGGAAAGTTTTCGCGCGCGGTCCTGCCGTCTTTGTAATGGAAAACCACGGAAGGGCGGTTAATGGAGATTTTACTAAAATTATGGCCGAAAAGGCTCGGGATTCGTGTGGGTAGAGCGGTGAACGAGAATAGTCGAAACTTTTCTAGTCGCAATTATCGTCGATCATATAAATATTATCTACCATCGAGAATCTTATATCAAGGAACGAGTTCGACGAGAGCAATCGTCGCGGGGCGGTTGTGTAACTATTTTCTGGAAATTTCGTGGTGCGGCGGAGATATGGATTCGAAGAAACGGCGAAAGCACCTTCGTCATGTCGCGAGGAAAACAGAATCCACCCGCAAATCTGCCATCGTATCCGGTTGATTTATCGGCAAAATTTCACAATATCTTTGATTTAAAGAGGGCTAACTCGGCCGCGGGGACGCATTCCGAGAAGTTGACGGGATTTATGTGCTTCCCTTCGGGTCGATGAGAGAGGGCGAGAGAGGGCCGGAGACTAGCTGCTGGCCCGTATAACATGGCAAGTTTTCCCAGGTGGGCACCGGCATCCGAGCGTCGGAAATCCGTTACTATTGTCTTCGCGAAACTGGAAAGCTCACGAGCTCAAAAACTCGAAGAAAAATGTATTGTGCTAGAACGGGGGCAGAATGGAGCACCTGAGATATAAGAACCGTCCGGATGATTCCCAAGCTACGAAATGACCGTTCGCTTTAAACAAAAATTAAATTCGTGATAATTATTACGGAGCACCCGAGAGTGAATTTTTTTCTTTTGCTACTCCATTTCGCCCCACGTCCGTAGTCCAGGCCTGCCCCCTTTCGCCCGGTTGCCCCCACACGTTCCTTTCTAGTCGAAATACAATCTTCTTGCCTTTAGAAAAAGCTGTACGAAGGTTATGAGTTTAAAATTCTTATGTAAAACACAAATCCGACGTGACGCGTTTTTTTCGTCGTCCTGTATCCTTCCCTCCGACTCGTCTTCGCCGAGATTTCATGCGTGTTCGACATGTGCGACAGAAGATACGCACAGCTTTCTTATCTCCGCGAACTGCGAGGCTAAACGAGAAAGACCGGAGAGGGGTTTGGGCAGAATTCGGAGGGTGACTCGAGAGCCAAAGCGAATGAAAGGATAACACTAGTTTTCAATTTGCGGCAAGAACCCCTCGATATCTTATCCGTCACACTCTTTTGCCATTAACGTGCGATCGCGATTGCGCTCGGATCCGTCCATCGTCAACATCGATAAAACGATCATCCACGTATCTACCCTCTTGGCGTGCAGAGTCAACTTCGACTTCGCAGCATCGCCGACTACCGGCACACTTTTTTCTCTCTCCATCGACCATCGTTCACCGTTGATTTTCCTATGGAGGGCCAATGACCGACCAACGGCCAACGACTGAACGGCCGTTGATATCCGCCAACTCGGTCGAGAAAAAGCGTCGACGAGGAAGAAAAAACGAATGTGTACACTGGCAGTGCTTGCGCCCAGGAAGCAGACCGATGCTCGGAAGAAACGTACATGTATCTACATATACGTACACGCACCGAACCGGAAGTGCAAGCTTTTCACTCGTGCTTCTCCGCTGCTGGCGATAGAAAATAGCAATATGAGAGGTGTACTCTCACGACAACGAATTGCTTTCTCTGTTTGCACGGTCTTCCCTCGCTCTCGGCTGGATCTGTTCTTTTATCCGTATAGGCAAAACCGCTGCGGGTAATTTTTAACCGAAAATGGAAATAACGAAATCTCAAGTCAAGTCAATAGTAAAGTAGAAAAATCAATTTCCCAGTTTCATTTGTTCAACGAAACATTTCAGGATTTGAACATCAAACGACGACGGAAAAATGCGATCATAGAGATTATTATAACGAGTATTATTAGAATTCTCGTGTCTGGTACTCGTGGGAATACAGAAATAGGAATAGCGGCGGAGCCAGATATGAGGGAGTTGTGTAGAATTTTTACGATTTCGGTTAACGGTTCTTGCACGAAACAAGCCGATATTTTTGGGAATTTTACGAGCGACGCTCGCGCCATCGCGTCACTCTGTATCCGGGGAGTACGGGAGAGCGTGTGTGTGTGCGGTACCGTAACGAGAATTCGATCCGTTGGACTGTACCGTGATTTTCAATCCATCCTCACATACCGCGTGATCTATTTTCGCTGTTTCTCGTCGTAAACAACAGTTTCGCCGCGGGTTACACGAACACTTGACTTTATTGTTTGTTTAACTGAAATTAAATTAGCCTTTTGTCACTATATTCTTGTCAAAAAATATGCCAGCCTCCCCCCCCCCCCCCCCCCCCCCCTAACGACCGGGGCTTCTTTTCAATTAATCAAAAGGTTATCACGCTTCGCTTGCCTTGTGCGCGAGAGATCCGGGAGACCGTATTGTTCACCACGGTTGTATCGCTGAAACGTTGGAAATGAAAAAATGAGAAAAGAAACAGGTAGTTTACCGCAGCTATGAGTTAGCGCGAGTTGGGGAAAAATCTTGTGTATTAATCATCGAGGAGCCGCGACTTGATACGCTTGTTCGTCCGGACCCGTACCGAACCACTTTTCCGGATAAAAAATTTGTATGGCACAGTTTTTTTTCAATGCGCAGAGTTCGGCCACGGGGCAATAACGCGTTTTGTAGATTAAAATTTCGCGGTAAATTAAACAATAAAATGCCCCATGTGAAAGGTGCGTTTAACGCTATTTATCCACGGTGTATGATTTTTTTTGTGTACAGAATAACGAATAAAATTTAATTAAAGGTTGGATAAAAAAAAATCTGTCGAAGTAAAATCGCTGATAACACCAGATTCGCATGTATAAGAGGCGAGCGCGATATCCGCGCTTTATGAACGACATCGGAGTGCGGATGAGATCTCGCGGTGAAAATATACATTAATTTGACAGAACAATTCGACCCCCTTTCGGGCAAGCGCCTCTCCCGCTCAACGCTCGGCGACCCACTTGAATATTTTATCGTCGCGTTACCATGGCACACGGGCATCCATCGCGAATGCAGAGTGCGAGGTGAAGGAAAATCTTGGAACGAAGGTATTTTTCGCCATTTTGTTTGTCTACCAAAGAAGTGACGAAAAAAAAAATTAAGAGTCGAATAATAATTTATTTCTAAAGCTCTTTGTGCTCTTTGCGACGTCCTCTCCTCGCACACTGCAGTCGGAAGCGTCTGCGACGGTCTCGCCTCCGTACTCTTCTCATATAGCCACGACGACGAGGAGAAACCCCCGAGCCCCGGAGCGAGATGACTTTTTCATAAGGAGCACGGCAAACGCATATTTGAGGGCCTATAACGCTCGCCGGCCTTATGAAAATTCGGCGCCGCAGATGGCATTATTCTCTTCGCATTCGGCGAATTCATTTCTTACGGTGGTGGCAAAAAATAAATAATAAAATTGGTATACGTATACCGTGCGCAGTATACTTTGTATTAGAAACGTCGGGTTATTGCGGAGTCTTCTTTTTGACATCAGACATCAGATCACCCAGATTTTTTTGTTCTCTAAGTCACTTCTTGAATCCAGACATTTTTATCGGTTAATCGTTTAATGATATTTTATAACATCTTTACTATACCTTCATATCGAAGTAAAACAACAATTAAAAAAAAATCTCTTCTTCAAATGTTGTTCAAAAATGCTGTACAAATTTAAAGAACAGCCTCCTGGAGAAGGTTTTATGTACATAATTCCGTTATCAAATTTTATGTATTCAGGTTTGAAGATTTAATAAAATGAATAAATATTTTGATTAAAAAAAGTTTTTGATTAAAAAGAGCAGTTACGAAGAAATTCCTTCGCAGCATACAAGAGGTTCTTTCCAGCCGTAAAGAGGCCTCGGACTCTGAGGGTCAAAAATATTCTCATAAAATATTTCGACAATCACGACGGCACGTCGACCATGGAACTTCTTGACGTTGAAAACTTACTGACCGAGTGACGTTATTCCAACAACTTTTTTCAGTTTCTCATTAAGAGCATAAATATATAATTTGACTTCTAACTTCACGGAGTTCGACGTGGGCAGAACAATTACTCGTACGACAACGGTACCGCTAGTGTATTCATTTACGTCACAGCGGAAATATTTCACCCGGAATGTTTATTCTTCTCGTCGTATTTCCGACTTTACGATAATACGCGGCGAAAGGATAATGGAAAGCGGTGGAAAAACAACGGGTTCGTTGGCGTTCGCGAAAGCTCAAGAAACGGAAATTGTTACCCCGTGTTACGTTATATATTGTAACAGGTGCTGTCAAATCGGCCTTCTTTGAGACCTACAAGTGCGTTACGCGGTTGGAGAGCCGCAGGCGCCGGTATAATTTTCACTCGTGGATGGAAACTTTGAAACTTGCTCGTACCGCGTAATTACGGACAGAAATCTCGAGCTTTCCCCACGCTCCCTCTCAACCCCCCCCCCCCCCCCCCCTCCTTCCACTCACCCACTGCCTCCCGCACTTCCGGTCTCCGAAAGGCGCGACGCTCGGAAGGAGCGACTGAAACTTTAACCGTGCGTACATCGCAGCCAAATTTCACCATGTTTCTTCGTCAAAGTATCGTGCAACTTATCTCGCAAGTTCTTAAGGGAAACGTGACTTTTGTCTGAGAATATCAAATTTATCCGTACACTATCAACGGAGTCACACAACCACTATATATCGCACCCCTAAAACAACAGTTTAACATCTCTTATGGGATAACGATGCAAATTGTTACGCTGTAGTTCTAGGCGCGCGATATAATCCTTCATAATCCGCAGAAATTAATCTATGAATAATCTAGACGCATTTTTGCAATTTTTCAAAAATATTTTGTTATTATCCATTGACATTCGAACGATGCGAATTTCGAAGATTGACAAAGTCCGGATCCTAGTTAGATCCGATGGCCGAACGGTTAGCGGAAAATTCACGAAGTGGAACGTTTTTCTTCGAACCGTGAGGACTGCGATAATTTAAAAACGAACTTTACAACAGCCTCATACCCTTCCAATGCCCGGTGGAAAAGGACGAGGCTCCCCGCGCAATTTAATATATTTTTCAGTATGGATTTCTCCGCGCCATATCTGTAAAAACATTACGAGGGTTCCCCTCCAGTACTTTCGAGAAAATTGCATTCTTTCTCGAAGAGCGAGCCTTCGCGGAAGCCACGATTTGCCCACTGATTATATTCAATTACGCTCTACCTCATCCTCGTGCACTCCCGCGTCCCACTTTCGTCTCTATCCCGGGGTAAAAAAAGGAAAAAAAAAAAAATAGCGTAGTGAGTAAAGAGCTGCGTGGCCGGGGCTCTGGCCGTTACCGGGACCGAGATAATACAGAACCTCGGCCAGCTCCATTTTTTAAATACTTTATTTAATTTTTTATTGTGCACCATAACTCCATAACAGCCAGAGCCGAACGGTTCTCATAATTGTGAGCCTAAATATGAAGTAATTTTAATTGAAATAACGATAATAACAAAACTTCCCCATCGCCTCTAATGGCTCTCGTAAAAGGCAGCGATAACTCGCACGAGTGCCGCAATAGGTAAAAAAAAAAAAAAAAAGTAATCTCCCCTCACTTGTTTTCCAGTGTCGACTTTATCCCGTATCTTTCACGCCTCGACTATTCATCATATTCGCCTCGAAGATGGAAGCAACCAGCGAGAGCGCAGCCAGCAAAAGTAAAAGGGAAGAAAGCTGCTCGGCTACGCTTCGGCTATGTCCGCTCTTGCCTCTCGGAGAGGTCTCGGCCCGTAGGTGCGATAAATTCTCGGAGCGGCATGGAGAGCGAGGGTGAGCAAGGGTTCGTCCGTGTGCGTCCGTGTGGCCTCCGCGGTCAGATTTATCGTGCTTCGCGGACCTTCCAGATAAGAGGAAATTAATTTCTTTGTAGATTCCAATTCTACAATGGACCCCGCTGACCTACGTGTCGGTGGAGTACATACCGTCGTACATACCGTCGCGCCCTCGCGAATCCCATAGAGTTCGTCCTCGATGATGTCCGAGTTTCGTTCTCTTCGGGCGGACAATCTCCGACCATTGTCGGCCAGCCTCGCTGAAAATCGCCGTGAGAATTCTCCTCGGCTCTCCGCGCTTGTATAAATGTCGCGGGGAAAGAATACGAGAGAAACATCAACATGGTATGTCAAAGCGAAAATATGTAACGTCGAGGAATCCAAGGGCGAAGACAGTGGCGGAGTATGCAGTGTACGTACGTGTCGGACGAGAAACGAAAGCGTGAAAAGAATTTTCAGCGCGTTCTATTTTATCTGAAGGCCGATGGGGAGTCTCCGAGTATCGGAAAATTCCGATTCTTTTTATTCCACCGTTGGAATTCTATTGAAGGAAGCGAAAATCGCGACAATACGCGCGCGCCACCGACAAAGCTCGGAGGAAGCGGTCTGAGAGGGTCGCCGGATGCCTCAATGTTGCTACGTGGACGCGCGATGTTCGACTAACTCGCGAGGGAGGCGATCTCGGGAACAAATAGCGGGTCTGTTCTATCATAATCTTTTCTTTCTTTTTACTTATATTGCGTTCGCACACGGCAAAAATGTTCGTACGTTTAATAAACTTTTCTTGATATCAAATTTCCACCATTTTTATATCGCTGACCCTCTGGCGACCAATGAGAAAATAGCTCGAAGCTAAATTCAATTTTTTTCGCATTTACAGAAAAAAAAGATACCAATTTTTGGCGAAGAAATATTTGTTAAATGTGCGAGCATTTTTTTTTACCTTGTACGTCTTAAATTTTATAATATTTTTGTATTTTCATCGATCGCAAGTCAAATGCGGCGATCATTCGTAATGAATATCGAGTTTCACGATTGTCAGGAGTCGTGGATTCGTTACGCAATACATTTTACGTGTTGGCGGGTATGATCGAACGTATGCCGGATATCGATGCGCCGCGTTATCGCGCCGGGATGCATTCGAGCCCGAGTGCGGGGTGTTAAAAATAGTATAGTAACAGAAATTAATCGTTCGATATCTCGCTGAGGCAGACGTCGAACGACGTGGGCGAGAGCGCCCGATGTGCTGTGTGTAGCGTACGAGGTAATTATTCCTCGAACAATAAATGCTGCTCGATAATGGCTCGTGTCGGCGATAGGCATGGGGGCGAACTCGACCGTGCCAATTGCCAAATTTATCGAATTTTCATTCGACGACCAAAAATTGCTTTCACCCAATAATCGCCTGTAAATTCGACGATGAAAAAAGGCGCCCTTTCGTCGAATCGATCGGGTGATTTACCGAACCAATTAATTGACTGGTCGGCAGGCGTCGATAAAGAATTTTTAATGATGGGCATTTTTTTTTTGCATAAAATTTATTCAAACCGTCAAACAGAAGTTTCATTTTTGAAGCGACCGGCCAAACAGGTTATATATATTTTTAATTAACTTCGCAGTTAAAAATTTAATACTCGAGGCGACGCGCGAAAAGTTAGTGGAGAATTTTACACCTTAAACGGAAGCGGGAGTTCCGCCGGTCTTGTGCGGAAGCCGGAAAGCCGAGGCTGAACCTTCGGGACTCTGAGAAACCGCGGGAGCTTCGCGAGCCTCCCTCGCGCCTCTCCCGCACACGCGTTTCGGCGCCGAAACGCTGCTGCCTCAACACTTCCTCCGCTTGACTCTCGCCGATTATTTATAACCCGCGGAAACGCAGTGGCGCGAAAGAGGAAGGAGCGAACAATAACTAATAAATAATAGCGCACCTGGCTCTAGCCACGCTTTTCTCGCTAGCTCGGTTAGTCAGATTTATCTGCGGTTTCCTCGCTGCTGTGTATGCAACTAATTAACAAGTTTCACTTCCCTCGAGCCTTTCGACAGAAAGTTCGGTGTGCGAGCGATTGTCACGCGGAAAATGAGGTCTCCGATTTTCAGACCGGGTCGCCTGAAAATCTCATAATAACGGGAACCGTCTGCTTCTTTTTCTCGATTGTCATCTCCGACATGTTCTGATGCAGTCAGTTCTCTTTTTAAATTAAAAACATCGGTGAAAGTTCGGTGAGCGAACGATTAACAGGCGGAAAATAGGGTCTCCAGTTTTCAGACCGGATTATCTTAAAATCTTACAATAACGCGAACTATAGATTTTTTTTGGCGATTCCATCTCCAAAATATCCTGATAGAGTTAGTTCTTTGTTTTAATTAAAAACATCGATGGAAGTTCGGTGCGCGGGCGTTTGTCACGTGAAAAGTAGAGTCTCCGATTTTCAGACCGAGTCGTTTGAAAATCTTATGATAACGAGAACTATACGTTTTTTTTGTTGCGATTACTATCTCCAAAATGTCCTGATACAGTTCTTTGGCAATTAAAAACGTCGGTGAAGTCTTCTTCATTGCCGTGACTTGAGTTCCCCTTATCAGCGCTCCGACTTTGATCCATTATTCGCCGATATTCTAATAGATAAAATCCGCGTTGTCAAAGCCTTCGCTGGAAGTTCAACAATATTCCGAGTATCACGGAGCCCAGGAAAGTTCGTCGGAGTGACAGCTAACGACATCGATTCACCAGGGTTTTTCGTGAATAGGGAAGAAGGATAGCTCAGTGCTCCAACATTGAGGACGACGACGACGACGACGACGACGAGGTCGCAGCGGAGGTGGAGATCAGAGCGCAGAAAAGAACGAGGTTCCAAATTATCGTATTTTACCTTTTTGCTCGGTCTCCGCTTCTTCGTCGCCGTATGACCTCGCTGGTACGGACTTTTGTTGAGCAGACGAGAGAGTCTAGTGCACTGGTATTCATTCTTCCGCTTCGTTTCTCAATGGTGCGTCAGAAACTTACCATTGTACAGTTCGTTTCATACCCGAGCTCGGCCCTGATTTTCCGTACTTTTTCATATTTCGTCAGTCTCATTTGAATCCTTGCGACCGTATTTTATTTTTTCTTTCCGCGCAGTCGATTTTTTTCTCTCATCACTAATAACGATTCAGCCCTAGATAAAATCCGAAGGCCGGAGTGTAAAGATTTTGAAATGTACCTCGAACTATAAGTCATCCGCGATTCACGGAATATATAATATCGTTAGCTATCTATCATCCTAACGAGGCGACGACCCTCGCCTCATTCCCGTCCGATTAATCAAAACGATAAAAATCTTCGCTGCAAGCGATTCGCGAGAGAAAAACGGGTTAAAGAAAAAAAAACGAAGAAAAATCTAGGAAATTTTTCATCGATGTTAAAACCGAAGGCTACTGCGAACGAGGTGGTTACGATTCGCTGAACGTCTTTCGTCGAAGTTCGAGGAAACTGGCACGAAATATCAAGTCTAGGGAGTTAAGACACACATTTCGGCTGTAATGCCTCGGCTACTTTGTCGTAATTACATCGCAGCAGGTGGACGGCCGAGTTGTATCTTTTATTTAACACGTTTCGTCTAACGGAGGCTCAGCAATGATCCAGACTTGAATTGTTCATCGGAAACTGATGATACACGGTGCGCTGTCACGTTGTCGATTTTTCTACTCTTTGGGCGGTGATAAGGGAGATGAGATGTAGGGGCTGAGGAAACATTTTCGCGAAGGCAAGATATTACAAAAAAAAAAAAAAAATACAATGCAAGTACGAGCATGAAGCTTGTTAGGTCGCGAAGAGATGAATAAAACACAATGAAATACGTGGAAGTTGAACTGGTCCCTCCTTGCCCTCGTTTCTTTTTTATTGCCTCGTTTATTTGACGATTTTTCCTACGTTCATCCCCTCCGGAAAGCCGACGCACTAGATCGCAATAGGGGGATTTCTGAGGGGAGAATAAAATACGTGAATCGAGAAAAATAGGACAACGGCCTCAATCACGGAGCTCACCAGGGTCTGGTCTTAATTCTGGTCCGCCCGGCCGAGCTTAGCCGAACGCGACCTCGAACTTAAACGAGGATAACGGAGAGCGATCGGGGAGATCTCTCTCGAAGTCCTTGGCAGATAATGAAGGTATACGATACGTCGTTTAATTCTACTATTCTTTTTATCATATAAATTTCATGCAAGAAACGAGACACTGACCTGATATTTTTTCAATATCGATGAAGCCGATGAGTGACTGTCAGGCTGATGAAAGTGAATATTCCTCGCATCCTTATCTGCAAAAAAAAAAACCATGCACACATTATTGTTCATTTTGAACGAGAAATATCCGCGTATGACACAATTTACGGAACTTAATAAAGCTTTCGTATCTGTGAAATATACATTAATTGAAACAAACATTTTTGCTGAAAAACGAAGCAACCTTATCCAGCTTGTCCAGCTCCAACGTAAAGCCTGCAAAAAATTTTCACAATAACAATCACCGTATCGCGCGCTGCATTCACCAACGAATAGGGAAAAAATCGTCGCTAATTTTCTCTTCACGAAGTTTCAGCCGGAAGTTTCATGCTCATACGCATGAAAGACTCCCTCATTTCCTTGATTGACACGATTCTCAATGAAATTCCGATGGCGCGGTTCCCGGACGAGGAAAAGCCCGGGATTTGGACGAATCCCGGTTGAAATTTGACGTCGAGTCTTCTCCTCTAATGCAGATTGATTGCGTCTCAGCGCCCTTATCAGGAGACGCGCGACGGGTCGAGGAAGTGGTAACGGGGGGGAATGAAAGACGGAGGATACCGAGGGAAGCGGTAGCTTGTACGTGGGAGAAACTGTCTGAGCTGGCCCGATGAATCTCTCCTCGCTGAGTCGTCGAAGTCTCGGTACCTCGATCGATCGGGTTCAACAGTTTTAGAACCGATGGTTGAAAAAGTATCATTATCCCCGGTCTCGGATTTCCCAGTGGAATTAATTAAAATTAGATTTTAGCATTATTACGCTCGACCCAACTGTATACACATAATTTTCCGCAGAGAAACGAAGGCAACACAAAAGAGATCCCCGATGATCGGAACTCAGTTTGCTGAATCGCAATATATTTTTCCGTCAACAATCAATGAACAAGAACAGAGGTTTTCGTTCGATAAAATCCTACGCTGAGAAAAAGAAATGGGTGGATCGATCAAAAGTCGCGAATGACATACGTTCAACGCTATTGTTTGTTTGGTACAAATAAAGCATTGTTTTTTTAAGGATTACTTCAACCGATAAAAAATGTGTCGATTGAAACAAACTCTTTTGTTGTACCAACCCACGTAACACCTTTGAACGTACTTCACCGCCCCTTGGTTAATTCAACGACTTCTTTTTCTCAGTGTATTGCCCCATAAATTTTGAACGACAAAAAATGTGAGGGGCCAAAAAAACTAACAATCTTGTACCTCTGCGACACAAAATTCGAGATTTATTGGACAGCTTGTGTACGCCGCAGTTTTGAGCCCGTCCCACCGGGACGGAGTCTCCTCGTCGAAGCACCGAGCGAAATACCGTCAACTTTCCAAACTCCCGGCAGAAAATACCTTTCGATAACTCACCGAAGTATGCGACGGCGAAATCTTACTACGTCGAAGCAAAGTAGGCAGTCCAATAAGAGAAGCTAGCTTCTCTTATTTGACTCGAGAATCCGGAGTGATGAAAATAGTTGGTAGGGAAGAGAAAAAAAAAAAAAGTATGCGCTGCTTGCAGAAAAGCCGTTTGGGCAGAGTCTGCCCCATCAGGTGAATTGGGATAAGAGGACATCTCCATCGAGGCTTCCGATAGATGGATACAGGGATTCCGCGGAGGAGCGAAACTGGCTACGACTTTGCGGGCGAACTAGGAATATTCCTTGAGGCTTTTTCCTCGAATTGGTCCCCAGAGGTAACCCCGTCGTGATGCGCAACTAGCTGCAGTCCTTTCTACATTCGCAGTTACCGGGCGCCGTTACACGAAATTAACCCATCAGTACGAAACAACGAGAACGGTTGGAGGACGGCGAGAGTATTATGTCTGAAGGCTCGGAGGAGACTCCGCGGTGGCGGTGGCGAGAGAAACCGAAATCTCATTCCGCTTCTCTACTCGGGCTCGAATGTCGACGGAATCGTGGACGCTTATGTATAACCCGTGAGGTAGCGCCATCCACCTGATATTACAGCGTGCTCAAGTGAACTCGCGCAAAGGCGTACAAGGAATGGTACGCGCAACCCCCTTTAGTTCCCGTCTATTTGCCTAACCGATGTAATGCCTCTATTTACATTCATCCTTCGTCGGGCACCCCGGAATATACCCCGGAAGACTGGTACCTTAATGGAATTTGCCATAAATCCGTTTTGCAGGTAAGAACATCGAGCAACCATAATCTCCATCTTTGCCTCTCGAGTCTCGACGTGAATGGGTTTCCAATTACTTACTCGAACCCTTCTAAAATAAATGTATAGAAACACTTAAAGGGATATTTTTCTTCCTGAAATTGTTCGGACAGATGGATAGAACTTTTTTTTTGGTAGTGGGATAAATCCTCTCAGTACTATTGCAATACAGGCGGGAATAGTTGAGTGCAGATTGAACTTAAAGCTAATGAACAAGAGTAGTACAGAATAAGCAGAACAAGCAATTCAGCAAAAAAGTGAAACAGGTAAAGAAAAATTATTTGTGATCTGGATAGAGGATATGATGCAAGGAGATAGCGCAGAAAGGATTGCAAATCAAAGGTATTTAAAATAATTTGGAAAATGATAGAAACAATGATACAAGGTAACAGTAAATTTTTATGAATGTGAGAGCGATTTTTACACGTCCGAAAAATAATAAACGAGCACATTGGTGCGCTGAGGATTTACCGTAGAGGCTATAGTCTATTCAATATGTGATTTCTTGAAATATATGCAAAGTTAAAGGGACCGTATATCGCTCGGGGTCTTTTTACCTTCGAAGCGTCCTCGGAGAGATCGACGGCTTTTTCGAACGAGCCCGAAAGACCGTAAAAGTCGGAATTCTTAGAGGAAAAGGAGAGAGAAAAATTGTCTCCCACAGAGCAGCCGAGCGCGTCGACAGAGCAATCTCCTATTTTCCTTCCACATAGGAGTCGCGTTTTTTCGAATATAAAACGGTGAGCGGTAGAACCTCGAATTCAGGTACTAAAGGCGAAAGCTTTACTTTCTCCGTTCCAAAACAGCTAACGATCCAGAAAATGCGACGGTGAAAGTGTAGAGGGATTCGTTGATCAGCGATTCCTTCAGTCATACAATTTCGTTTTACGTTCCAAATAATTCTCTTTCCTTTCGGCGGGCGTCTGACTTTGCGCGCCCTCGACGGTCTGGACAATAGTCAGGATTACCCTTTCCGCGCTAATTATAATTACGTTTCATAAATAAAGAGACACTTGCTTTGGGATTCACTGTAAGAGAGCTATTCACGATTAAAGAATCTGTCTAAATGAAACTGGTAACGAGACTTACCGGTACGATTGTCTTAATCACAAAAAATAAAGCACTTTCTGGCGTGAAATCATCGAACTCAACCTCCTGAGGCTTATCATATTTTTCACCAATTCGCCCCAATTAATGTTTTTTTTTTCGTGAAAATACAACGAATAATCATTTAGGACCACGGAAAACACTGCGAATTATAAAATTTTCGAAAAAAAAATGGAAAAAATAGTTGACCGAATGACCTACCGACAATTTTATTTAATTTTTCTCAACGACGGTCGATCAATCCTCCCCCATCGAACGTAATCCATTGCCTGAACACGATCGGAGTGTATATTGGAGCATCTATAAACGCCGCGTAGTTCCGAGACTTCCGGAATCTCAATTCCAAGCATCTCCTGTCTCGCTCGCTCGTACCCTTAAAGTTATTTGAGAAGCTTAATGCGAATCTGCTGTGTCGCGGGCGAATGAGAGGCTGAGCAGTAGGAACGAGAGGGAAGATAGGAATCCCCCGTCGCAGTAGTCGTCGTCGCCGTTGGTACCCGGCACCCGTCTTAGATTGACACGAATTGCTTCAACGGAAGCTGAGGGAACGTAATTAATGGCTGGGAGCGCGGAAACGTTGCTGCTGCCGCTCCTGCCGTTGATGCTGTTCTGGGGCGAGGCTCGGAAAATTGGTTGCCTGTATTCGTGTTACATACAGCGTTCCCTTGGCACCCCGCAGACGCGCATCAACATCTTCAATCTACGATTCGCCGGATAATCACAATGAATGAAGATTACAGGCAACTTAAAAAACGGGAGCACCTCGATCGTGCGGTCTCAAACTCGGTCAATAATGAAGCACGTTAAAGAAGAAGAAGAAATGAATCATCCTGGACAGTTCATCTCCGAATCTCATCGGATGCCCTCATGTAACGGCCCAAAATTCTCATCAGGGCATGTTTCCACTAGAGCGATCCTCTTATTAATTCCTAATTGGCCGAAGCGACAAAAAAAAACAACAGAAATGTCTCGATCCGTGCGCGGGATCGCGGTTAGTCGGTAAGATCGAGGGACACGACCGCCAGCATCCGGATTCCGCGACGAATTGAATCTTCGCCCCGGTATAGGATAGGGATAGGTCGGAAACGAGGACGAAGGATGGAAGGACAAGATTGAAGGAACCGTGAGCTTTCATCCTCTTTCCGGATCAGTAATTCCGCGGGGCCAACGAGGGATGGAGAGTCTACCGGGGGGCAGCCATCCTCCGCCTTACCCTCGTCCCTGTTACATATAGATAGGAAGAGGCGCTTCGTTGAGCGTTAACGAACGACTAGGCTACTCGAGACCGTTCCGCAGTTTGTGGGCCGCGCCGCCGCATCAACGATAATTTCGCTCTCGCTCTGGCACGCCATCTCTCGACGTGAACTCTATGGATCCCCCGAGCAGCGTATTTCTCCGCCCCTCTCTCTCTCTCTCTCTCTCTCTCGCTAGCTCTCGCTCTCTTTGTCTTACTCTTTCGGTTGTATCGTCCCACATCCATCCACCTTTCCGAGTGCGCGCTCTGACGAGCTTTCTCTATATCTATCACATCCCTTTTGAGGTCTCGCTAACGGGGCCGCGGTAACGTTTCTCGTTTCACCGGCAGCACCGCCGGTGGAGAAGTGCACCGCCAACAGCGGAGCTTTGATTTTAGAGAACGCGCGAGAGTTCCTCCCCGTATCGGGCTCTCTCGTGTATATACGTATAATCCACGTTCCGGAATACCCCGACTGCGCCAGAATTTCAAAACCACGTACAAGATTAGCGGGCGCAACACTGCCTGCGGTCCGATTCTCTTCGGGCTCCGCATCAACATCACCGGAAGCTTCGGGTATTGTTGCATCGCGCCATTATGCTCCCGGACACAGTGTTAAGATCCTTCGAAATTCTTCATCGGATGGAAACGTATGTGTTACATTTTCCGTTCTATGATCTCAAACATTTTCGTTCCTTTCGTTTGATGTTACTCAATTGTTTTATTATCTTGATGGCGTTCAGTTTTTCGCGACTTATGTGTTTCCAAACCCGGTAATTGTACTTTGCGCATTTGTTATGAAATTTTAAAAAAATTGGATCTAATTTTTCATATTCTTTTTCGTACGACGGTGAGTAATTTTTGTCGGTCGCGAGGAAACGCCGGTCGGACGGAAGTGGCTGGAGGATGCCACTTTCTGATAAATGGCCTCTCGTTGTACCGCCTCGCCGTTTGATTCACCATTTCTTTTTCTCCATTCGGAAAGGCGCTATATCAATCCCATTCACGAGCGAAGCGCGCACGGATGCTCTTTATTTATTCATTTTTCATTATTTGCTTTTCTCTTCTTATCTTCCGATTTTCTTTTTTTTTTTTTTTCTGCTATTCCGTTTTCTACTTCGACAACTTAGGAATATGTCGAGATGCCTGAAGAATACGTGACGGCGCTCACCAACGCTACTTATTCCAGATAGATAGATCGTACGCCAAAGTCCCGACAGACCAGCGGCAGCAGTCCCCGATTACATTATTCATACGCGTGCCGCGCCGAACAATCGTTCGCCGACTACGACGACGAACATTATTTTCGAATCCCGCTGGTTGCTCGCTATGTGTAGTCACGCATAATTCGCTCCCGATTTAAAAAGCAAATCACACGGGCGTTCTCGCATCGCTTATCTCGCCGCGGCTTCAAACTCTTCGGATTCTCTCTTTTTCTCTTTTATTTTTTCAACCCCACTCCGAAACGGCCGATCGCGATAGCCCAAAAGGCACAAGATAATCTTACATGAGCATTGATTTATGATCCCGCAATTTTTCGTGAGATTTTCATTCTCGTAACCAGCTCACACGTGAGGCACCTACGGGTTTCAGAAATTCAAACTGAAAAATCTGATATTTCGACCCGTGAATTAGATTTAGTTACAAAAAAAAATGCCACTATCGTCAGGGGCATGACAAAGGACAGAAAAATCTTGAAGGAACCAAGGATCGAATTTTAAGACGTCAGTTTCAACTTAAGATCGCTCTTGAGATCGAATTTAAGATCGAAGTTTGGGCCAAACTTTGACATCAAGTTCGATCTGAAGAGCGATCTTAAGTTGAAACTAACGTCTCAAAATTCAACCCTAAGAAAATAAACGAAAAATAAGTTTTTTAAATCTCTTACAGCCATTTATCGACCTTTGTGGATAATATGTATTTTTTTAATTGACGAAAATGAACTGAATATGAAAAAAGTAAAATTTAATTAAAGTCGATAAATAGAACCGTGAGGCGGTTAATGTTATAAACCGCGTGTGCGGCGTAATTAGCTGGAAAATTGAACGTGTGCTGTGAAGTGACTCGTGTGTCATTGACCCCTCCCCCACCACGCCATTACGTTATATTCTTGCTCGCTTATAATGATCCCGAATGTGCTCCACTCGAGCTCCATCGAATTTCCCGCTGGCGCTAGTCATCCCGCGGACGAGGTTGGTCGATAAATCGATTGGTAAACCCCCATGAGTCTCTCTACTCCAGTCCTGTGTCGCCCGTACTCGGACCAATACCGCCGCGGTACCACCGGTGTGACACTGGCGGACACTCATTCATTTCTGCTGTGTAATTTGAATCCCTATGCATCGATCACCGTGCATGCGCCACGTGCGGTCGCGTCGTTCGCCATTCGGCAATTTGTCAAAGCCTCTCGTGTTGGCCAACCGCCCTTCTATCCCTTGGCCGCTCAGCTTTAATCGGACCGTCGAAGATGCGAAACAGCTGTCGGAGCCATTACTATTATTTTAGTTCCCGTGTTCTTATTTTTTTTACCCAAAAAAATAAAAATAGAAAAAATATGTATATGAATATTTTTCTCTTTTGAGAAGACGCTTTTTTCGTTTTTTTTTTTTCTGCCGAGCATTATCGATTCGTCTCGTTAGCCGGAGTACACTTGCAGCTCGTTATTTATTTGAAGGATATCGGGGGAATACATGTTCGAACGATTTCCTTCTTTTTTTTGTCTGTATTTTTTTTCTACAGTCAATCGACGGTCATGCGTGCGTGCGAACAAAAGTAGACAGATCCACCTGCATATATGAACGAGTATCGGATATGCCGCGCTCACCGGCCCGGCGAGAGTCTACGCGAGCGAGAATGAATTGAAATGAAATTTGGTAGTCAAATCAAGTTTCCACGAGGCCATGATGAATGGCCGACGAGCTACGGGACCAGTTCGAGAATTTCAGATGTACCTCTATCCCTTTTGGCCCGCAACCCCGTCGGTGCAGACGAATTCTCAGTTGCAATTTTTCGGTTTCGACCCCTGGGGCGTCGCGCTGCGATCATTCAAGTACGGCGTAAATCAACTTCAATGAAACTGTTCTTAATCCAAAAAATTTATAAAAAAAGCTCTCTAAATGACATACTTTAGTTACTCGATTTGCGGCGAAGAAACAGGCCGACGGCTCGAAACTGGAACGAATTCGACCGAACAGTCTTGCACGCGATTCCCGTCACTCGATTATCGGGTTCATAAATAAATAATAATATTTGTAAATCCGAAAGGCAAAGCGTATAGGTGCGCTCGATCGCAATATTAAAAAAAAATAACAGACTAATATTTTGCCGATTTGTAGGTATGCAGAGAGTTGTATGGAGTCGATACTATTTCTGCAGGTAAACAACAGAAGTTGTACGGAGGGAGACGCACCGATGGCCCATTTTTCGGTTTGCCACAGCATCTCTTGTTCCTCATGCAAATGCAAACCGGATGGTAATCCAGGACCGGTGAGAGTAGGATAGAAATCGTTCCAGCGTGATTTCCCGGCTCGGGACGAGCGGCAGTGGTAGGATCGAAGCCACACACCACGCGCACGAGTTTACATCCCTCTCGGATGGATGTGTAACGGGTAGCTAGCCGACAGCGGACATCGTGTTCAATTTGACTAGACACCGTCCTCCTCTCGAATCCACCCCTCCGACTCGATGCCATCCTCACAATTCAACGTTGGAAATTTCACGCGCGCAACCCCACAAATAACGATTAATTTACCTTCCGCTCGATTTGCAAATTTAACGAGAGGGTTATATGTTCGAAGCACAAATTCTGAATTTCATATGGAAGGTAGAAAAAAAAAAGTGAAATTTAGTTCAGACGATTTATAGTTCCATCTACGTTTACTTCGATCGGATCTATTTATGATCGTTTTTTTAAGTCCTCAATATTATCTTACGTCGTCTCAGCATTCAAACAACCATTTAAGTTTAATTGTTTAATCGAGAAGTCCGAATTCCAAAAAAATAATTTACTTCACCAATAACTCTCCCGCTTCCTACATGCTCCGAACTGACAAACGTTTCGTCAATAACGAACATCTTTCGTGCAATGTTGATTTTTGCCTACCATTTTAACGGACGAGCATGACAGAATTACTCCGTCAGGCGTGTATTCTCTTCGAGGTAGGATATTGTTATAAGGGAGGAGCCCGAGTTCTCCCCCTCGAGGGACAAATTAAGCCACTGTACCGAAGTAGCGAGCAAGGGATGGTCCGCATTAGAGAGCCCGGCGCGGAATGAGCATAGGAAAATACAGACGTGCTTGTACATGCATGCATTTCCCGTAAGCCAAAAAGCTGTGCATTCCTATTAACATAAAGAGTGCAATTCTCGGAGGGAGAAAGGCTGCGACGTGCGAGGGCGCGTCTCGCGCCCTTGCATCTCATCGTCGCGGACCTCTTTGCACTCGGAGCTTTAGAGTTCGGCAGGCTTGGCGCGACACGCGCAACCAAGTCCACACAATCCACGACGAGAAAGCAAGCGAAGTACGCTCGAGTTTCACTTTACGACGTTTAGCCGTTACGACTGGAAAGACGCACACAGCTGCGCACAATGTATACTTTGGAGTCGGAGACGCGCTGCATGCGGTAACATTTGATGCGTCCGAGTAACTTTTCCACTAAAACGTCGTCGGTTGTGTTACGTTCGCACTTGGCTCCCGGGAGACTGGCGCTGTAGGCCCGAGCAAAAGGATGCACACTTTCACGAGGCACTTTCGCAACATCGGCAGTAACGATAACGGCGGTGTTCGACCGATGCCAATTTTTATTTCCCACCGGCAACGTTGGGCAATTCCGGTCGGCACAGCGAGGTCTTTGGCTTTAAGCGGAAAACAGGAATTGCCGAACCAAGATGTTGAACGGAACGTGGTAGTGAGCAACTCCTTTAAACATTAATCATTTAATAAGTTTCGAAGACTTCGCCTTAAGTTACCCTATAAAATTCATGACGGATATTTTTTCTTATTTTTTCGGTTGGAAATCGATCCATGTGTCATACATTTTGAATGAAGGGTCCTGCGAATACGATTTTTTTTTTTTCAGTGGAAATACAAGTGGAAAGCGCTGAACATGTTTGTGAAAAGGGACGAAATCGAAATATGGTATGAACCTGCGTGGCAAACGGTGGGTGGATGGTTCGCGGCCAATAATAACCAAGGGATAAGGAAATTCAGTGCATTCGGGCGAATCTCTCGGGAAATTCGATGGTCGGCGACGCGGGTTATTTTCACTGGGCAATACCGGGGGGAGAGAGAGAGAGAGAGCGAAGCACAGTACAGGTGACTGTGGCTTTTGCGCATACGAACCAACCCGTGTACCCTGGCCCAGTTTACCTCTACCCACCTCCCTCGCTGCCTCAGCTGGCTGACACAGAATTCGACTCTTCGGTCGCAAACTTGCAACCACACCGCTTCGCATCTGCCAGATGGGTACGCTTTTACCAATTTTACCTAAAATGAAATCGAACGCGAATCCCTGCGAATAATTTGAATTCCCCAGAAACGGTCTCATCCTTAATTGCCGAATGAAGGAAACGGCCCAAGTCTTTTTCTTTTTCATACAATTTTTCCCGTTTCAATTTTGGACGCACCTTCGAAACGAATCGTACACCGCAAAAAACGTTTACACCTTCATACAAGTCTACACCGCAAATATCTAACACTTGCCCAATTAACGGATAACAAACTGTGCACCGCCATTTCATAATTTATAATTTTACCCAGTTTTCATTTTATTACAACTACAAAAAGTTTACGGTTTACGTATGCATATGTGAGACATTTGTAAGTTTGCAACATTTCGTCGTTACACTCGCCAAATGTAAAAACTTTAAAACATAACACGTCTAATATCCTCTACATTTGTAAAACTACCCGCAAGAACCCTTACACCGACTGGGAGCAAAGACACGTTTCGAGAGATGCGTTCCATGAACGTCACTGATATCATGCAGGTAAGATGAACCATGTGATTAACGGTAAAACAACCGGTACGGTTCATCTTACCTACATCAAACGTCTCCGATTTTGGGTCAAAGTGGTGAATGTGATCCACCCCGCATAGCGCGTAAATTAATAATACTGTCACACGGACCGGATCAAATTCACCACTGTTACCCTCTACAATCCCATTCCCGTATTCCCGTTCGGTAGAAGACGGAGGATCGTGACGAAATATTGGATGACGATAAAGGAAGCAAAACGAGAGTGACAGAGAATTCGAGCACGGAGGAGCAGAAAGAAGCGTGATAAGAGGTGTCGGTGCAGGATATCCGGCAGAGTTGCGGGTCGCTACCCGGAGGCTTTTCCGCCACCGCAAGCTTATTACATTCGGCATAATGCAGTGTACAAAGAGCACAATGCCCTCAAAGCGGCATTCCCCCGTTCCTGTTTCCCTGCGGTCGAGGGGGTTTCGTCGGCTCGCGCACCACGGCGCGGCTTTATTACGCGAACGCCACCGGGAGCACACTTCTTGTTTCTCGGCGCCGGATTTTTCGGCATCCCGCGCTGCCGCTCGGTTTAACCGGAATCTTGCTCGTTCTCGTTTCGTTCTACATTGTTCCGCCGCTGAGACTCTCGGCGCTGTGCCTTTGTCGTCGGACGTACTTCGTGCGTTCCGTAGCCGGACCGGAGCTTCCGCAAGAATACGGCTTTAAACGAGCAAAAGTGCGCGTTGGGTACAGACCAAGGGACGATATGGATCGCGAACGAACAGAGAGGGTTGAAAAAGTCGGGGCGGGGGTTGGGCGAACTTTAACCACGGTGGCGCGCGCCAGGCCGCGACTAAACTTCTTAGTATAACGTACATAACGGGTGCAACGGGAAGACCGTTGGAAAGAACGCAAAGTTAAGCGTTCTTTGTCTTTGCGATAACCGGGATACCGAAGGCTGATGTGGAAAATATGCTTGCAACAACTCTACGGCCGGGAGGGGCGCAGAGGCGTAGCTGTTAGGAAAATGAGCTTCCTGATAGCGAAAGGTTTGCCATACATATATATATATATTCGTGTATCAACTTCGAAAGAAAAAGCCGGGAAAAGTTGTAAAACGCACAGGTAAACGTTTGAGCTACCAGATTTTTTCTTCATATAACCGGTGAATAGCGAAAATGCTTTCACAGCGTCTCAACTTTTTCGGATACGGAGGAAAAAAGTTTCGTCGTAATTTCTCGCTGTGCATGGTAAAAAAGTTTCGGGGCTTTTGACAAACAGTTCTTGTTAATAAACGTCCGTCATTTCTTTTTTCTCGGCAATTTGACAATTATCTTTCCGTTGTCAACGGAAAGATAATTGTTGACGTTTGCGGAAACTTTCGTAAATTGTATGACTTTTACGGTGCAGTGTCTTTTACTTTGCAATGTTTGTCGTATTTTCAGACAAGATAAAGGGAGATATAACTCTGCATTTAATAAATGCCGGTAATATACCGGCCGGAGGGATAATTGAACGCGGGAAGAACGTTTTTCATACTAGAAAATTTAGAACGACAACGACAAACACCCTCATAGTGGAGGGAGCGAAAATGTACTTGGCGAAGACGTATATATAGCGTAAAGTCGCGAACACAGCGCGGCTCTTGCTTGCATTCTTAGCTCTTATTGCTATTCGCCAAAACTGCAAATCACCGAGAGCGTAAGGAGTGAGAGCACGGAATTTATATGCATAATTTCGTGAGACGCGTATATCTCACGATTCCCCTCAAATAATCATTTCCGCCCCTACGATGGCCGCTTGATCTTCGACTCTTTCTTATCACTTGTTTTCCCGATTTTTCTTCGACATTTATTTTTTTCAATTCCCAAGTTAGCGTAAACTTTTCTGACGTTGCTTCTGACGGCTGATTATCCACAATCTTTCGAACTTTGAAATTGTACAAAAACTTTGTGCCTTGCTGCAGCGAGACGGAACGAATCCGCCTCGTGGTTCACGGAAACGGCGAAATTAATTACGAATTCACCGACCAAAGGTTATATTGTATGCCGTCTACTCGGAAAAGCTGCGGACTCGCAGTTTTTTTTCCGGGGAAAAAGAACGAAGATCTCCAGCTTGCTGCGAGATTACGCTACTGCGCTGTGTCGAGAAGAGTCATAAATTTGTGCTTCCACCGACAGAAGCTCATATATATGAGTTACAGAGATTTGTGAAAAATCTCACTCGACGCGGATTACTTTCCCTCTCGAAATGCGTTGCTGAGACGATAATTGAACAGTGCACAGTGTCTTGGAGTAAGCAAGAATTATAGTGTCCCAAAACTCTCCGGCAAAGGTTATCTATAAAAATAAAAGAAAAGGCCGCATCGGTGCGTGATGGAAGACCGAACGAGATTCGAAGCATACATTTTTTACGTTCCTGAATCGTCAAGACGACACAAACGAAAAGATAACAATGTCGCGCACCTGACGTACACAAGAGAGCGCATCTATACATCGGCCTGAAATTTAAAGGATTTCCGAAGCGTGACCAGCACATCGTTAGCTCCCTTTTTGGTCTTTGACGTCAGTACGTTACTTTTCGTCCTCGAATTTCCATTAACGAAATAATCGTTAACCCGAACAATCGATTCGGATAATCGAGGTTCTACTCTATCTCCCAGTACTTTTTTCCGATGTAACCTCCCCTTTTCCTCTCGAGAAGAAACCTAGCGACATCACCCGGTATCACACTGTTCTTGAGATAAAAAAAAAAAAAAACCATCAGATGTCATCGATGTATTCCGGCGTCAATCGTCAATTTCCAAGCTGCGTGAAGATCCGGTAAAACCTCATGGCTCGTCCCCTTGGCAGTCTCTTCCCCGACCGCTGAACCAACACGCTCCGGATCTTCGTCTTCCCGAGCCCTCTTCCGTTCCCCCGTCGCTATATCAGTCATTCACTCGCAGCCCCGGTAGGAAGTACAGAGATGCGCGGACGCTCCAGCGAGATGGAAGTACGAAAATAAGTTAACAGCCCATTTGAGTCCGTCGCGTTGAAAGGACGATGAGCAGCGGCCCGCCGTTCCAGAAGTACGCAAGGACGGAAGAGGAGAAAAAAAAAGCGAAGAATTTGAGAAATGGAAGGGTTCCTCGGCGCCTCGCCCTTTCCTTTCGGAGAATGGCCTCCGCGTCCGCGCTCTCCCGCGCCAGGACGATTTCTTGCGTCACCGGCGAACGCGGCACATCCCGGACATCATCCGCAGGATGAATTCCGTCTCTTCGACTGCGTGGCTTAGCTGTCGCTCTTCTTTCTTTTATCTCTCTCGACACTTTCTTTTTCTCATTTAACTTTTCTCGTCGTGGAAGATGTACGTCACGGCACCACTTTACACCCTTCTCAACCATTCTACGGTCAGCCAAGTGTATCCATGCGATATACGTCTCCCCGTCCACTGTACTTTTTTTCCGTTCGTTTCACCGATTCGCCTGTTTCTCCGTCGGCACTCTCTTCCACCCGTTCTTCTTACTCTTCGCTCTCTCCATGGTCGATGGGCGGAAGCCGCTGTTCCAGATCCCTTTCACGGAACCTCTCTCGTTTCGCCATTCGCACTCGTTCGCCGGAACGTGTGGGCTCGCGGGAGTGCGAGGAAAAAAAAAATGAAATGAAGAAAAAAAAACGGGCGCTTGGGGGAGCGAGGAGTTTTGGCACCGACGACACTAATGGGCCGAGCATTACCGTGGAATTAGCATTTTAATTGCGCGAGCGTGTCGCGCGAGGGGGGACACCGGTGGGCTTCCCGCAAACCCGCGGCCACGCGGGTACACCACTGAACGAGTGAGTCCCGCGAATAAGAGACGAGGGACTTTTATATTCGTCGAGAAAAAAAAAAGAAAAGAAAAGAAACTGAAGTAGAAACGGCGGAAGGAGAGCAGGGGTAAAAAAATGTTGCGTCACGTACGCGGCGCGTGCTAAGATGCTGCGAGATAAAGTCTTCCTTCTTTCAGCTCATCTCCACTCTGAGGCTTAGATCTGTTTACGGAAAAGTTGTTTTACCCGTCCGTAAAGTAACCTTTATTCGAGGTGAAAACGGTTCGGTGCAGCGACGTCACTGGTATTTATTTATTTTTTATTAATAATGATCTTACATATATTTTGGGAAACTGTGGACTTGATTGTTTGTTGGTTTGGATGTTTGTCCCCTCGTCCCCAGCTGAGCCCTTTGTTTGTTTGTTGATTTGGATGCTCGTCCCTCCCTCCCCCACTGAGACCCCTTCGGTAAATCTGACATCCCTCGAAAACTCGGTTTTCCTAGCATGTGGAATAGAATTCGGAAATTCTATTCCAATCTCATATGCTATATTTTCGAAAATTCGGTTTTGATAGCATGTGGAATGGATTTCGAAAATACAAAACTCCATTCGCCATCCTACAGTTTCGGAATTACGGTTTTGTATAGCGTATGGAGTGACTGACCATATGCTATGAATCATGTGATTCATGCGAGTGCGCGTTATCCAACCTAACCGCTAGTAATAAATAAAATAAACATTTCATCAACGCTACTTGTTGAAAAAACGACCTATGTCTACTCAAAATCAACTGGCAGTTATCTGTGATCGTAGAAATAACTCATTCCATCGAATT
Source organism: Amblyteles armatorius (assembly GCA_933228735.2). Lineage (NCBI taxonomy): Eukaryota > Metazoa > Arthropoda > Insecta > Hymenoptera > Ichneumonidae > Amblyteles > Amblyteles armatorius. The sequence goes on from OW121693.1 coordinate 1,554,332, forward strand.
ATTATCTGAAACAACTATAATTTGTTTTCATTGCACGGTAATAAATTGCGGGGCTCCGATTTAGGGTGACGGTCAGGTATTTATGGTAATTCGAGCTATTTCTTGAGCGTCTAGTTCCTCCGCGAGAGTTTCGTTCAAATTTCGCTTAGGAAAGATAGAATATCGTCACAGGCCGAACAACTCCGCACGAAACATATATATATCGTGGTGTGAAAGGAGACTAGTGCGGTAAAAAGATTTGGCATTTCACTCGCTCTCGCAGTCTCGATGTCGCTCGAGAGCGTTGCCTTTTTTTTATTCCAACATCTTCTCTCGGGGCAAAAAAGCCATCGGGGTGCACCACATCGGCACTCGCCTGAGTGTGATACAGGAACAGCGGTGTCTGTGTGTATGCGCCCTTGGAGCCGGCGCCTCCGGCAACGAGCGTTTAATGACCGCGGTGTCTCGCGGCCCGAAGACACATTTTATGCTACGGAAGATACAAGCATTTTAGCATAGTAAAGCTCGAGGATCTTAGCTCGATAGTGATATAAAGCGAGTAGACAGGACCGTTTCGCTTCTCGACACTTTTCCCCGTTTTTCCGCTTCTATCGGCTTACCGGAACACGCGTTTAACCCACTATCCTCGCATGCTCAAATTTATTTCCTCGAACAGCGATCTAAAAAAATACGTGGATAAAAATGAACGTGAATATGAGTTTTATCCGAGAAGAGGAAGCATCCCGAAACGGACAGTAAAACATCCCGAAATATGTCGATTTTAGCTAGAACTGTGAAGAAATACTCGAGCGGGGTGCTCGTGACTCTGGTGTGAGCGTCTAATAGGCCAGGGTTGATAATTCGACACTATCGGAACGGTGAGAATAAGGTTTACCCGCGTGTTATCCGCGGAAACTGACGTGTAGCGTAAACCACGAGAGAGCATAAAGATTGCAAGAGTGAATGTTGGGACCGCGCTATGTGGCTTGTACTAGCGCCCATTCTGGCGGAAGTTGTATCAACGCCGCGCACGGGATAGGCAAAAGCTGGAACAAAAATAACCCCGACGGAAAATAAGTGGCGTAAATAGGATGGAAATTAATGCATCGCATTACCATTTTAATTCGGTATTACGTAAAACGCGCCGGAGAGAACCTTCTTTCTCGTGCTCCCTTTTTCTCCCTTGCTCGCGCGTTTCACTGGCTCGTGTTCACAACTCTCTTTTCCACCCTCTTTCTCTACCGCCTCTTTCCATTTCTCCGGATAGCCGGGCCCTATCAAGGACACGGTCAGGATATCCGTGGCAACGACTCCGTGGCCCGCCCGGTCCTTGATTTTTTTCTTTTAGCCGGCTCTGCCGTCCGAAACGCGAGACAAATTTCATTCGTCTCGCACGGCGGATAGCATGTACCCTGCGCCAAATCGCATTCACCTCCCATCGCGTGTCGCGCGGATATAACGTCGGGGCTTTTTTCGTAAGGTCAAAAATCTCGCGTCGACAGCTCCGATACCTCCGACGGAGTTATGTTGGGCGAACGCATTTTTTAAGTATCCTAATTTGGTGAAATTGCGAAAGACAGTGAAACCAACGATATGAGAAGCTTCGAGTTGAACCGATGCGGTTCTTTGTCAAACACAACTGCAATCGTGGTAGCCTCCGTGCAAACTAATCTCGTTTTATACCCAATCATACGATCTACCCGGTTACGGCATCGATGAGTAAATTTACAAGGCAAATGTCTACCTAAGCTTCGGCTCGTCGCAAAGTGAGCCGACAGCGGAAGGCCCGGTATCAAATTTCCCAGTGACCACACAGAGTTTCACCGGGAACTTCCGGTCTTTATACTTCGACGCTGCTGAACATATTTTAAAGTTCGAGGGTCGGCGACCTCCGACTCCGGGGCAGAGCGAGATACGATGTCGTCTGGTGTTCCCGAAGAATGGGAAACTTTGGACAAACTTAAACTCGCCATTGTTGCGTCCGCGAAAAGGCATTTGGCATCCCTTTTTCCTTCCATCTTTTCCACTGTGCGTTCTCCTCTTAATCTTTCTCCGCGCCCCTGCAACTCACCGTACTCGGCGCTGTGCGCTCCATCCTGAAGGTGAGTTTTAACATTCGGATTTCCCAAACGACTTTTGGCACGGGCCAATGCCGACACGATGATAATCCACGGACTTTTCTGGCCACCGTGTCGCAGTTAACTCGGTATTCCGGCCGGATGCCTCGGCACTCCATCCGTGTACCCGCGTGCTGTAACTACCCGAATTCCAATATCACGGAAACTCCCGGGAGGAAAGCGCGGATAACGGGTCTTCCATACCGACGATATTGTGCAGTCTTGATTATAAATTTTCAGCTCAATTAAATTACATCGCATAGCTCTCGAACCCCGCATGCTCTTAGCTTATCAGAGTAACCGGATGCATTCTCAGTCACTATCGATCGGAAACGCGATCTTTGCCTCATTACAAAAAATTCCATCTCATCAGCATCGCCAATACAATCACAAAAGAGCTACAAACAAATCCTAAAAAAACAAAAGCGCGGTTTCTAAATAAATTCATTTGCCGCGGATGACGTACCAATTACCACTACAGGATCCTCTCCCGACAAATGGATTCTGTTTAGAGTGTCTCGCTGCGGTGGCGCGAAAAGTTATATCAGGCGAAAAAAAAAAGACAAAAAAATGCTAACGAATCGCCTAGACGGTTCTACGTGACCTCGCGTAGGTACACAAAAGAGCCACCGACGCTGCGCCATAAGTGTTCGCAATTTAATTTACTTTTTTTTTTTTTTTTACTGACCCGATAGAGTTCATTTCCCGGCTGACCTCGGCAGCACACTCGACGTTACTCTTTTCCACGAAAGCTCTGATCGCTCTTTTTCACCCTACGGGCCTCTGCCGCGTGTTCCTTTCTACCTCAAACAGTGTGAGTGTGTGTGTGTGTGTCTTTTTTTTGCCCATTTTTTTTTCTACCCTTCCAACCGCGGCTTCCGCATAGCCGAAGGTCCCTCCGGACCGGAGCGACGGGATCGAAAGCAGTCTCGTCGTTCCTAATTTACCGTCCGAACATTGAATGCCCGGTAAAAAGAGAGCGACGACGAAGATGGTCGAAGCCGAAGCTAAGGAAGAAGAAACGAGCGGGGCCCAATATAGCAGGCCACGATTAAATCCCCCCGGCAATCTTGGACTATCTAATCACAGCGAACCACTTCCGGCACCCTAAACACTCCTTCAACTACAAGCCTCTTCCGTCCCCGGCTCCGTCTCCCCTCCGGTCCTCAGCCTCGGCGAGGCTCCCGGCCTCGCCGAGGCGGACCGGTACTCCAGGGTGTCTTGCGCATCGCTTTCGTCCGGGCCAGCCTCGGTTCAAACAAGACTGGCCAAGATTACGTGCGCTAGTTATATACATGCGCATCCACTCCTCTTCTCTCCCGGGCGCCCCCAAAGCTTGTTGCATAAGTATATACGTTCCCGGTATCCTCTCCAGAATGCTCATCGAGTATCTTCGCGGGAAGTTACCGCGCAGCACAAAAGCAGTGCAAAGTCCTTGGCTACGGAGATAGGAGGAGGATACTCCGTGAGCTCGTGTACGGGACGGGGTCTTGAGGAAGTGGTCGATGGCGATGGTTGAAGTACGTCGCAGTCGGTCCAAGATGGCTCGGCCATTAACGGGGAAACAGTAGTTACGGTAGATTGGGTCAGACGAGAGAGATACCCGGTTGGTTGGAGCGCGAGGAGGGCGGTGGAGTTGAGCGAGAAAGTGTTTCGCAGGACCGAGGGGCGAGATAGGGGGGGTGACGGTGGAGCGCCAGGAAGACTGGAAGCGCGGACCATCGGGTTGACGACGTTTCGCCGGTTCGCCTCGTGGCGCATAAAGGTTCGAACTACCCTGGCAAGCCGGGGTGGAAGTTGCCTTAAGCCGAACTACTTTAACCGTGTTACAGCTGAGCAGCGAATGTAGCGAGTTGCACGTTAGATCTGATCAGCTTACCGCACTTTCGGGGCGGGATAATATTCGGTGGACACTGAACCGGGAGGGAGTCAAGTTCAACCCGGTGGATTCTGCGCGTCGGAGCCAGTGAAGAGAACCGGGGTGAAATGACGACCGCGCTGAAGCAGACGATCCATAAATATTAATGCGAAGACGTCGGCCGGGCCGGAGTTAACAGTCGGCATGTACAACGCTGGCACGCTCAGCTTCCCGCGCCACCCCGGCCCGGGACTACCGTGCTTTACCTCTTTCGGCTCGTGCCCGGACTCTTCGATCGGGTTCTCATTGTTTTTCCGCCGACCCTTCTTCCATTCCCACTCTGGCCGCTGTTATTTTTTATTCTCAGGGTTTCGGGGTTTCATTGTTTTTCTCCTATCCGAGGCAACTTGAGAAAGTTAAGAGAAAAAACTTTGAGTGCGTCGGTTTTCTTATCTGCCGTTGGTAAGATTGAGAGCTGTGGAGGTTTGATATCGCATCGTGCGCGGTATGGGTTCGAAATGAAATGGGACTACCTTTTTAGGACTTTCCAGGGCATTAGAACGATCGATGTTCTCTTACGTGGAAGGTACCCACGTAACCACATATTTTCAATTGCTTCATCGATCGTTACAAATTGTTAACATTTCAACAAGAATTCAACATTTTCGTAGAAGCAAAACTTGAAGGTCATACGAAGGACCTTCCAAGGATTACGGGGACCACCTGACACCCTATATCGGGGATATCGGATGTTGTGATTTACATCTATTGTTTGGAGAAGGGAACTTGATTTCCGCATCGTTAGGCTACACGGTTACATGGCCAAAGTAAGGAACGTGCCAGCGACAGTGCAGCTGGTACCGCGTCGTTTCTTGTTCGCGTTTTCTTGTCCCTCCGTCCCTCCTTCTTGTCTCTCTCCAGCTCAATGTATCTGGATCTTCAGGACCGTCCTGTTTTTTCAGGCTTCACCGACGCTTCACACCGCCGGGGAAAGACAAGTAAATCGCACCCGGGCGACGGGGTCGGGCAAGGGCTCGAGCCTCCTTTTCCTTCCACTTTTCTGACTGACGAGACGGATGAGAAATGGTTACGCGGGGATTACGCGCTCTCTCATTTCGTCCGCTACATACTATGCAACTCTCGCTCTCTCCTCGCCGTAACGCCTTACTTTCGCGCCCTCCAGACCATTTTCCCTACCCTTTGCCAGACCCTCTGTTCCCTCCCTCTCTCGTGCTCGGGCTCGTTACTCTTAACGTCCTTATTTTCCCGACGCTAGTCCTCTTCCCCTGCAAACTGGCACTCGTTTACCGGAGGGTAAATCGGGGTGAAAAAGTCTCCGGTGAATTGCTCCAGCGATAAATGGTCTCCCGTGGAAATTTCTTGATCTCAAACCTTTCGTGTTCCCCTCGCTTCTTGCCTTACTTTTTAACGCTGTTCCTTCCAGGCGAGCAGACTGGATATTCCTTCTTCGTCGCCTGCTTTCGGACAGTATCGGGAGGATCTCGTCATTCCCGTGTTCTGATACGGGAATTACGAGATCCTCATCACTGACCATATTCTGATATGGTCAATGCTTTGAGTTCCCTTCCGTACGGAAAAATCGAGCCCTTAACGAACAGTGGAAAAATAGTTTTCTACGAAAATATTTAATATTTTCTTACTATAATAATTCTTGCAAAAACTCGATAATGGAATGTCGAAGAAAAATTTATTTTCGCCAGTGAGCGTTGAAGGGTCGAACGGTCGAGTACAAGCTTGTAATTTGTTCTCTGCTTTGTCGTTTTTATTTTACCTTGTTTGCTTCACTTCCGTTTATAAATCTCCTACCACAAAACGTAAATTTCCTTGACACCATAATCAATCTCTTGCGATGTATTCCGTAATAATAATGATGAAAAGGAAATGCTGTCGTGTAGCTTTTATGAAGAAAATTGTCTTTTCCGGACATCATTGAATGGCAAAACTGATCGCTCCCACGATCGGCACACCGGAGAGAAACTTATTCGGCTTAAATTTCCAGCTCAGACTCCCGCTTTTCTCGCTGTTGTGTAACATTGTATATACTTAAGCGAAGGGTACACAATGTCGTCGGCGTATGCAAGCGAGTTGCCGCGCGGTATCCGGGAGCTTGGCTGGGGAGAGAGAATCCGTTAGACCATTTTCCGGGCAAGGCGGTTCCACAGGCAGCAGGAGCGGAGCCAGCACCAAAACTACCACTAATAAGGCCGGATTTCGAGTCTGTACAAGCCGCAAGCATAATGAGGATTTAATCGCTCTTGGAACGGGTAAAAGTCGATCGCGAGGACAAAACCCCCCGTCCAGCTTCCGTGCCAACGTATATACATCCGATTAAACTCTCTGTTAACTTGAGGCCGGGCGAAGTGGATTTCAAACTCGAATTCAATGGTACCCGAGAATCAAATGAAATAAAAATATCTACCAACTATTTTTTTTTTTTTTGCAGCCGAAAGAAGTTATCGATTTTCAAAAAATCGAACGACAAATGGTTATTCTGGCACTCGAAAAAGTGAAATAAGAATCGAAAGTAACGAACTCCGTACGTGCTAAAAAGGTTCGCGCGATTCCGAGACATGTTAGTCCGTAAACTGAACGAAAGCGGACGAGATAAAAGAAAATATGAGTCCGTATAATGAAAATTGTTTTAACGCGAATAATAATAATGACAATGATAATTTAAGTGAGTTTTCCTCATTTAAACACTCGTCGGACTGCTAAGAATTAAATGAGATTACTCACGGTGTCTCGAGTGTGTTGGCGGTTCTCCGGGAAAGCCGGCGACCTGCACGGTTCGTGCGAAGATTAGACACGTGACGGCCGAGCTTTCGAGGCTGCGAGGGGGATGTAGTCCCTCTGATGTCTACCAGCAGCGAAATTTGTTATTCCGAGGCACCCTAACTGTATTTGTACACCGGGTACCGGGGAGCGCGGTTTCATTTTAATCACTCCAGTTTCGCTTCGAAAAGTAAACCGCAAGGTACACCGTGAGGAGCGATTCGCTGTGGAATTAGAGCTCGAATTAAAATTTAACATCGGCAGTTAATTATTTACCCATCGCGTATGCGTACCGAACGTTGCTGCTAGCGATATATTTGCGCCAAGATTTTTATTCGCAAAACTGATAAGTTAATTGTTGTTCCAATTAAATCTACGACAAAATTCAATTCCAACCAAAAATTCAAATTTTTCAGCAAAATTATCATAATCATGAAATTATTACGATCACGATAACTCTCTTTCGCCCGTTAATACATTATCGACCCGCGCACTATTGTATAAAAACAAATGTAAAAAAATGAAATCTCGAAAAATAAAAAAATATGAGTGAATGCTGGATTTTATAAATATGTGTGTTCGGACACCCCCGGGATATCGAGATATCGAAACATTGCACCACGAGTAAATACTTTTTATTATTTTTCATTCGTATTCAGATTTGATTTTGGGGGGGGGGGGGGATGTAAAAAAAAATATTGTTCGTTACCATATGAGGCAGGCAAACAGAGATGTTTATTCGGTACGCTGAGGCCGCGCGGCCGTCCGAGCGTACCGTGTCGTGCAAGCCCCGTAGGCTGGGTTTGCGCGCCACGCTCCAACTGCGACGAAGATAGGATGGCGGCAAAATTGATAATTCAATTACGCAAGGGGGAGCGTGACTGCATGGGGGCAAACGAGAGGCAAACATAATGCCGCGCGGAAGCGTAAATGATACCGTGGCCTGTGATAAACCTCTCGCAGTTTCCACGATAAAAGTGAACACTCCCGGTGCCCTTTCTCCTCGTCCGATCCACCTCGCCGGGGGGTTCGCGGTACTTGTGCCGTACACGCAACGCGAGCGTACAGCAACCCTTTTTAAAGTTCATTCTTTCGTAGTATCCATGCTCAAACTTTAACGTGTCCGGTAAATTGTTTACCTTGATGGAAGAATAACTAACGAGCCCTGGTGGGAATAACACGCAGGACCGGTGCGGGTGGATGTTGGCCAAACACTGGCCGACGCCGTGCCATTACTGGCCTCGTGTGGCGCTCTAATTAGAGCTTTCAATTGATCAAACGAAGCTACGTCGCGTGAGCGTTACATCGGAATCTCATCAGGCCTGTTCCGGCCCTTATGAATGAAATTCACTCTAATTTCTACCAGGCCAGGGTAAAATTTTGCTTCATCGATCCTTCGGACTCTCAGGAACAGCGACAAGGCCAGCGACACCGGGACGGTATTGAAAAGTCATAATGCGAGCGTACAGCAGTCTTTGGTAAAGTTAATTCTTTCCTGGTATCCATGCTCGGATTTTATGTGAACAACGTCTCCGGTAACTTATTTACCTCGATGGAATAATATCTAACAAGCCCTGATGGGAATGACACGGAGGACCGGTCAGTCAACCTTTGGGTAAACACTCGCCGACGCTGGGCCATTACAGGCCTCGTGCGGCGCTCCCATTAGGGAGATAGCTTCATTCGATTGGTCCCACGAAACTGCGACGTATGTGGAAATTTCTGATCGTTAGATCGCTATCTCGTTGGGCCTTTACCGATTCTTGAAACTGCTCTTGAATTCACTACAATTTCTACGAGGCCAGGGTAAAATTTTGCTTCATCGATCTTTTGGACTCTCAGCAGCAGCAGCAAGTTTCAGACCAGCGACACCGGGACGCTTTGGTGAAGTTAATTCTTTCCTGGTATCCATGCTCAGATTTTATGTGAACAACGTCTCCGCTGACTTATTCACCTCGATGGAATAATATCTAACAAGCCCTGATGGGAATGACACGGAGGACCGGTCAGTCAACCTTTGGGTAAACACTCGCCGACGCTGGGCCATTACAGGCCTCGTGCGGCGCTCCCATTAGGGAGATAGCTTCATTCGATTGGTCCCACGAAACTGCGACGTATGTGGAAATTTCTGATCGTTAGATCGCTATCTCGTTGGGCCTTTACCGATTCTTGAAACTGCTCTTGAATTCACTACAATTTCTACGAGGCCAGGGTAAAATTTTGCTTCATCGATCTTTTGGACTCTCAGCAGCAGCAGCAAGTTTCAGACCAGCGACACCGGGACGCTTTGGTGAAGTTAATTCTTTCCTGGTATCCATGCTCAGATTTTATGTGAACAACGTCTCCGCTGACTTATTCACCTCGATGGAATAATATCTAACAAGCCCTGATGGGAATGACACGGAGGACCGGTCAGTCAACCTTTGGGTAAACACTCGCCGACGCTGGGCCATTACAGGCCTCGTGAGGCGCTCCTATTAGGGAGATAGCTTCATTCGATTGGTCCCACGAAACTGCGACGTATGTGGAAATTTGTTATCGTTAGATCGCTATCTCGTTGGGCCTCTACCGACTCTTGAAACTGCTCTTGAATTCACTCCAATTTCTACGAGGCCAGGGTAAAATTTTGCTTCATCGATCTTTTGGACTCTCAGCAGCAACAGCAAGTTTCAGACCAGCGACACCGGGACGCTTTGGTGAAGTTAATTCTTTCCTGGTATCCATGCTCAGATTTTATGTGAACAACGTCTCCGCTGACTTATTTACCTCGATGGAATAATATCTAACAAGCCCTGATGGGAATGACACGGAGGACCGGTCAGTCAACCTTTGGGTAAACACTCGCCGACGCTGGGCCATTACAGGCCTCGTGCGGCGCTCCCATTAGGGAGATAGCTTCATTCGATTGGTCCCACGAAACTGCGACGTATGTGGAAATTTCTGATCGTTAGATCGCTATCTCGTTGGGCCTTTACCGACTCTTGAAACTGCTCTTGAATTCACTCCAATTTCTACGAGGCCAGGGTAAAATTTTGCTTCATCGATCTTTTGGACTCTCAGCAGCAGCAGCAAGTTTCAGACCAACGACACCGGGACGCTTTGGTGAAGTTAATTCTTTCCTGGTATCCATGCTCAGATTTTATGTGAACAACGTCTCCGCTGACTTATTTACCTCGATGGAATAATATCTAACAAGCCCTGATGGGAATGACACGGAGGACCGGTCAGTCAACGTTGGGTAAACACTCGCCGACGCTATTCAATTACTGGCGCTGTGCGGCGCTTCCATTGGGGAGATCGCTTCTTTTCCATTGGTCAGGCGAAACTGCAATAGGTGTAGAAATTTTCGATCGTCAGATCGGAATCTCGTCAGGCCTTTTCCGGCTCGTATTAGTGCCCGGCATAATTCAGTGAAATTTCTACCGGGTCAGGGTAAAATTTATCTTCATCGATCGTTCGGACTCTCAGCAACAACGGCAAGAGCGGCGATACCGGGACGGTATCGAAAGGGCATACCGCATCGTCTAATTGCAGATTCTATAGTATAGTTCACGAGGGTTCCATGCACCCGCGGGAAATGGCAGGGAGTCAGGCTTATCGAAATATCGGGTCGTTCGAAGACCAATAATCTATCCTATAGGTTCATCGAGTTCCTATCTAGCCGATGTATACGGGCGGAGCGGGAATTGTATTATCGCACAATTAGTATTGTTTAATCAGCCAAGTGGATTGAGCACGCGCGCGTGTGACCAGCTCTCGCCGACGCTAAAATTAACACACACAAATATATCAATACCGGCGCAACTTCCCTACCGTGAAATTCAATGAATATCGATGGAAAAAATTAAATAAATTAAACGATCGTACCGAATGAAAGAAAAAAAATTATCTATAATTAACTCATATCCGGTTACATGTATAAAAAAAAGAAGAAAAAAAAGATGATGAAAAATCGATTAATGTTCGCGGCCGGTGATACATCACCGTCGATTCTTCACGTTAACAAAAAATTTCCCGAGATAGAGAAAAAGGAGTTTCTCAATAGGTTTTTTCTTTTTTTTTCTCTCTACCCGCTCGATTTAATGGTCATACAGCCGTGAAACGTTCGCTCGATAAATTATAAGCAACTTTAATACGACAGCGATATAACTCCGAGCGGAAGGTAAGAGAGAAAGACCGGAGCGAGGAGAGGGGTGTTGAGTTGGAGGGGGGAGGAGGGGGGAGGAGGAGGGGGGGGGGGGAGAAATGGATGAGAGATAACGTCGCGTTAAACTCCGGGGGGAGACTTCCGTACGGGGGCCTCTTTGATGGTCGAGCTTGCCTCAATTTTCCACGCATCGTGCCACACGCCGTGGTATAAATCGTGACCGCAGGTAGGGAAGAGCCTCGGTATCGTTCGAACTTTCGGTCCGAGCGATGAGGGCCGCGGAGTCTCTCGTTCACTTTTGCGAAACAGCGAACTTCGCCCGTCCGAACGATCGTCGGATATACACCGGTTTTCCCGAACGTTCGCATTTAACCGCGACTCCATAGTTCGATAATTCCGCTCGATGGGGCGCGAAAGCCACGAGAAATTCCCGAAGGATCGAGAAGAGGGCGAAACGCCTTTGTGATATCTCGTGCCGACCAACGGGGAAATATATAGAGCGGCGCGCGTTGCGCCGGATTTAACACACGTTCAACGTCATATGTGGAATTGCATTTTCCGCACACTTTTACGCTGCACTGGACCGCAATTCTCGACCCTGGTCCTAGGCTATATTATGAGTAATACGATACGCCCGTTCGCTCGCATGTCCGGACGTGGGGAATGGGGAATCCGTTAAAGTCACATTGACGACCGATATCGCCCGGCCGGAACTGCGAGCGCAACAATTATATAGCATTTAATAATGATTGATAATATCTTAATTACAAAGATTGATCGGATTCAATATCACTGATATTACTGATGAAACGATATTATGGTGCTTTGCGAGATGAGTGCGGTAAAGCGAACATTATACGCAGATTGCGAAGTGATCGCAGAAGCCGCACAAGTACAGCAGGAACACGAGCCAAGGGCGATTGCTTCCTGTTGTACCAGTGCGGCGAGGACGAACCACTTCGCAGACTTCGGATGATATTCGCAATACGGCACTGGTACCGCATCATATTTTTTACCACGAATGCAGGAGATGTGCCACGTTTCGTGCCTATAAGGCGAGCACGTGTGCCGGAGTGTTCTCGCACTAGTGCGAGAAGTAAAATCGGGCCGATGTGCGCTCGCGCAGCGCCATTACAGTACGCCTTGCTACAAAGCGCCACTTTTCCCACGCCTTAGAGGCATGAAAAATATATCATTTTACGCACTTAAACGAACTTATTGTTTTTTTTCTTATCGAAATTAATAATACAATCTTCTTTTATTTCAAAGAAATTCGACAAAAATTCCTATGAAGTCGGCGCTCGTTTCCAAACCTCGAATAACACAGGGGAAAAATATAACATAGAATTGCATTTTCAGCACACTTTGATACTGCACTGGACTGCAATTCTCGACTCTGGTCGTAGGGCATATAATGAGCTATATGACACGCTCGTTCGGTCGCATTTCCGGACGAAGGCTGGGAAATCCATTAAAGTCCGAGTGGCGACCGGTATAATCTTTCCGGAACTGCGAGCGCAACAACTATATAGTATTCAATAACGATAGAAAAAATGTTAATCAATAAAATTAATCTGATTTGAATTTACGTTATTGATAAAATTAAATTAATATATATTTTCTTTATTTCGAAGAAAATCTAAGAGAATTCATACGAATTTCACGCATATTTCCAACGCTTGAATAACCACGGGAGAAAATATGCTATAACAATATCCTGAGAGGAGGAGAAAACAAATTTGTAAAACAAGGACTACTGTAGGATCGATGATGGATTTGTCGATAACACAATACAGTCATTCACAAATCTCGAGAAAAACCGTACAGCCATCCGATTATTGACGATCGCAGAAATAAACGATCTGTCTCGAACGACATTCAAACTCTGCGAGAAAAATACGCTTTTAAGCCACGAGAGGCTCGCGCGGCTATAAAAAAGTACAAAAAAAAAAAAAAACAATGGGAGAAAGAGTCGAAGATAAAGTCGCGGCTTTAAGGTTTTTATTCTCACTTTCCTTGCCGTCTTGGGATTCGAGACAAATGGTAGAATAATTTCCTGACATCAGAACCGGGGAACGTTTTCCGGATTTTTTTCTTCCTTTTTTCGGTCCAGACCTTTGGTTTCGGTGCGACCGAGACGGCGGCTGCCAAAGAGACCTCATAAGTCAGAGGGACCGGGCTCGGTGTTTAACGAGTCTTTTTTGACTTCCCTCTAACAAGCATCTCGCCGCTCCCGCAGCGACGAAGCTACTGGGGCGACTACCAGTAGCTTTTGTTTCAAATCCGAACTTCCTGTGGTGGCTCGTGCCGCCGACGTGTCCTTTCATTTCGTTTCATTCGCGAGATATTTCTCTCGGCCCCTTTTTTTGCCGTTCCAACATCCGTTAAAAAAAAAACACCGTAAAAACATTGCTTCTTTACTTTCTTTTTATTATCTCTCAGGCGTAATCAGTACGAGTGAACTTTAAACCGTTGACTCCGGATTTTTTCTCGAACATCAACGACAAAGTATCTCTGGTTGAAAAATGTTCGTAGAATTAAAAAAAAAATAACAACTAAAAAACTGATCTGGATGTCTGTACGCTACTTGTGGCGAAAAATTCGCCGGTCGACCAGGCGCCTGTACGCCCCTTAAAAAAAAAGTCACCGAAGATCGTCGGGTCTATTTTAGTTGTTTACGAAGAAGCGTGAGGGCAAAAAAAAAGTAAAGTTCGTTCGACCGTGGGCACGTACGACAACGAGCGTACCTCTCAGAGGTCGCGTCCCGTTTCGTTCTCAGGCCCATAGATATGCCAGCGTGTTTTGCCCGGGCAAACGGCTGAAAGTCACCGGGCGTGACAAACGCGTGTCTGTCACGCATCATCCCGGCTCGACGCGTGCTCGAAAAATGCCGTTGTATTTTTTTTTTTTTTTTTTTTCATTACTTTTTATCCCGAAGTACAAGAGCGACGGAGAGCCCGGAGTCCGCAGGGACAGGAAATAAAAATCATTCGCTGTTCTGACCTTGACAGCCAATAGGCAGTTGCCGTACGGTTTGATGCGAGAAAAATTCGACGATGCGCGAAGCGATACGAGCGATATATAACAACAAAACGGCGGAGGGCCGAGATAAAAATTTCGAGGCAACTGTTTTATTCATGACGCGAGAAAGGGACAGGCCCGTGAACGGTGGAGATCGCCCGAGGGCCTGCCGAGAGGAGAGATCATCGGCAACGACCCACAGGATAACATCCCGTGAAATTGCTCGGGTTGATAAATTTCGATTGCTGGTCGCGGAACGAAGATTTCAACGGAGACGACCAAAAAGGTAACAAATAATAATAATAAAAAAATTATCTGGGACAATCAAATTATTTTCCATAACTTCAGCGAAAAAAAAATCATTTACCGATATTCAGAATCCTGGTTCGCCCCCTGCGCGAAAGTACTATGAAATGCATAAGGGAGTAAAAAAAAGGTGAAATAAAAAAAATGGTATGATAAATTTCGCTTACAGCTGGCAGCGGAACTAAGACTTCAACGGAGACAAAGAAAACGTTAAATGAATCAAATAAATCTAGGACAAACAAATTATTTTTTGTAACTTCACCGAAAAAGTTAATAATTCATTTGCCTATATTGAAGATCCTGCTCGTACGCCCCATGTCTGACAGTACTATGAGATAAGTATGACAGTAGAAGAAAAAGAGGAAATAAAAAAAAACCAAAAACGATCCGTTTGTTTATTCCAAGGCGTATCGTCGCGCACATTTTTTTTTCGATCAAGTTTCCAGCTTCGTGCGACTAAGAAGTAAAAAGTAAATAGATAAAAATGAAAGTTCCCGAAGCTTTTACATTGTTTCTCCGGTGAACGCAGCGACGATCCCACGAGTTTATCGAATCGGATGGAATCAGTTCCGCAGCTGTTATGAGTTTCTTTTGTCCCGCGCAACGATTCGGCGAGCCAGAGGTCGGAGAGCGTAAAATCCGTTTGTCTTACGGAGTTTTTTCACGCAGAAGAGAAAGAGTGTGCTCTACCGTAGAGGTCTCGTGGGCACGAGAGAAACATCGAGGAACGTGTGTCGGTAGGGTTTTCGGCGCCAGCTTCTCCCGTTTGTCCCGCTGGACGCGTCGGAGCGATGCGACTTCCTCCCCGCGGGCGAAACTAAACGCTTTCACGTGTCTTATTTTCTCGGTTCGCCGTAGCGAGCCGACAGCAGCGCCGCGAGCGGCGGAGAGCCGGAACTACCTCTCGGAACTACCGCTCGGAGTGGGCGAGGAGCAGGCCCGGCTCGTACGGGGAGACCGGGAAGAGTCAATTTGTTCGGATATTTTCGTCTCCCACGCTAGCCACGACTACGCGGTGCAGCCGACCGCCGGCTACCTCTCTGCCAGATGCCTAATTGTCGAATCTACTTCGAAAAATCTCTATTTTCGTTGCTCCCCCCTCCTTCCCCGAGGCGAAATACATTTTCTTTACCGTACCTTTGCGTTCGAGGGCGGTGAATTTATGCCGTCAACTCCGAGACAGCGCTCGTTACCTTCCTTGAATTCGCTCGTTCCTCCTTGTCGCTGGAAATCTACTTGTACATTCGTTTCTTACGTGCGGTGCATTTTCATGAATTCGTAAGGGGGTAGAAGAGGGGGGGGGGGGGGGGGGGTTGAGGAGACCCGAGAGGGACGCAAATATTTTTCAAACGTTTCCATCTTTCTCCCGTCGCCGGTAGGGAGAGCGACTTTTCCTCGTGGTATGAACTTTGGCATGCACTCTGTACAATCACGGGGACGCGGAGAGGTGGGAGAGAGAGCCCGGGCAGACGATCGTCGGGCACATCGCGGCAGCTCTCCGTCGTTTCTTTACTCCTCTTCCGAGAGGGTAAGATCCCCGGGTATGTACGGTCCGCGGTTCCCGATTGCCTCATCGACTTGGCGCACATCTCGAGAGTTTCCATTTCCCGAAGTAACGGAACTCGACGTCGAATATATATTTCGGATCGGCTGCGGCGGCGGAGAAGAAATTGCCTCGGCGCTGCGTGTATCATATCCGCCAATTGGAGACTCCGCGCTCCGCGCAAGAACGTATACACACCGGTCTGTCGGCCGGGCCCGCGCGGGGCAAGAAAAACACGATGGATATTTTCAGTATTGCCGGGCGGCGCGCGGAAAGAACGGAGACGGAAAAAGGCGAACCGGGGATGAGCGAGCGGGGGAACGGGAAACTGTTTCTTTATAGAGACGAAATCCGCGGGGTTGGATATAACGTACCTCGTCGTAGATTTATTTTGAGAAATAAATGAAAATAAAAAAATTAGTCTGTAAAGACAAAAAGTGTTCGAAAGAAATACGTAAACCGAAGCGATGGAGATCCGCAGCCCGATATGGTGCACGAACTATCCTTAGAGAATGGGCCAAGGGTCGTCGACCTCTTCGGAAATTTTACTTCTCACTGCAAGCCACTGCAAGCCACAAATATTCAATTCGGATTTTCAATCATTTCGGCAAACATTCTCCATCGACAAAAAAGAAACACTGAATTGTAAAATCTTCGTCACAACCGAGGGTGGGGCAACATGGACTATTCTTATCATTCTTTTTTTAATGGGTATGAAATGAATAAGCGCCACTACTTGTGTATTTTATGTCCCATGAATAAAATTATAGTAATCCGTTTTTCCCAACTCTACCGTTTATTTTTTTCTCCCCGATAAAATTTTTCAAAGATGGAACGAGCACACCCGGCGAGGAAGAATCGTTTTATTTGTCTCTCCGACTTTACGTGTCTGCCGTACGAGCGATCTCGCGGAGACAATGTACATAGGCATTAGATACAGAGCCGATGTCGGCAGAGCTCTGTTTCCGACGAGTCTACGGGCCGGGATATATCCGACGAGCATGGATGAGACACCGGTCGCTTATATCCGAAAGGAGATGAGACCCGACGAGAAAACGAAGAAAGAGTTCCGTTAACGTCAACCACCACAGGGATGTACGAACTAACCGGGGGAAGGAGGTTGTCGTAGGAAACACAAGGGGGATGATAAAGTGTTTCTTGTGTTGGAGGTAAATGGCTCCGGGTGTCTTCGCTCGGGGGATATCGGCTGCCACTGCCGGTTGCCCGCGCTGGCCGCGATACCGTGACTCCGGGCCGGCACGTCTTGAACATTTTCCCTCGTTCAGCTATCGACTCGGCCTGTACGGTCTCGACGCGATTGCGAATCCGGCGTGAGGAACAATGGAGCGGAAACGTTTCGAGGATCCGTACTCGATTCTTTTTACGATCGCGGGTCAAATTTTTTTCGCAACATATATGCGTATAATCAAGAACACGCTAGTTGGAGCCTCGAAACGTCGATCGATTCATGCTCGGTGTGGAATTTTAGCAATTTTTGGTTCTGTTCTCGATACAAAAATGTTCATTAAACGTTGTACATTTTTCCCCAAAACGTTCTGTGTATTATTAGGCGAAGGAGAATAGGTATAAAAATTTTTTTTTACCAATAATAAAATGTTCGTGATACAATTGCGAATACAGTGGAACCTCGATTATCCGAGCCATGGCGCCGTTTATCCGAACATTAGCGCGAAACATTGTTGCTCGCCGCGCCCTTGTTCGAGCATATCGAGGCGCACTTTTCCTCTTCCAGTCAATACGCTCGCACACTGGTTTTTCCAAGCAGTTTAACTCACCGCAGCAGAGTTGGACGATGCGCATGAGAGATTAATTTCAATACCAAATCGTTTGAATAGCGTTACATGCGGAGTTCACACTGCAAGCGGCCTCGAAATTTCGCAGTTCAAAAGCGCGTGTCTAGCGGTCAGCAATTAATTTTCACATTTTCATTTTTTTATATCTCTTCCAACTACAGTAAAATTTTTTGTTTTGTTGTAATATAGTTTGATTTCAATTCGATGATTTGTTATTAGAATTATATTTAGGAATTTATCATATATTTTATTTTAATTCTAATGTCAAAATCCGTCAAATAAGTGATATTAAATTAAATTGTTCAATTTTTGTTGCGACATTCAGTTTCTCAGCCGTCGTTGTACGTTTTTGGTCACGGTGTCCTTAGAGAGCTAACCCCAGTACACGAATAAAACAACAGTATTCTATTCTATTTATATCTGTGCTATAATGCCATTATAAAGAATCCGCGTTTCGATTACCCGAATTTTTTATTGTCCGAACTAGAGTCGGTCGCGACCGGTTCAGATAATCGAGGTTCCACGGTACACAGATGTCCCATTATGGGGGGTACATGTAAACATCCCTGGGATATAGATTGAGACAAACAGTTCGGAAGAGAAGATGAACTGATGTATTTTGTCTAGGAAGGTGTACTTCGCAGTCAAGGTGTATGAGGTACGAGCCACAGGCGTTGAACAGCTGATATTACCGAGAGCGGTCGCTGCGATGGTCTCGTCTTTGTCCCCCTGTTGGCTCTAAGATCTTGAGTGTGTGTATACACTGCACGTTGGGCCGAGAGAACTCGTCGTGCGTCCATGCTCGCCGCTGAGAGAGAGAGAGATCGGAAGTGGAGAGTGAGAGATATGGACTCAGCTGAGTGGAGCTGCCCGGTTAGGTGCTGCTGTTACTGCTGCATAGGTCACGGAGCCCGCACAGCCGTGAAACACATTGGCACGGCGTGTGCTGCCGACCACCAGTATACCAAATGGAACATTAGTTTGCCAGTTGACCGTGGTAAGACCCACCGCGTCGGCTGCAAGATTTATCGCCCGCTGTAGCTCTGCCGTCGTCCTATAGGTCGAAGGTAAAGGCCTAAGAGCGCACGGAGCCAAGGGGAACTCTCCCGAGAGCGAGCCGACTAAACGCTCCCGTGAAAAAAAAAACACACTAGCACGGACTCAAGGTCGCCGGGACTCGATCAGCGAATTTTCAATGGTCGATAGAAAGAGCAGAGTCCCCCGAAACCGAACGGTTCGTTCCCAGCCTGAAAAAAAGAATCGTTTTAATCAAAGATTATTAATCGTTCGAGTGGACACGGGTTCACTCTGACCTCCCCCAAAGCCGGTAACTAAAATAACCCGTTACACTTCAAGCGTAGTTTGAATACCAATTTTTTTTTTTTGCCGATTTCTAAGTTCAATAAATTTGTTACAAAAAAAACTATATTTATCAATGCGCTGCGTTGTTTCGGTTCCGGTGTTCGCGCCATTGTTTAACGAATGAACCGAAAATAATTCGTCAGGGAAAAAATAAATTTTTTAATCGATAGCTTTTTTCCTAAAGCTCTCGGTAGCAGTGTCTGTCGACAAAAAAAACGTCGAGCGTATAAAATTTTGCTCGTGAATTATACACATCACTGGCTGTTATCATACGCGCGTGCTGCAAGCGAGCGAAAGGATGTTCATTCCCGCGAAGCAAAATATTTATTTGTCGAAATGCACTCTACCAATTTGGGCAATTGCCGTTAAACTCGAAAGCCGTGTGTGCGAAAGATATACGTACAATATATATAGTGGTAGTAGTAGTATATATATATGTGTATACAGAAATTCGTGGTGCCCCTTCGGAGATACCAGAGTCCGAACGCGCCCACCGCCGCTAATGTTCGACAAACCGAAAAGCCTCGAGGGGCATTAACACTACTCTTCCGCAATGAAACAATAATGCAATTGTTTGTCGGATGAAAGTGTCCGTGGAATTTACCCTCCATAACCGCCGCGGCGGGACCACCGATTCACGGCAAGGCGAACGCAAACCTTCGTAATCTGTGCGAGCTCATCTCAACAGAATAATTCGACGTTGCACTCTGAAGCTACGTTAACTCCTCGGGCGCTGACAATTTTTTCGATTACACGTGAATTTAACGTAATAAAAGATTTTTTTTAATGCTAAAAATCTATCATAACATTTTTTTACTCGGCTCTCCGATCAGCTGTTTCGAAAGTCCACTACGGATGGAAATTGTAACGAGAAGTCGCTTCATACCTATTTCTCTTCGTACCAACAATAAACTAAGCTGTTAGACTCTAACAAACGAACCCAAAAAAACAAGAAAAAAACATCGAGATTGATGGTTAAAAAAGTATTTTTTCCTCTTACCCGAATGAAACCAAAAAAAATCTAAATAACCGCTAGATGTGTACGTCGAGGACCCAACAAATTTTAACCGAACGTGTCGCTTTATCCACTCGTGAATTCGCTCTAGAAATAATCCCCCGTTTATTTGTGAAAGGTTATCCGCGCGGCGTCGTAACATTGTTTACAATAGATCTCTTCGCTCTGTCCCTATACGTGACGATTTTAATGTCCCGTGTGTGTGCACGCGCGTGTTAAATGCTTCTCTTCCTCTGTTCCGTGTCTCGCTCCGTGTCGAGATAAGAGCGGGTAACTACGTATAGTTATTTATTCTGCTCCGCCGAGTCTTGTCCTCTTCGCTCAGCGAGTCCCTCCTGCCGCTGATGCTCGATGCCGGTGCATTTCTGGCGCGCGTTACTTAACATAACGGGTGAAAGCTAGCTGGTACGCTGTGCGTTAAAGGGGTTGGAAGAGAGTTCCAGCTCGTTCGTCGCGACGGTACACAGAGAGCGCGAGGAGAGTTTTACGGATACGCAGAGAGAGAGGGAGAGGTGTAGAAGCCCGATCCGCTCCGCGGTACTTTGCCCGTCCGACTCTCGAGGTTTCCAGCAATTCCGACAAGCAGCACCGACGCCCGTAGTTTGTACGTATACCGCAAACCCAACGAGACGCCCCGGCAAGGTTCCTTCGCGCCCCGCTGCACGCTGATTCCGAACGAGAGACGCTCCTCGCTACTCTTCTCACTTCCCCGACCGTTCGCTTCTACTCCCCCCCCCCCTGTCGCTCCGCACGCCCTCCTTCAGCCCCCTCCTCGCCTACCCGTAACACCTCACGGCTCTCAGCCTCTTCTCAATTCTCCCTTCGCCGACAACTTTGGCTGTTCTATTTTTAAACGACCCGTCACGGAAAACGATTTAAGGTCGCGCACGGATACTCTTTCCTCACACACCACAAAATCGTTCGAAAAAAAAACATATATATATATATATATATATATACATATATATATGTAAAAAAAACAAGAGGTGGGTATTTTTCTCAACTATCGAGTTGAAACTCGAACGACATTCGTCTCATACACGAGGATCGATCTTACTCGGGGTAACGCGAGGATGCCATCTCTCTACGCCTGCACTTTGCACTCGGGGCGCCTCGGCCCATCATCGTCTATCGAACTTGGGTGTGTGTGCTTTTTTTCTTTATTTTATTATTTCTTTCCGTCCTTCACTCGCCCGGTTTCAAACCCTACCGCGTCTATTGAATTCCAATATGGAAGCTGTAGGTCGACTTGGGGTGTGTACACGGACCGCAAAACTTTTTTTGCACGATCGAGTGACCGACATGTGTATTAATAGAAACTAAGCCGGGGACGGAGCTCGAGATTTTTTATTTTTCGCTGTGAAAAGTTTGCCAATTAAAAAAAGTAAGGTCAAAGACAACACGTTTACCGAAGAGCCGCGAAGCTTCGACACAGTTAATTCTTTCATTTTATTGATTTTTTTTTTGCAGAAACGAATGAAAAAAACGAGAGAAAGGAGAGCGCGTTAACCTCCGGCTGGCAATTCCGTTTAACGCTGAAAGTTTAAAGCGAAGTCTTCGACAGCTCGGGTCGCTCGGTGACAACGTTATATTGCGCGTGACCCCCCCCCCCCCCCCCCCCATCCCGCAGTCCGGCGAAGCATCGCGACGAGAATGAACGCGGAGAGAGTCGAAGTAAAGCAGCCTTTGTATCGAATGCTTCACGTCCCGGCGTTGCCCGAATTTACGATGCGCTATCACCGTCAACCCCACAAATGAAAAGATGATCCTCCGTGTGCCATATTTTGATTTTATTTTCCCCATACCGTGAGATTCTCCTTTCCTTCCTTTTATTATTTTCGTTTTATTTCAACGTCGTTGCGCTGAAGACTCCGGGGACGCGGCACGCTGAGAATACAGAGGAGAGATTCGGGGATGGTAGAAAAGTTTACGTTCCGACGAAATTATCACCGCACTTGACGATAATTCAGTGCGTCCGAACTTTCTTTTTTTTTTTATTATGATCGTCTTGTTAGATAAAGATATTTAAGATTAATACGACCTTGAGATTTCTTGTGCCATATCTTATGCTAAAAAAATTATTTCTTTAAGGTTTCGTGATTGAATATCCGTCCGTTAATCGGAGTTTCGAATGTTTAATAAGTGATTGGATCCTGTAAGCGAAACCAAAATCGAAGCCGCGCAGCTATCATGTACGAGGGTTGCAAGGGTTGTGGGTCGCAGGTAAACTCCTATCCAGCTCAGCATTTACTACCCCGCAACTCCGGTTTCGTCTGTTACAGACTGTATGTATATATAGATGTATATAGCGATTTATTGTATGTATACGATAGAGGAGAAGGAAACACACGGAAGTGAAATGTCGTGTACGAGGTACGGGGGGAAAGGTTGCGACGCTGGTCCATTATTTATCCCATTACGAGATAGCTTGGGCGGAGGATGCCGAGCGATATATATTTTTCCGAGCCACGCTCTGCGACGAGTAACTAAGGCAGATGGACGGTAACTGAGAGAGTCGCTTCGCTCTGCTGCTTTTATACCTACCGAAAATCTTGCAGATTCCGCGACGCTCTCCCCGGAGGTCGCGTTTTAAAGCAGGCCCTCTCATAACGCTTCCTTCTTTTTCATCGAAAAATAAACCTTTCAGCTGAGCAATTTTTTGCTATCCAATCTCCAACCGGACAATATTTAAGCGGGCACAACTGTAGCTCAAATTATGACGGATGGAGATTGAAAAAATATATGTTAACATGCATGCATAAAAACTTCGAGTCCAATATTGTGTCTGTTATCTATGCATTTTTCGAACATATTCAGTAGCAGAGTAATCTGATCTTCGGAAAGGAAGCGTTTGACCTTGATAATGTTTACGGACGTTAATTGATTGACGGAGTCGGACTGATCGGCGGAGCCGAAGACAAAGAATCGTATACGTGACGTAAGATATCGTAAATGTCGTAAAGTATTTGAAAATACCTTGGTCGATATTTGGCTCTGCATTCCCTCGTTGTGATAATGCTTGGCAGACGTTCCTCGGCACTCACCAAAACATTCACTCCACTCTTCACTCCCGAAAGTAAAGAAATCGGTCGATAATTTTCGGCGAGGTTATTCGTGTTTACGACGCGTCGTTGTATTATTACCGCGAGACTTGACTATGTTTAATTATCGATTGATCCGGTCCGTCCAGGCGTGCCACCGGGCACGCGCGAAACAAAAAAAATAGCAATCGGCGTCAACTTTCCGTTTTCTTACCGAATCAATCTTTTCAAATCGTCAAATTTTCTCGAAGCGAGTCTTTTCTTTTAGCGAGTGGCTTCATCGCCAAAACATGTTAACACTAAGCATAAAAGAATAAAATAATGAATTAAAAAATTTAATGAAATCACGAATGTTTTAATTATGGCGGATTGTGCCGAAAACGTGGCCAGACATTCCTTTGTCCGTATTGTCGAATATCGTTCGGCATCGCGCTCAATGGATCGATAATCAGCAATACATCGGTGAATAACGAAGCACCGGAGCGAGAAAAAAGATTTCTAGCTTGTATTTATTCGTTCGAAGCACAGGCGAACGCAATTCGATAATGGGAAACGAGAATTAAACTTTTCCACGCTCGTGGAGCAAGCGAAGAATCCCGGCAAGCTTCGTCGACACGTATTATTACTGCGAGAGACACGATATGTCCGATATCCAATGTATTATTAACGCGGTGATACGAATACGTTCAATGTTCAATGATTTATTAAAGCGCGAGAAACGATTATGTTTACCATTAGATTTATTCGCCGCGAAAAAAAAAAATTATGCGCGTCCTAGTCCTGACGGTCCCAATAATTGGCAGGTAGCATCAGCGTCCGCCCTCGAGAATGAAACTTTTTACGCTTGTGGGGTAATCGAAGTGAAACTAGCACCCGCATTTACGACTCGTCGATGTATTATTGCCGCTGGAGACACCGTATGTTCAATATGCGAGGTATTATTAAAGCAGGGGACACGATTACTTTTGGCATTAGATTTGTTTGTCGCGGAACAAAAATGACGCGCGTTCTCGTCGTAACGGTCACAAGTAGTAATTGGGCGAAAGCCTCGGCGTCCCCCCTCCCCCGCCAGCCAACCAATCACCTGCAGTGCTGCACGGGTCGCAACGGTTTTTTGCGAACACCTCGGCGTCCCCCCTCCCCCGCCGGCCAACCAATCACCTGCAGTGCTGCACGGGCCGCAACGGTTTTTTGTCAACAAAAGAATATTGTTTTTCGTTGTGACGACATTTCACTTTGTGCCGAATATGTGGTCGATCGTTTCTTGCGTCGAATAGTCGAACATCGTTTGAAATCGCGCTCCGCGAATTGCGAATCCGCCAAAGTCAGTAACGAAGTTACCGAGCGCGAAACATATTCCTATTTAGAAGAAAAATATTTATTTATGTGATGCAGAGGCATGCGCGATCGGATCGTCGAAAACGCGGATAAATCTTTTCCGCGATTGTGTGCCAAGCTTAGTATCCCGACAAGCGTCGTATCCGTATTTATGACCCGTCGATGTATTGTCAACGCGAGAAACACGATTATGTTCAATATTCGACGGTTTATTACCGCGAGTGACACGATTACGTTCAACATTCAATGTATTATTCTTTAACGCGATGTATTTATCGCAGACAAAAATACGCTCTCCCGCTCGGAGCATCGGTCGCGAGTAATGTACATGTATATTGTAAAGCTAGAGCAGTAGCGCCAGCCTTCCGCTCTCCCCTCGGCAGTCGTCCTGCTCGCGTCGCGTCATTAGTTTTTTTGCGCCGAGAGTGGCAGCACTGTAGCGAGTGGCTCCACCACCTAAAACAGGCTAGCCGTTCAAAAAAAACGGTTGGACCGACGAGTGCGCAACGATGGCCGGAGATCTTGAAACTTTTTTCTGTTTACGTGGCACGTGAAGCGTGTGTTGAACACCGAGAGGCCCAGAATTGCACGGAGATTCGACAGTGCGAAACTCGGAACGGCGTGAGCGAACATCCGAAGACTTGGGCGTTGCGGCGAAGGGCGTAGATCTCGGACGCCGCAGCGTGATCGTCTTCCAGTGGCATCGTGTTCGTAAGCATAAAATTTACTCTACGAAACAATGGACGTCGATAAACAAAATCTTTAATTTTCCATCACTTTGCTCCGAGATCCTTCTTTTTTTTTACAAAACTTTTCGAGACAAATGCCGAAATCGAAAATTCTAACCTGTAATGTGATGTGAAATACTGCCGCCGGTAACAAAATCTGTACTACATACAGTTTTGAGACCGCTGTCTGCAGAGGAAAAACAAAATGGTCTTTTCCTGTGGAAATGACAGACGCACGGAAAAAGATGATTTTTTTGTTTCCTCGTCGGTCTGCGGTCTCGAAACGGCATTCGGTAGTCTTTGTTTACCAACTGGACGGGCGTTACTTACATCACCTTAAATTCCGTTTGCGACTCTCTCGTAATATCAATCGAGAAGTTATCCGAACGAATTTGTCCGAGCTCGAACACCGCGAATCGTAATGGAAAGCTCGTACACGAGGGAGATATTAGAACCGTACCTAGCATACAACGATCTGAGGGTCGCGTTAGCAACGTCGCAGGTTCGTAAATGGCTCGTAAACGTATCCGTGGATACACAAGTTTCCGTGACTTTCGGCTAATATCGAACTCGACACCTTCCCGTGTGCGCGTGAGTCGGGAACGTACACACAGAGAACAACGTACGGGCGACGCTCGAGAGCGAGAAACAATGGCTCGTGACGGAAAGTAGGATGCAGCACACGATACAGCGCGAGAGAGGAGGGCTCCGGTGAGCACCGCGCGCGCTTCAACAGGCTTCCGCGGGTCGTCCCCGTGTGTCATCGCGTGGTAGCTTTGTAACGCGCGAACGGTAGTCGGGGTCGTTGTGTAGTTTGAAAGTTGGATAATTGATTGCGCTGGTGACTGAAAGTACCGCCGAGAGATCCTCCGAGCCGAATTACCCGAAGGAATGTCCCACGGGAGGCTCTTCCACTCTTCCGCGTGCACGGAAGGCGCGCCGTACGCGGCGCGCGACCTATCGGCCATGTATTATTCGCTTCTACGTACTCCCTCGTCGGACTTCCGTAAGGCCTCGATCTTACCTGCCGGCTTTAGTATTATTATTATCACTATTATTATTATTATGATTATTAATGAATGTGAATATTCAACGAAACAACGATGATTAAACACGGGAACAATTAACAACTCAATCACAGAAGCGAAATCGGCATATATCTGTCTCGCGGTCTGTAATTTGTGGAAACTAATTAGATCGAGAGTAGAGATGAGGGACAAGCGAGGAATAGGCGGTCGGATAGATGGAGTTGGTCAGGCTCAACGTCCGGCGCGGGCGGGGTAGAGGGGGGGGGGGGGGGGCGTCACCAAGAGCGATGGCTCTCACGACGCTCTGGCCAGCTGTATATAACTCGTTAACGTGCCGGGTCAATCGAACGTATAGCTGTTTGCACACGGTATCCGCTACCGTCCTGTTACGCCCGTACGTATGCGTTTACCTCTGTGTGGCCTTAACGGGTTATGTATTTGCATGAATGCGTATACAACACGTAGAGTTCGGCGCCCTCGCTTTGGCACTATTGCTTCGCCCCCTGCTCCCGGAGCCGCTCGATCTGCCGCTGCCTCCGGGCGGACATTGAATCGTGTTATGAATAATTCAGTTGATATGTCTCCGATGCCGATGATGACGATGATTAAAGATTACGACGATGATGAAAGATTATTGCGAAACGGGATCGCCGGGCCCTTGTAAGGGACTTTATTAATCGACGACAACGATCGACCGCGGTCGTTTATCTCGTACGATATTTTCACGATCGTCCCGTCAACACACTGGGTAGGTGAAAAGATGGAAAAAAAACAATCTCGATTCGGTCTCACTTTGCAATTTTGCGCTGTAAAAAGCTGTCGATAATTCAGTTTACAACGTGCGAAACTTTTCAACGAAATTCGTGCCGGACCAATCTTACTGAATTTGGGGCGTAAGGCGATACATTTCGTCGAGTAAGGTTTCTCATAAGTTATTTTTAAAAATTTTACGGCGGTAAACTTGAGGAGATTAAACGAAATGGGATTTGGTAATTAAATTGAATTTATCTCGTACTTCTTTCGTTAATAATTTTTTCTCGTGTTAAACTTATGCGGTTTCCGACTGTATTATAATGTGGCTAGATATATACGCCGTAAATATTAAGCGTAGCGTCTGATCTAATATGCATATAAAGTGTCACGCTGCATTAACTGCATTCACGTGAAAGAGAGCGGTCTCGAGTAAGGACTTCCTCGGTTATTCGATACTATCTGTTCCCGGCTTGTGCACTTGAGGACTTTTTTTTTTCTTCTTGATGCATCGTGGTTATACGATGACCCGGAATAACCCGATGAAACGATTAAAATCTATGGGTAAAAAAAAAATGTTTTTTCTACGGAATATATCAAAATTGAAAGTTAGTGAAAACCTCAACCGACACTTTGAAGAGTCAACTGAATTCTTGATCACGATATTTTTTTAACAGTTTAATTTATATCGACTTTCTGTTTCCAGATCTCTTCGCTGCTCATCCCACAGTTGCCCATTCCGCAACTGTTTTATTCCTAATACTTATGGAACGTGCAGTATCGAGAAGGAAAAAAATCTTTCGAGTCTGGCCGTTTCGCCGTGATTCACCCTAGCAGCTTCAGCAACCATAAAAATGAAAAAATTACAGTAATTCCAAGTAATTTTTAATGCCGTTAAAATGACTGCAAAAATATCCATATTTCAACTTTTGCGGATGCGCGTGCGAATGGTTGTTTTTTGCCTGAGTAACCGAAAAAATAAACCGCAGCAGTAACCGAGCATGCCGACAAGTTGAAATATGGTTATTTTTTCGTTCGTTTCTACGGAACAAAAAGTGACCAGGAGACACCGTAATTTTTTTCGTTATTCTACGGAGTAAAAAGTAACCTGGAACCTGGAAGTAAATGGAAGATTATTCACCGGTTATTTTCTTAAAAAAAAAAAACACGTTTACTCAAGTTGCTAGGGCACTTATAAGGAGCTTTACTGTAGCGCCTGCGGTATTGGCAATGCATGGAACGACGCGAAGTGCGTAGAGGTGTCATAAGTCACGTCCGTGATTGACGAGGGTTCGCCGAAGCGGCAGCTTCGAGCCGTGTGTATTCAATAGGAGAATCGAGACGTAAGGCAGGGACACGGAGAGTTTCGACGCGGGACACGAGAAGGGTCGAGCCACGCATATCGGATTGAAAATCCGCGAGGAGGACTGATATATCAAGGCGTCGTTTCGGATTGACAACGAAAACAGCCCGGCGGGTGTGTGCACTCGGCTTACACCGGATCTCTATCCGTACAGATCTAGCATATACACTCCGAGCATAGATGTAAATATTTCTAGCTGAAACGACGCGCGGAGAGGATTGCAACCTGGCAGTACCTTTCGCATTAGTCACGCCGCAGATTGCGCTCTTGATATTTGTGCGGGGGGGATTGATTTAACGTGACAAGTTTGCGCTCGCGGATGTTTCCTGTCGAACGGTATTGGCTCTCTGTGTATCTCGATACACCACAAAGTTCGTAACGTGATTGATCGCCATCCAGCGTATAGAGGCATTTTATTAAGCGTTGATACACTTCGGGTTATGCTGCTCTCAAATTAATATATTATGTACGACCAGCGGAAAAAAATTATGATCGACAAATATTTAATACATTGATCCGAGCGCTTCAACGAACGGTAGAAAGAAAGAACGATCGAGACAGTTCGTAACTTTTTTTTTTTGCAAAATTCGCAATACACGCTCGTAGCCAATGAATAAAATGATGGGAAAAATAAGCAGATTGCTCGTGTGCCGGTGAAAAATTTCTTCGACCGCGTCGTTTTATTCGAGTTACGTATCCGCGGGTAATACCAGTGAAAGGTACACGTATGGGAGGCAGGGGAGGCGATATAATGCCGAAAAATGGAAAGCCAGCGTCACGCCCACAGATTGTACGCGAGCTTCGTGAATACGGAAGCTGAAGTGTAGAGATAAATCTGTCGGACTAGGTGTGATATATAAATGTGCTACCGCTACTCCTACCATTGTGGGCGGTCACGGGTAAAATCCGGGCTATACCCAGTAGCCACCCTCCCCCTCCCCCCACAACTATTACAGTACACAGACTGACTATACTTGCAAACGGTTTTCCACGTCCGAGCGGCCAAGCGAGTTATACGTACGCTAGCTCGCCTGACTTATTCAATTCGTATTCTTGGAATGCTTTGGACCATTCGCAGTATCGCGAGCACCCGAGGCCATTCGACTATCCGCTCGAACACTATATTATTAAGTCTCCGCGGGGCAACGTTAAATCGCATTACGTGTAGTACGCTGCTCGCGGAGCGTTAATGAGAAAAAAAATTTAATTGCCAATATTTAGTTCAAGGCATTTCGTGACGACCCTGAAGTTATCTGCATGACATCAAATTTCATCTTCGGCAAGTCTCCGTGAATACAGTGCTTTGAGAGGCAAAAAATTTGTTCACTTGTAGAATTTTATTCTCTACACAGTAAAAAAGTTTGTACTTTTTATAAACATTTTTTATTTGATAATTTTCCGATCGCACAATCCGACACCAAGTTTGCAACGAAAAAATACATACTAAAACTATTAATGACACGGGGAATAGAAGGACAGCTTTGTATATTTAAACTTGGACAAGCGAGTTTGTCAGTTATTTAACACAATTAGTTTTGAGAAACTTGGAGTAGCGGTTGTACGAAACGACTCTTGTAAGTGAACTTTCCCGAGCGAAGTTTGTGCGCTGAAAAACACAACCGTTATAACTTGATGGAATTTAATCTCATGCAGGTATGTTCAGGGTGATCATTTCGTTCTGGTTAAACGTTCTTTCTCTTTGATCGATGATCTGTGATGGATGTAACTGTTGGTAGTATTTTACAATACCAGTGTTGTTTTTAAGGTGTTCCGGTGTGGATCTCGAGGATTCATCGTCATTCCAGAGCTGAAATGCCGAAGCATCGTTGACATGCGGGGACTATGGGGCCTGAAGGGCGCGCATGGAGAGCCCAATTCCTACCGTTCGTCCTCTCGTCAAAGTCTCATCCTCTCGAACATCGGGATCTGGATATCGTCAGTGAGTGGCGGTGATGCGGTGCCTCGGCGCTGGATTGTGCGGTGTGCTTTCAATGAGTTTGCCGGAGGACCGCCGTCGCCGTCGTTGCTCTCGCGGTCTCGCCAGTTCAGTCGGTACATCTCAACCACACTACTACAGCCCTGTAGGTATGTATGGAGATAGCAATGCGCATAGCGGCTCTCGAAGCAGAAGCACCAAGAGCCTTGTTCCCGCGGCTGTCACGGAAACTCTAGATACTAACAAGGCCCTCGACTCTTCATCTTCCCGGAGTTCCAGCGCATAGAAAAAAAGGAGGAAAAAAATGCCCGTTCGTCTTACGCGTCGCGAGACAGCTCGTTCTCTTCAATACAACGGGTAAATCGGGATAAATTGATTTTTCAACCGTTTATGATCCGAGAATCTTTTGAAAATACTGTTGAAAATGCCTATAGTTGAAAAAACGGTCTCACGATTTTGGAGCAGTCGCGATACTGTGCGTTAGGAGAGAGAAAAAGGAAATTCATTTTTAGTTGGATGCAAGCCGAAACTGCCAGACTTGAAATAATCCTTCGACATCAAATAGGTCGCCCGATATAGCCTGGGTACATGTGTAAGGTACTCGGGGAACAGTACTTGGGGTTTGAATACACAGTAAATACGTCGACGGCTGTCAGGCGTCACGGTAAATAAAGCTTACTACCACTCGCTGGGCTGGTGGTTTACGTTCGCAAGACCCGCTCCGACACCTACGGAATTGCACAAGCTCACTTTTTTTTTCTACCTCGCCACATTTTTTTTTTTTTTTTCATTCCCGGCTAGATACTCGGGCTCCTCGCCGCCCTCTCGCGAAAACGCGACGGGAATCTGACAAACAAATACATTTTCAAGCCGCCTGCCTGCCTGCCTCACTGCCGGCTGATGCTGGTGATGGAAGCAAATTCTTGGGAGGTAGCTCGTGCAAGCTTCTCGGGTACTGCACAATACCTATTACACAGTATATAGAGGGCATCGAGGAAGGTACTCGCTAGTGCTCACTCTCTCTATATTGCGCCCCGTACGCCAGATCGATGAGCTTTTTCGAAGCCGAATGCAAGGTATAAGGTCGTGACTGAAGTGAAACGCAGAAAATAAATAGGAGTTCGTCGGATATTGCTAAAAAAACAGAATGGAAAGAATAAAACAAATTTCGTAGAATAGAACAGAGAATCGAAAAAATTTGAAGCCTTTTAGAATTATTATTAAAAGCCTGCTACGTTTTTTTACTTAGTCATGCCGTGGTTCAATGATCTCGAGTCAATAAGGCATTTTATTTACTTATTTTATCAGTCAGAGAAAAAGTCGTATCGGAAATCGCCCGCGATTTATTATTCGTAAGGTACCGATTCCGGAAAATTGTAGAAGTACGATTTTCTTGAGTGTTTTACTTTTTTTTTAAATTGTATAACTGTTTATGTTCGGAGCTGAGGTCTTCGTATGAAAGCGAACGTTCGAGAACTACAAACGGTAAATCAAAATGCACGGACAAAATTGTTTTTTAAAATGTTCTCTCTTCCTTGTTTTAGACCGCTCTACATCTCTGGTTTCCTTTTCTCATCGCCGCTTCCTCGCTCTGTTTTCGTAACGGGGAACTTGGCGTCATCTCAAAAAATCGGCGAGGTAGGAAAGGGCCGCGCGGTCCTAGAGCCGGTCTCACAGGACGCGCAATATTTCACTCGGCCCAGTCGCAGTCTCTTCTTCGGCATGAGCGCGCTGAGAGTAAAATACGAGGGACCTTAATGTTACCCACACTCGTGTGACGTATACCTCCATCCAGGGCTGTGGAACGGGGTGAAAGGAAGTGTGAGAGACGGCCCTCGGGTAACGTGAAAAACATAAAGATTATCTCGAACGTCAGGGTGGTGGCCTCACAAGGGAGAAAAATCTTTCGTACAACCAACAAAAATTTCATAGATGTAAGTACCACGTGAGAGCTCGGCGACGAGACTTTTAACTCTACCATATGGCCTATCGCTTTTCAAATATAACCGCACCTCCATGAAGTCATCTTCTACAGGTATATGAAAAAAAAAAATGTTATCGTTTATTTTTCATGTCAAAGCAGCCGGAAAGACAAAAATAAAAGTAACGATGGAAAGGTTAAAAAAGCAAAAAAAAAATAATAGTTAAAACGTTATTATAACGCCACTTAGTGACGGTCGAAGAGGTGTATTTTAACCGCATCTGCAACCACATAGACGCCGAAGAAGAAGCCTCGGGGGTCTCCGCGAAAATGTTAGCGCGAAACTTTTCGAGTGGACACTCGGAACGTCCCTCCCATTTGCACCCATAAATTTCTCGGTGGTTTTTGCATGCTTCGTTGAAGCATCCGAGTGAAAGAGAGAACGGAACGAGTAAAAATGTTACCGGTACGTACAGAGGAGGAGAAATACCGAGGGAGAGAGGGCACCCGGTGGCAGTGAGCACACGGTTGAAAAAGTACATCGAGCGTTGCCGCAACTGTAGCCGAGGCTCTCGTCGACGCGACGCTGCTGTGGCTGCCGCTCGAGGATTTTCCCAGAGTGGGATGAACCGACGTACCGTTTACGTTTCTGGCCCTTCCGGTGTTGAATCTACCTGGCGCCCTCGCGTCTTTCGTGATACCAGTGGGTTAACGCTCGAGTGTTTTACCCCGTACACGTACAGTTAGCAACCGGCGGATATATACCGGTATTAAAAGGTAAAAACTTTTTCGTTGACCTCCTATGTACACCGTGTAAATGTATGCACCGGGGCACATAGTTATACATTCGCCGAAGCAAGCTTGCTGGCGAGTGAACGGTGGCCGCGCCGGAGCCAACGGCTTAACGCCACGAGAGTGTTCCTCGTTCAAGACGTCTCGCTATTACATGTGAATTAAGTCTCGAGTTGGCTCAGTCTCCGGGGAGGTTTGAGAAGAGCACGTATAGAATAGTGGAGGTGAACAGGGCGAACAGGGTTCGGGTATACATATTTCGCACACAACAACCTTGCCCACCCCTCTTCGGCTCCGATGATAACAAGTTCTTGATTATGGCAATATCAGCCGCGTTCCGAGGCTTACCAGTATTTTATACCCTGGGGAAGAAAATTTCTTACATCACTTTTAAATCACAAATTTACATTCATATTGCTAATGAGCGCATGGAATTTCGAACATTACTTTCTACCTGTACAAACTCGCCTTTTTGTCACAAACGAATTATGTTAATTATGTACTCGATTTTTGTTGGTTATTTTTTTATTATGCAAGTTTTAGTTTACAGTCATAATTGACCAGATCGTAACGGTAAGATGTGTAATCATAACGTTTTTTTGTTACAGGTTTTCCTTATATTAAAAAATGGTGTTTCGGAGAGTGTCGTGAGCATGGCTTGTGCCTCCGAATGCGTCTGGTAATTCGACGTCGCAGGGTGAAAGGATGCATGTCGGTCGAGGAGCCATGTGCGCAGGAGAAATTCAAGAGTTTCGTATATAAAAAGTAACTGAAAATACACGAGGCGATGGGACTCCCTCGAGGTCCCGAGATATCGGCGGCTCATCGTTTCATTCATCCGGTACGCGAGAGCTACAGTATTTCGGAGCGAAAAGAACGGCGTGCTAGCGCCAGTCGACGGATGTTGCTTGCCGACGGTGAGTTTCCAGCTCTCACGTTCCGATAAAAACGCACTTCATCTCTGCGACGAAAATAAACCTTCGACAGTAAGAGCAAAACTCGGAAATCCGATTCCCTTCAGGTACCATTTAATTGGCGTCATTTTGACCTTCATCGAGCGACGTTTCTGCGGCACACACTTCGAAAGAAGTATGTTCGTAGACATAAAAGTCCTTCAAATTCGATGACTCTTTCCAATCGACAAAAAATAAGTTGTGTAAACGGCTCGACACTTATTTTTTTATTGGAACGTTTGAAAACATATCACTTTCAAAAAATGTACTTTTTCAATTGCACGCGATTGAAAAATAAAAATGTAAAGATAATAATATGATCGAAACACTTTTTTTAGGATGCGTCGTCTGGAGAGACACCTAACCGTCCCAGGGCGCCCTTAAGCGTCGGTCCGACACTAATGAATCGTGCTCCTTTCCTCGCGTAGGGTGGTTCACGACCAACGCGCGCACAAAGGAAAAACCTCGTCCCTCCATCTTCACGGGTGAGTTTGAACGACGAACATTTATCGAAAAATCTTTGAGCTTCGTAAAAATTTGTCCCCGACTCTCCACGAGTCCACAAATTACAGTGGCCACATCGACGAGCTTTTCTCAACGTTTTTTATCGTGAAACATCTGACTCTGCCGGGCACGATGGTAGCTCAATTTGTCAAATACAGTGTGAGCTATCAAACGTTCGCAAGGGCTATCATCGTTCTCGGTGACATTATGCCGCGTCCCGTTTGGAGAGGTCATGAAGAGAAGTTTCTTCCGAGCTATCAAGCAAGGTGTCTTCTTTCACCTCGTAAAGTTCACGGATTTATACCAAGTCTAATTCGCTTTCGTTGAGATCGAAATTCCTACTTCTGGAATTACACGATTTCTCATTAACTGCGCAGTCTTTCGTAGGCGACAAAAAAAACTTGCTCGTCGAATTGCCCAAAGAAGACTGCATGAAAAACGAAAATTTCATCACACACCTCGATAAATTGCAATTTTCTAGTTTGTGCCGAGCGGGAAACGCGTCTCCAGGGGTTCTTACTCGGTTAACACTTTACACGAACGAACTACTTCCGCCTCACTTGCTTTACTTCCCAGTGGCGAATCTATTGCTCCGACCACCGGCTTTTATATAACATCGTGTCATATATATCGTCTAAGTGTATTGCGTATGACGTTGCGGTTTCTACGTAGGAAACTGCAACCTTCGATCTTCTTAGCAATCACATTTGCCCACCTAGAGAGTACATCTGGATGGCTGAACTTGTATACACAAAAAACATTCGTATTGAAAAGAAAAAAGTCGTAAATATCGAAGGACATTGCGACTGCTTTGTCAGCGAGGTTATTAGTTTTTATTCGACGCTGAAACTGGCAGAGATATACACGAGGAACTTTAGCCGCGTTGTAACGAAAAATGTAAAAACATTTTATCGTTACAATAAGAGAAAGTAACAATTTTCGACTTACTCGTTATTTTCTTCGACACGATTCATTCATCCGGAAGTTATGTGCCAGTCGGAATAATCGAGTATGCTGAATCTTGGAAACCATGACCTACTCCAAGCCCTTCGAGTTTCCATTGGTTAGCGCGCGTGTGCAATGTACTCCCTTGAACTGGGGCTTGCATCAGCCTGGGGTACAAGATGCACCGAGGATGGTCTGCCAGCTACGCCTCTTCCAATTCCACTCGGAGCGGGTATCATTCAGAATCTCGTCAATCGGAAAAGCGATAAAACGATTTGACCACCATCGTGATCCAGTCCGATATTGCTCGGGAATGAAATTGATGGGTGAAGATAACAGGAAAAAAATAATAAATAATACAACTTTTCGTCGATATGTAAAAATGTTAAACTATTTTCTCACAGTCCGATAATCGTTTCGCCCGCGATAACGCGATAATGAATATCGAAGCCGGAGTGAAGAGGGAAAGGAAAAAAAAGAAAATGGAGTAAACAAGAATTGATAGCCAGGCAGTTGATTGTGTAAAAAAAAAAAATCGTGTGGTAGAGCGAAAAAAGATTCACGTACATTAATGCATAGTCACGTTATCGTTGAATCGATTATTTTATGGGTCACCGCGTATTGAAATCTCAATTAATATTCTTCCCGTCGAGAATATTACAACGGTTACGAATACCAAGCGGCTGGGAAAAAAATGTAGTACTTTTTTTACACGTATCACAAGCATGCAACGTTATACTACAAAAACAATGGTCTGTGAGTATTTTAATAACTATCTTTAAACTATCGTTTCTGAATCACAAAAAAAACACCGTATGCTTCGGATTCATAATTATTCTTATTATTATATTTATATAATATAAAATGATAATAATAATAGCACTCAATCTGGTTTAATGACAAATGAAGGCTCGGCTCATCCGGTGATTCAATATTTATAAACAATTTACGAACGCGGTTAATTAAGACTTCCGGAGTGGAGAGGGGAGAAACAGATTCTGCGCGAGCGCATGCTGAACTTTTCGACTAGGACAAGAGAGTATCTGGCTCGGGAGGTCACGAGATCTCAGTGCCGAAAATCTAGACAGCCGGCAAGGGTCGTGAATCTTGTCCCGTCTAAGACTCGAAGAAAAGAGAGGGAGAGCGACCAAAATAAAACGGAATAATTAAAAAATCTACTTTTTTACCTCATAATATATTAGTTTAAAAAAAAGTGTGTTCAGCTCGGTGCTACTGGTCCGGCGCCCGAGAATGCGTGCCGTTGGTGACGTCACTGCCTCACCAGGTTTGAACACACTCGTACGCCCGTCAGTCGCACGCCGACCGTCGAGCGGCTAGCACGTGGTCGCGCTTGTTCCTCGCACGTGTGTGTCACTTCGAACCACCGTTATAACGAATTCGTCGAATATTTCTCGACGAAATATCGTTGAATTGTGCTCAAAAACATAATTAATTCAACAACTACATTATCGTAGCCGTTCGTTGTCGATCAGCAATCGCGTGTGAAACATAATATTACATAAATTATATAAATTACGAGGACGTACGCGTCTCTCGTACCGGTTCGCGAAGTGGTAGAAATTAATTTCGATATTGTTTTCTTTTTGTCTCCAGCATTGACAGTGAGTGAGAGGAATTTACCACGGAGGATTGTGAAAGCACTGGTTTGACAGGAAGCCAATAAATATAAATAACAAAACGCCAGAAACGGAGTTGAGAATAATCAGGCGAATTTTCTCGTGCAAGTGTGCAGTGTGAAGTGAAAACACGAATCAACGAAATCTGCGAAATATGGTCTCTTGATTTAAAGCCGACCGGAGATGAATGGTACCCGTGGGTCCGGATGATAATAACAAACACGCAGATCCCACAGTGTCAACATGACTGCGATCGTCTTCCTTCTCTTGACGCTTCTCACTCTCCGTCCTGCCGCAGCGGACAATTTGGGTAATGTACATCAGATTTGTCTTTGGCTCTAAAATAACCATATTTGTATGCCACGTTTGCGCATACAAGCTTCATGCATATGCACATAACTCGACTTATGGAAATCCACAAATTATTGCTAACTCGAATATACGAACTAACACCGAAATTCCATATCCGCACCCTGCGAGAGCTGCAAATTAAATGTACACAAACTTTCTAATTCGCAGGTCATAAATCAGACGCGGGCATTGTCCTCGCCTTTTTTTATTTCTCTCGTTGCTAATTTTTTTAACCTATTGCTTCGTCGAAGTCCATGGTCATTGCAAACGAATAATGATGAAAAGTTTAACTTTTTTTTTGTTTAATTTTTTTTTTAATTCATGAAGCATTGTGTTAAGGGAGAAGTTATTTTTTAACAGAAAAAAGATGTTAACGCGACTACACTGGCTGCAAACATTTCAATATTTCGTGCGCTGTGGAGTTTGCCTTGCGTCAGGTGTTGGCCTTGCAAAATTGAAAATTAACCATCGTTGTCCCTTCTCGACTCGCGGGCCATTCGTTCCGATGATAAACATTTTGTAAACGGGGTTGGTTCACTATCTTCACGGGGAAAATTTATTGTCGCTACTTTATACGGTATTATATCGTTATTCGTATGAGATATTCACATATAACTTTTTTTGAAAGTTTTGAAAATTTGATATTTTTATTGATGAAGGATAGTGTAAAGGGAGTAGTCATTTTTTAACGTAAAAAAGATGTTAGCGCGGCTCTACTGGCTGCAAAAATCTCAATATTTTGTGCGCCGTGGAGCTGCTCGTCTTTCATCAGGTGTTTGCCATGTAAAGTAAAAAGTAACCATGATTGTTTGTTCTCGACTCGCGGGTCATGGGTCGAATCCGATCCCGGCTCAGTTCCGAAGACAAACATTCCGTAGACGATCGATATTAATTAATTTTTTTTACGACAAACTTCTTTTCGTGCATTCTAACGCGTCAGTAGAACAGGTTTTTATTCTCGTAGAAGGCTCGATAGTTGGAAGCGACGAAATAGTCGTTTCTCCCAACTCTCTCGATTCCCGTAACGAACAGGACCTAAACTTTCACCGTTTACAATTTTGAAAATTAAAAATTCGTGACCCGAGATATTCCTCGATATTTTAAATAGAAACAGCGGGACTCGTCACCGCTGGAGAATATATCGTTAAGATTCCCACGAGATTCATCCTATTTTCACGTCGGTACGTTTTTTACTTTTTTTATTACCGAACGCTGACGAAACGCGACGGCCCTCCTCCACCTCGCGCTGTTTCGTGCAGCAACATCCGGACACCCGATATGCAAAGCAGCGACATTCTCGCTCGTCGAATCTCGGAGTACCCATTGATTTCAATTCACCGTCTGTAAATACTTCACACAACGTATATACCGACGAGGTATCGAGATGGGACGGCGAGAACTCCGAGCTGCACAT
The DNA here is from genome assembly GCA_933228735.2 of Amblyteles armatorius. Lineage (NCBI taxonomy): Eukaryota > Metazoa > Arthropoda > Insecta > Hymenoptera > Ichneumonidae > Amblyteles > Amblyteles armatorius. Next base: position 1,592,988 of record OW121693.1, read on the forward strand.
CCAACGTGCTATATCCCCGCGTGGCTCACCAGTTCTCGTTAATTACATTTTCCATGAGCGAGAGACAGGGAGAGGGAGGGAATGCACGAACGGACTTTCCGATCGCAAATCGAGACGGAAGGCGTCTCCGGAGAGCGGCGTAGTGTTGTCGAGCGGCCGAACGAAAAAAAAAAAATGGCTCGCATCAAGAGTGGTGGCGAGAAAGAAAAACCATGCCTCATTGATATCAACAAATTTTAGTTATACCGGAAGTTTAATGTTAATTACTCGATATATCAACTATAAAATTGATGAAAAAATTGACCTTTTGGGGTTAAAAAATGCTGTTTCCGAAAATTTGTCACGTAATGGTGACCGGGGAAAATCGCTTCTCACGTGGCAGTGATACGTATTGGTCCGACACCTCTATCCGTCCTTTAGCTATGGCACGGTGACTTTTAGTCTCGAAATTGTAATTTTTTTTTTTTTTTTCATCGCGCTTTTATTGCACTCTCATCGAATTGTACGATATCAGTTGTTTCAAGCGCAAGTGCGGGAGTTCTCGATCAAGTTACACGGAGTACGGCCACCCGTACACAATCGGCCTTTGTCGCGTACCCTTTTTTTTTTTACTCCGACCGCGGTGCTCGCATTGGGTGGTGCCCGCGCGCATTTGCTCTGTTAAACCTGATTATCGGATTTCTAACGTACGGGGAGAAAAACGTATTTTTATCATCGAGGTTTTGATTCCCGTACGAGCGAGGATCACGCTCCCGTAGACGCCCTCTATGTCGCTAGCTTGCTCATGGGTAAGAGGCATCGACCTCGCATCTCTCTTGCAATCTAGGTCGATTGAATTTTGTGTATACACCGTGAGTCACCGACTCGTCATCGGTATACTAACAAAAAAAAATTGTAAAAAAAGAGTTCGCCCTCATTTCTGTTTATTATTATTATTTTTAATTATTCTAGTACGATGGTAATCAGAGCGAAATAAATTAATTGTCTCGTTACGGAGGTCATGGAGCATCACGGAGCACCATTTAACCATTCCTACAACATCAGCGCGCCACGCTCACTACGGATTGTTTTAATAATAGTCAACACGGATGTAATATTAATTTCGCCTCTGGTGCTAATTTTTCGCATGAAATATTCAGGTAGCTCTTTCAGCCGCACAGCCTTCAGCCGCGTGGGTTCACATCGATCCCAAGCGATCACCGAGCACTTTTTTTTGGGAAATAACATAAGATAATATAAGTGATGAATGAGGGGGAAGAAAATTACTGAAAAAATAATATCGATGTCGACCTGACCTTCTGGCATTGAATCATTGATACATAGAAATTAATTAATTTCTTGTTGCAATTAGAGGTACCGAATTTGAACCAAGAGTTAAATCCTATCTAAACGTATTCACGTTTTCCCCCCGCCCTCCGGACCACACACTAATTCGTTCACCGAGTCAAAAATTTACCACGCTGTACTGCACGGAAATTCACCGAATTTCGCGGTTCGAGTTCCATTGAATGTTGTCCATAGGCGAACGCGCGCGAAAACCGGAATACTCATTACCCTGGCTTTGCGTTATACGCTCCGCATCCGTTACTGTACTCAGACACCGGATTGCCGTATTGGCGTAGATCGATTTCAACGTGTTAATACCACTGCACATCGTATTCATATTTCTACCTAAGTAGCTTACGCGCGCGATTCACCGACCGCCAATTTGTTTCATGATCGGACAGAATCTGCCTCCAGTTATGTATCGAGTGTCCTCTCGCTGCCGATGCCACTATTGCGGAAAGCAAATTGATCCCCCGGGAGCTACCGTGATGTCCCTGATCATTTTTGCATGACGCACTCTCGCGCATCGCACGATAAAGCGACGAATAAATTTTTTTCACAATGTCATTAATTCACCGACAGCGACAAACGTCGGTCATGAAATGAATAACGAACTATTATTCTTCGCCCGATGGCAGTTATTAAACATATTGAATATTTTATGATATTCGGGGAATAATTAGTCCGGCAAGCAGTTCTTGCCGTTGAATTCGTGCAACGTCGAATGAACTCGTTGTTCCGGCCGAATTGACGATAATTAATATGCCCAAACGATCCCGAGTCGTATTCTCTCGGGTGCGATATCGGGAGCGATGATAACATTCAAATCACTCGTCTGTTAAATGCTTCAGATATTGAATATTCCCGCGGTAAAATTGTATCGTGACCGGTTCACCAAATTATTGGCAATACTGGTCGATGTTTTATATGTTTTTTCAAATTTATATATTGATTACTATTGTCGATGCACTTTATCCTGAGTATACGCGGAGTTTCAACTGTGAAACGGAAGTTGC